>OZ014438.1:22746201-23042548 GCA_963966035.1 Acleris laterana
GCCGCTGGCGCTGGCCGCGATGCAGCCTCCTTCGGTGAATTTGTAAGAGTAGATATTGTTGCTACAACCATAACAAATAAAACGGTCAGTTGATTTAGGTGTTTATTCAATTGCAGCGTACCTACTCAAAGTGCAATTGAGCTTTGTTGCAGAGGTTAAAAAGTACGTAATTTATGGACGAGTGATAATAATATAGAGTAGGAGTGTGAGACAACGCTTTACTGCAAGGAAACAAAACAATAATGATTTACCTACACATACTTGCTAGGTAAATTTCACTTCATAGTAATGTGTCATACGCATTTATTAAAACCTATAAGTTCGTTGTAATAAGCTCTCAGTGATTTTGTTTTTATTGGGTCTCCTATGAGATAAGGCAATCGTAAACTTTTACATATTTTGCCGGAGGTTATTGTTCTGTAAATACTTGTTGGTGTGAGAAAGTTTGTTGTAAGTATATATGGGCGCGCGTGTTACGTACTCAGCCACCTGGCCTCAGTTCCAGCAACTGATGCACGTTACGCTGATGCAGCATAACGAAACCGCTACCGCCGCCGCGGCCGAGATTTCGTGTATTCGCGTAATACCGACTGATTCACTCTTGGTTCACACATCGACCATTAGGCACCTGTCTTTAGAATTAGCTCCTAATTAATCTTGTAATTTCCTAATTAAAGGACCTTTATTTTACATCTTGGTTTTTCTTAAATCCTCCGACTCCCAGCACTCGTAAGTGGCGCAGTCGGTAGGACTCTCGCGGGCCGGTTCGCGAGCGGGCAACGAATTTCTAATATCGAAACTTTGCGCTCGCACAGCGCCCGGGCGGCTTTTCGGTCACCACGTCGAGAATCCGAATCTACGAGCTGCGGACCAGGAGGAGTATCCAGACATCGATACAGCAGAAAGGCCAATAATGTTCATGTGAGTACTTTAGAATTGTTCTAGAGTTGCTTATATCTGGTAGGGAGGCGTTATTCATATTATTAGTTAATAGATTATAACCTTCAAGATTTTTTACCCACGGCAATCGAGCACCCCTAGTCCCCTAGTGTAGGTACGAGTAGAGAGGAGTCTAGGAGCGCTTTGTTAGACGCTAACAGAAATCTTGATTCGGACACGAGTTCCGAGGGTGAGGAACCACCCGAAATTATAAATATGGCTGCTACGGACTTAGATTCAATTTTTAAGGCCCTTCGCCTATTACCCGAGTTCGACGGTAACCCGAACATACTAACACGATTCATCAAATTGTGTGACCAGTTGGTACAAGAATTTGTTCGACCTGGTCAAGAGTTACCTAATTATGCACTTATAAATTGGTATTCTTAATAGGGTCACTGGACCCGCTGCTCGTTTAATCAATGCAAATGGTATCCCGGAAAGTTGGGACGGAATCCGCAGTGCGCTTATTAATAACTTCGCAGACCAGCGTGACGAGACCTCTCTTTACAATGATCTTGCACTTTTATCTCAGGGCAACACAACTCCTCAAGAATTTTTTGAAAAATGCCAGAACCTGTTCAGTACCCTTATGACGTATGTTAGTCTTCATGAAACCGTAGAGGCTACCATAAATTCGAAACGAGATTTGTATAAGAAATTGACTCTTCAGGCTTACGTGCGAGGGCTAAAGGACCCTTTAGGCTCTCGTATTCGCTGCATGAGACCGGAATCTATTGAGAAAGCGCTAGAGTTCGTACATGAGGAAATTAATACGCTGTATTTACAGCAACGTAATGACCACTCGACAGAAAAGAAATCAGCGGGTTAACAGCCAATAAAGTCACCTATTGACCATATCCCGCCTTTTACTACGCAATCAGCTAGACCGTCAGATTTAAAAAGCCGGGTCCATCCTGACCGCATCCAATGTACATGCCTCAGCGTCCTCCTCCACCAATGTGGAAGCCTAATTTTAATCGACCTTTCCAGGGCCCTACTCGCACACAGCAAATATTTGGAGCGCGACCCCCAACTATAATGTCCATGATAATGCATTTAGGCCTAGAAATAATTACCAATTGGCTAAGTAAAGTTTTTGGAAGATATGTATATTATATTTTTTTTCGATAGTCGTCATCCTAATGATCAAGAAACTGCGGCTCTTTTATTTTTATTTCCTCTGATATTTTAGAAAATTTTTTTTTAGTTATGAAGTTGACATTTGTAAACTTGAATGACCGACAAGCTTGTTGCCTTCGTACTTAATGAAATAGAAAAAAAAACACTTCTACATCTGTCATTGTCAAGTCAAATAAAAGTAAACAAACGATTCAATTCAACGGCTCTTTTCTGTTTGCTTGAGTTTCATGTGACCAGTGTTTTTAGAAATATTTTTAACGATCTCAGAACGAACTCCGGACTTTCATTTTGCCGCTTTGTAGAGCAACCTTTGCACAATGTTTGGTCTACAATTTATTTTCGACCCCTTTGGCACTTTTTCTTGGACACCGATTTTGTTCCTTTCACGACGACTCTTGCTCTGCTTTTTGATAGCCAAGAGAGCCCCTTTGAATTGTACAATCCACGCAATGAATTCGGCAATCCCACACGGACTTTGGAAATGGAGTATTACAAAGATTTACTTGAATTTACTTATTTGAATTGAACCGTTTGTTTACTTTGATTTGACTTGACGTTGACAGATATAGAAGTGACAGTTTTTTTTTTCTATTTCATTAAGTACGAAGGCAACAAGCTTGTCGGTCATAAAAGTTTACAAATGTCAACTTCATAACTAAAAAAAATATTTCTAAAATATCAGAGGAAATAAAAATAAAAGAGCCGCAGTTTCTTGATCATTAGGATGACGACTATCGAAAAAAAATATAATATACATATCTTCCAAAAACTTTACTTAGCCAATTTAACGGAAACAACGCACCGCGCCCAATGAGTGGCGTCAGTCATTTCGTAACTAAGCAGTTACCACGTACCCAGGACTTATCTAATTTTAAAAATCCACCACCTACCAATTACTTTAAGACTAGGGATGTGAATCTTACGGAGTGTAACGACTATAACTATGACCCGAACGTATATTACGACAGTGACTATTACTATGACTGTTATTACTACGGTGACGCCTGTCCTACTCATAATTACTATTACTTACCATGTCGGGAAGTAATGTCTATACTATCAATATGTGGTAGTGGACTATATCCATTATATGGTGTTGAAGTGGCTAGGTACATATGTGGACTAGCCAAGACATGGATAGTATAGTAGTTTCCCGAAGTAACAACTTATTTCACATACCTGAATTCAGTTCTAAAGGGGTCGCTGACTGCATATAAATCTGCTTCGCATGTATTAATGTAATGAGTTGAATAATCTCTCAGTCAGCTATCTCCATCCACCTCCTGTATATATTAAAGCCCAAATGAGTAGCCCCGACATCATGAAATAACTTATTCGAACTTCACGGATGAACCCTGTGCTGACGAAAGTCCCGTAGAGCCTGAGGATTTTCGGAAACCTTCAGGATCAGGAAAACGAAAATAGGACTTAATCTACAAACGCAAAGGCAATTGCCATATATACAGATAGCTAACCCACCGTTGAAATTATTACTCGATACTGGCGCTAACCAATCGTTTATCAATCCTAAGTCGGTTAATAAATACTTTCCTGACGCACAATGGATATACGATCCGTTCGAAGTAAAGAATATACACGCTACAAGCCGAAACGATTACTCAGTAAGTTTGCCCTGCTTCCCGGAATTTAAAGACAGTGATGAAATAACTTTATTCGTATATAAATTTCACGATTATTTTGATGGGTTAATTGGGTTAGATTTATTAAATAAATGGGAATCTAATATTGATCTGAAAAATAATGTGTTAGTCACTAAAAGTGCCACTAACCCTATAATGATGTACAATTCACGGAATTGCAACCTGTACGAGGATATAATACCTGCTCATTCTTCAAAACTTATTAAAGTAGCAATCAATAGTCAGGACGGTGACGCGCTTATTCCCCAACAATCTTTTTCCAACTGCTTCATAGCGGAATGTATTACTAACATAAAGAATAGTCGAGGGATATTGGAAGTTATAAATCCGAGCACGAATGACGTAATTTTTTGTATGGATCGCCCCGTGCAAGCTGAAATATTGAATGTAGAGTGCATCCGCACTAAACAGCCGGACGAATCCCGCGCTCGTGACGTGTTATCGCGGTTGCGCATGAGTCATTTGAACATCGAGGAACGTGCCAATTTACAAGCATTATGTTCGCAATATGCTGACGTGTTCTATCTCGAGGGTGAACCACTTGGATTCACTAATAGGATACGAGTAAAACATAAAATAAAAACTACAGATGAATTACCCGTTTACACTAAAAGCTATCGTTACCCATACGTTCATAGGCAAGAAGTTAGGGAACAGATTAGTAAGATGTTAGACCAAAATATCATACGTCCTTCTGAGTCAGCATGGAGTTCTCCAATATGGGTAGTTCCGAAAAAGAGTGACGCGTCCGGAAAGACTAAATGGCGTTTAGTCGTCGACTTCAGGAAGTTAAACGAAAAGACTTTGGACGACAAATATCCGATCCCAAACATAACTGACGTACTCGACAAACTCGGTAATTGCCAGTACTTTACAACCCTGGATCTCGCAAGCGGATTCTATCAGGTGGAAATGGACCCTGTCGATATTCCTAAAACCGCCTTTAATGTAGAGCATGGCCATTTCGAGTTCTTACGTATGCCTATGGGGCTCAAGAACTCTCCATCAACCTTTCAGCGCGTGATGGATAATGTGCTAAGGGACCTACAGAATAAAATCTGTCTCGTTTATTTAGACGACATTATCGTCTTCAGTACTTCCCTTCAGGAGCATAAGATGGTAAATTTGGAAAAAGTATTTAACCGTCTCAGAGAGTCCAACTTTAAGATCCAGATGGACAAGTCGGAATTCTTAAAACTAGAAACTGCTTATTTAGGCCATATCATCAGTAAGGATGGGATTAAGCCCAATCCTGATAAAATCACAGCTATTCAAAATTTTCCGTTACCTAAGACCCCTACTGAGATAAAGCGATTTTTGGGTTTGTTAGGCTACTACAGGAAGTTTATTCCTGACTTCGCCCGCATCACAAAACCCATGACGCAATGTTTAAAAAAAGGATCTAAAGTAACTTATGAAAACCCCGATTATATTAATTGCTTTGAGAAATGTAAGACTTTATTGACTAATGACCCGATTTTACAGTACCCCGACTTTACCAAAGAGTTTATACTTACGACTGACGCATCCAATCTGGCCATTGGTGCAGTCCTGTCCCAAGGTCCAGTAGGTTCTGATAGGCCCATAGCTTTTGCATCAAGAACATTAAACACTAGTGAAATAAATTACAGTACAATCGAAAAGGAACTTTTAGCCATTGTATGGGCAACTAAATACTTTCGCCCGTATTTATATGGACGTAAGTTTAAAGTCATCACGGATCACAAACCATTGCAATGGATGATGAATATAAAAGAACCCAATTCCCGACTTACTCGCTGGAGATTAAAATTTAGTGAATATAATTTCTCTGTAACCTATAAGCAAGGCAAATGTAATCAGAATGCTGATGCTTTGTCGCGGATCGAAATCCATAACGAGGAAACAAGTACCATTGGTTCAATGGTCGCAAATCCTTCAGTAAGAGCTCCATCAAAATCAGGATCGTCAACTCTCACCGCCCACACGAGTGAAGAAAATCCTATATTGGAGGTACCAATTACGGATGACCCTTTAAATAAATTTAACAAACAAATCCGATTCACAGTAGTGGGCGATATCAAGAAACGCGCAGTAGTCACTAAACCCTTTGACACTCATACCCGAACAACTATACAGTTGTCAGAATCTAACCTAGAGAAAGATTTGGTTCAAGCTATTAAAGAACATGTTAATCCTAAGGTCAAAACTGGAATCATTATTTACCCTCCTTTAGCTATGTATAAGATTATCCCTATACTACAGGATCGGTTTAGAAATTCGTCAATGAGTTTATTTTTGGACAAGAGGGAAGTAGAAAATATTAAAGACCACCTGGTACAACAGCAAATTATCCAAAACTACCATGATGGGAAAACGAACCACCGTGGCATCAATGAATGCTTTTTAGCCTTATCTCATAAATACTATTGGCCGAGGATGAAGGAGCATATTACCAAATTTATTAACCAATGTACCATATGCGGCCAAGCTAAATACGACCGCAATCCTGTCAGGCAAAAGTTTTGCATTGTTCCACCCCCAACCAGACCGTTCGAAATTGTTCACTTGGATCTATTTACAGTACAAAATGAAAAATATCTAACCCTAGTAGACGCATTCTCTAAATATGCTCAAGCATATCACCTAAAAGATGGCACTGCAGTCAGTGTCATTCAAGCTCTCGTAAATTACTTCACTCATCACAGCGTCCCACTTACCGTAGTTACAGATCAAGGTCCCGAATTTTCAAACCAACTATTTGCAGAATTTACAAAGCTACATAAAATCCAGCATCATCGGGTACTAGCACACGCCCCTAACGATAACGGAATGGTAGAACGATTCCATTCAACCATTCTCGAACATCTACGAATACTGAAATTAAAGCAAAAAAATGAACCAATATCACATCTTATGTCATATGCAGTATTAGGATATAATAGTTCCATTCACAGTTTTACTAAATGTAGACCAATAGATATAATAACAGGGCACTCTGATCCACGTGATCCTTTAGATATAGATTTATCTGAGCACTTATTACAAGAATATGTTAATAACCATAGAGAAAGAATGATTAAGGTTTATGACCTCATAAATGAAGCTTCATTAAAACACCGAACCGATCTTACTGAAAATAGGAACAAGAATCGGGAACCTGAATCAGAATATCTCCCCGACCAACAAATTTTTATTAGAAACCCCATGGCCGACAGACAAAAAATTGCTCCCCGATTTACCCACGATACCGTAATGGCCGACCTCCCAATGCATATTTATACCAAAAAGAAACGTGGCGCCGTTGCGAAATCGCGACTGAAGAGAGTCCCTAATAGTGCAAACTTGTTGCAGGATACTGCTGACGTTACTACCTCAACTGACACAACTACTTGACCTGAGACCTCAACTTAACAATAAGACACTTTCACTTTATGAACCCCATATGTCATTTCTTAGTAGTAAGCTAGAAAGGGTTGCAGAACAGGTACGATCTTTCGAGCCCGATCGGGTAAAAAGAGGACTCATAGACGGCCTTGGGTCTATAGTGAAAAGCATTTCTGGCAAATTTAGATTACACAGACGCTATTAAATATAATAATGCCATTAAAACTCTTCAAGAAAACGAAAACCAATTAGAATCCGAATTTAGCAGCCACATCAGTTTAACTAAGGAATGGATGTTACAACACTCCAAGATATTGGATAACGTTGCTATAAATCAGGAAAGGCTATCAAAGGTTTTAAAGTTAGTAATGATCAGCGAAAGTAACACAGAAACCGAATTAATCAAATTTGCACATCTTGGTCAATATCTTATTATCCTAAATGACAACGTAGAAAACTTGTCTGAAGAATTGGATAAGTTAGAAAACGCGTTGGCTTTTATTCGAACATCGAGTATACCGCACTCGATACTTAGTTTAGTTTCGCTAAGAAGTATGTTAGATAAGTTAAGAATTCTTTATCCTAAGGAAGAGATTCTCGAGATACAGCTTAGAGAGTATTATGAATTAATTAAAGTTGGATCGTATTATATAGATAAGCAAATAGCATTAGTTTTTAAGGTGCCGATTGCAATAGACAGGATCTACGATCTTTATAAATTAGCAGTAGTTCCAAATAAGCATCATCAAGTCATTATGCCTCCCTCACCTTATATAGCCATTCATGAACAGGATTCTATGTACATGGAGACAGAATGTCCGAAGATACGATCATGGCATCTGTGCGAGGAACAACCGAATCAGAAGGCGCGGAAAGAACCTGACTGCACTTACCAGCTCATCACTACGCAGCAACTCGACCCGTCCTGTCAGCCCACGAAGATCCTCCTGACCAAGGCAGCATTGCAGCAACTTGACAGTAAGCAGTACACCATAAGCCTTCCAGACCCAACAAGAGTACAGATATCCTGTAACCAAGAGCAGTACAGAACTTTACAAGGAAGCTATCTCGTCAAAATCCCGTTGAATTGTTTCCTGAAAACCCCTGAATACACCATTACCAATTCAAATGACCAAATCGAAGGACATCCTTTGAAGATCATCGAATTGCCCGACATCACCAAATCAGACGTCTCACAATCTCACCAACCGCCTTTCACCTTGAACTCGATAGACTTGGAAAAAATTCATGCTATTGACCAGAAGATATCTCTACAATCACCACCGAAAATAAGCCAAATTGACAATCTGAGTATTTACCATACTACAATACCAATCTATCTAATCTTAATCGGTGCATGCGCACTCATCGTTGGCGTAACCAGCCGCAGACTATTCATAAAACGATACCGAACGACTCAAGCTGAAGCCCCAAACACTGGCAATCAGGAAGACATCTACCAGGTTCCAGAACCTTCCCACAAGCCAAGACTTCATCCCAGAAATGTACGAGTGAGCCCTACCTTGACAACCCTTTCGAAGAGTCTCAAATAGTTGACAAGCTGAGGATGGAGGTGTTACGTACTCAGCCACCTGGCCTCAGTTCCAGCAACTGATGCACGTTACGCTGATGCAGCATAACGAAACCGCGACCGCCGCCGCGGCCGAGATTTCGTGTATTCGCGTAATACCGACTGATTCACTCTTGGTTCACACATCGACCATTAGGCACCTGTCTTTAGAATTAGCTCCTAATTAATCTTGTAATTTCCTAATTAAAGGACCTTTATTTTACATCTTGGTTTTTCTTAAATCCTCCGACTTCCAGCACTCGTAAGTCGCGCACTAGCGCCACCATGCGGCTTAAATTAAAACTAAATGTAACAAAACAAATTTTTCATCACAAGTTATCTTTATTCAACACTTTAATAATTAAAATATTTTTGTGAAAAATTTTATGTGCTTAATGTATAGAGAAATAATTAATGGGACTTTGTTTTGACGTTCTGCAAATCAAAGGTTGACCTTACAATGGCGGGAAATTTGGGTAACAGGTCATTTTGGTACAAATGCCAAAATGCATAAAAGTTTGAGATGTAATTTTGTCAAAAAGTACAAAATGTTTGTGCCACCAGTTCATTTTGTCTAAATATTTTAAAGTCAAAATATGCTATGGACAACATTTCTTTTAGTCAAAATGTGCACTGTATAGAATTCATTACGGCTAAATTGTCAATTTGTCTGAAAGTTTTCAGGACAGAATACTCTGTGGCCAAAATGTACAAAACGAGATTGACTAAATGTGCTCTAGTCGAAATGTTTTCTCGATAGAATTAATTACGGCTAAAGTGTCAGTTTGTCTGAAAGTTTTCAGGGCAGAATACTCTGTGGCCAAAATGTACAAGACGCAATTGACTAAATGTGCACTACTTGAAATGTTTTCTCGATAGAATTCATTAGGGTTCCAGTGTCAATTTGACTGGAAGTTTTCAGGACGGAATACTCTGTGGCCAAAATGTACAAAACGCGATTAACTAAATGTGTTCTACCCAAAATGTTTTCACGATAAAATTCATTATGTTGTTTATTTATTTATATTTTTTTATTATGGGAATTCTCTACCCGTAGATATATTTAAAAAAATGTTAACCAATCAAATCAACACGTACTCGAGTAAAGTTCGGTCCATATGGCCGATTTCGTCAGCCAACTGACAAGGACGCAGCTATTCGGTCAAGAAGAGATAGCGTGTTTATCTCTCTTCTAACAGATAGTTACGTCCCTATCGGTTGGCTGAAGAAATCGGTCGTCTGGTCCTGCTTTTCATTTAACGACTTAAAAACATAACGAAATAAACCTACTCTTTTCCAACCTCTACAAAAATACTACCTAGTTAGAAAAAAAAAGTTAGGTAAGTTAAAAAAAAGTTACTAAAATTATCCAGCTTGACATTTGCACATATTGTCAACGGGACTTTTTAGACACCTTGGTTTCATGACATCAAATCATTATGTCATTTGTTCATTATGTCATGTTTACATTTATATACTTTTTGACCGTTGTACATTTTAACCCATTGAACATTCCGGCACTTGTACCAACATTACCCATTACCATTTTGTCGTTGTTACTTACAAACATGTAGTCATTAATATACTTTTTGACTTTTGTACGATTTGACAAAGGGATTTTCGAACCCATTGAATATTTTGGGATCTTGACCATTTATCTTTTTGTACGTTTTGTCTCTCATACAATTAGGCTCATAAGTTTTTGTGACATTTAATTGTTTTGTCTTTTGTTCATTATAACATGTTTACATTTACATACATTTTGACCGTTGTACATTTTGATAATGAGACATTTTGAACCATTATACATTTAGACATTAGTACCAAAATGACCTGTTACCGAAATTTGTTATGTTTTTTCTCTACCGCCACCGTTACGGCCCTGTAACTTGTACTGAAAGTTACTCTGAATTGCTTTTTATTAAAATACATTTTACGCGAGTGTTGAGGTGTCGAATTGTACTGTTTTGTTTAAAGCTATTGTAATTACTAGCGACCCGCCCTCGCTTCGCTTCGGTTTATTTGAGTTTTCTATAACACACGTACATAAAACAAAATGTATTATAGATAAAAACCTTCCTCTTGAATCACTCTATCTACTAAAAAAAACCGCATCAAAATCCGTTGCGTAGTTTTAAAGATCTAAGCATACATAGGGACAGACAGCGCACTAACGAGCATATTGCTTTCAAAATCGGACAAAAGTAAAAAAATCCAAATGTAGCTAATGACACCAAGACCATAGTTATTTTGTACCTAAGTTAACGTACTATCCGGGAAAGGGTTTGAAGTAGACCCTTTCCGCACCCCTCCGCTGCACAGGTAGTCGGAATCTAGACATCGTTCAGAACGCACGCCTACATTCTCGATACGCTCTATTTCTTGTTAACTTTTAGTTACGAGTTATATGTTTTTTTGGAGTTAAAGTGACAAGTTTGAGTTATGGATCCTTTGGAACAAGGTATGTACTTAATTTAAAAACCAAAACATTAAGACTTTGTTAAAAAAATTATAGCATTTAGGCCCATCATCTAAAGAAGGGTAAAAAATTGGTTTTTCTTTGTTTTTCTTTGACAAAAAAGGGGTTTATGTTATAGTGTCGAGGCAGATCGAGTAAATTTTTTTTTTATATAGTGTTCTATAGGATATTACCCTGCTATAACAGTAAAAACACATTCCACATCTTTCCACGACTTTGAATTAAAGGACTTTAAAGTGCATAGGTTTTTTCAATTTTGTAAACAATTTTCATTTTGTCGCAGGTTTGACATTCTAGAACATGGCCCTACCGTAGTGGATCATCCCATATTACCTATCGGTCAGCTATCTGAAGAAGTGAAGAGGCTGCGGAGGCACGGAACAAGCATTACCGCTCCTACCGACAAAATTTCGCAAGGAAGTTTTCGCGGTTACAATGTAACGAAGACGTCTTAAATAGGCTTCTTCTCACATCAGATCCATTGATCAGCTGTGGAAGAAAAAGGAAACCCAGCAAAAGCCAGCCGTTTTTAAAAGAAACAATAGACCTTTTCAAGCCCGAACCAAATAACGACGATTCATTAATGAATGAAGAAGAATAAATGTATTTTTTTTCAAATATGTACTTATTTTTACTAAAATATACTTTTAATAAGCTTTTCCATGTATTTTCATTTATTTCCAATTTGAAAATTACTCAAAATAGTTTTGTCCGATTTTGAAAGCAAAATGCTCGTTATAGTGCAGCGGGAAGCGACTTTGTTTTTAACCGACTTCAAAAAAGGAGGAGGTTATACGTTCCACTGTATGTATTTTTTTTTTTTTTATGTATGTTCACCGATTACTCCGTCAATCGGTTTTTTTTTTTTTTTTTAAGTTTGTTTTATACTATGTAGTGATATATTGATATAGTGGCATTATAGATTGTTGTGTGTGCTGAAGTGCGTCTTACATGAGGCAGTACTTTAGTTTAGTTTATTTTACAAAGATAGTATCCCGAAAGAATCACCGCCATGGATGACATTTATTTTTATAATCGATTTTTTTTGGGGTTTGTACCCAAATCGCGCCAACGGGATCTTATTACTATTTACTATGTTGCCTCCAGTATCCATTCGTCCGTCCATGCCTCTGTCTGTGAACGGGCTGTATCTCATGAACCGTAATAGGTAGGAGAAACAGAAATAGGATGGCCGTCAATGCTTATTAATTCTAACGACCTGACGAATGGTGATCACTGATCAGTAATCATCAAATAAGTAATATTGTTTAGGGGCCATTCTCGATAGAGGACACAAATTAAAAAAAAAAAAATGGTTTTAGATACTTATGCTTAAGAACTGTCTTAAATTAATGATACAGTATCCCAAGTTAAGTTCCACTTATGAGCCCAGCTATTTTCTAGTTTATTTTAGTGAAAAAACAGTGTAGGTACAAATGTATTTCAACGGAAATGACACTAGTCGCTTCACACATTCTTTTTTTTGCGTTTTGTATCTAGGTACCTACTTGACTTCTTTTAGGCGGCGCCATAATTTACTTGTGTCTAGGATTTGTTAGCCGTTCGTCCTACACGCATTTGGTCCAATACCAATTTTCAGTCGAAATCTCAGTGAAAAGTGCGACTTTACAGGATATATACAATAATCATTGAACTAATACTTTGCAGTTCTCAGTAAATCTACCTTAACAGTAGGTACTGTAAAGTTAGATTCACAATGAGAATTGCATGCAATAAAATACCTTCTACAATTCTCGGCCAAAACTGTCTCGACCAATCAGAAGCAG
Organism: Acleris laterana; assembly: GCA_963966035.1. NCBI lineage: Eukaryota > Metazoa > Arthropoda > Insecta > Lepidoptera > Tortricidae > Acleris > Acleris laterana. The sequence continues at coordinate 22,759,147 of OZ014438.1, forward strand.
CGATAAGATCCTTGCGACATTATAGTTGCCGTTACATTATCGCGCGCAGATGCCGAGGACTAAGAAGTTACAAGAACTCAACTATTAAATCAAAAATGATCATTAGAGATCGTTGGGTTTCGAAGATTCAACCAAAAACAAGCGAAAAAGGAGTCATGTTTGAAAAATAAAACAAGCGAGGATTTTGTTTCCAATTGTGTTTTCACGTTTAACAGTCTCAAGGAAATATGTCCAAGTTTAATACTATCCAAGGAACAGATATATATTATAGGCGTTAATGACGTTATGGTTATTGAGATCCAAAACCCAAATCGCGGAACACTCCCGACTTTATCATTGTGGCGTCTTAATACGCATATAAGGGATACCAACGATGTCACAGCTGATTTTTTAATGTATTATCCAACCTTATCATACACGCGATTTATTTAAATTTATATTTATTTTCTTAACTGAGCACGCGTTTTCCTTACAAATATTTTTAAATTAACTAAAATACGAAGTAATAATTAAATATTTATCAAAGTGTTAATTATGTATTGTGATCTCTTTAGGTTTATTCACTTAATTGGGTAATTTGTGCACTACTGAAGCAAACAAGACGCCGTTTTTAGGGTTCTGCAGTCAAACTAGGAATCCTTATAGTTTCGCCATATCCGTCTGTCCGTCCGTCCGTCCGCGCGCAGCCTAACTCAGAGGCTCTTAGTACACACAGCAACACATCTAGCTATACACTTCAGAAATCTGAAATATTGCGTGAAAGAGAGTCGCACTAGAATCGAATGTTGTTGACATAATACACATATACATATACATCTCTTTCTTTTTCTCTCTGCTCCGTCTTTAATGGTTAGTTAGGTGTGTTGTTGTGTGTACTAGAAAGCTGTTATTTGGCATGAATATACATATTAGTCACGCCAACAAAGTGGTAAAATAAAATACTGAAAAAAATTAAAAATTAGTGTACCGCCCCTACACGTAACGTGGGGATGTATATTTTTTTCTCGTCTACCCCATAGTGTCTTTGAATAGGTCTTTCAAAAATATTGCGGGGTTGTCACAACCATTTTTCGATTAAGGGATCCGTTTATGAAATATTAAGCTTTAAAGCACTTATTTTTGTTAGAGTCAAGTGAACCCCCCCCCCCTCTACACCCAAAACTACAAATATTAAAAATCTGAAAAATATCTTAAATGAAAGCGCATATAACGAATTTACAAAGAAATATCACGACTAAATAGACTTAACTAGTTCCTGAGATACAGGCGACTATAGTATTTATACCAACTAAAAATCATCTAAGACAGTACCAAATAACTTTTAATAGAAAATTAGTTCATACATGTTGTTTTTTGAGATAGGTCGTTTTTTAACGTCGTAACGGCTCCGGAACCCTACAATGAGCTTGGTCCGACATGCTCTTGCCAGGTTTTTTCTTATTTTTGTTCCACCTCGGCTCACGTCAGTTTCGTCGCCATGTTTCGTGTAAACAGAGAGAGAAAGTGGTCGATTGGGTTGTTTAAGAAGCTTCAACTCGGGCGCGGTAGAGACATATTTACTTTTTGTTTATACGAGGGCTGTTCTGAAAGTTTGTAGATGGCCCGAACCTATTAACAAAATTATACTTTTTATAAAACCGATTAAAACCTTTTTTTATTGCCTTCTAAACCCTGGCCGAAAATAATAAAAATTTTTTTTCAAAGACGATAAAAAGATGATTTTAAAAATATGTGTCGATTTCAACATGAACGTTGCAAGAGAGGCATTTCGTGCGATGTTTTATTACGACTACAAAAGAGGTTTAACGTTTAAGAAGTAACATGAAAACTTAAACACAGCTTTTGGGGAATCTGCTCCTTCATTAGCCACCATTTTCTTTTGGTTCCGTGAATTTAAACGAGGCAGGGAGTCCGACAAAGATGAAGCTAGACCGGGGAGGCCGCCGACTGCAGTGACTCACGAGAATGTCATCAAAGTGGAGTGGCTTATTAAAGAAAACAGGAATATTACACTTAGGGAGATACCGGATGAACTGAAGATTGGACCACAGGCAGTTTTAAATAATTGAACGATCACCTAAAATTACGGAAAGTTTCTTCACGATGGATACCGCTCACTGAAGATCAAAAGCTCGGCGGGTAGATTGGTGCAAACATATGCTCGAAAAATGTGACTACGACCAGGGATTGAAAACCGGTTTATTTTCCGTACCGGTTAGAGCCGCACTTTGAGAGCCTAACCCATAATAAAGGTGACGCTCGCAAGAACCGCTCTAACCGGTATCTCTATGTCGGAGCGTAAACAGGGAACGAAATCAATTTACCGGTTAGAGAGCGGTTCCTCCGTGTGGGGGGTGAATGACCGCTCGTTTAAGGAGACAGGATTGGTTTGCTATGGTATTAGATTGATAGCGCAGCCACCAGCAGCGCCTCGACGCGCGACAGCGGTCATTCATCCCGTATCGAAACACAGAGTAACCGGTTAGGGAGCGCTTCGAAATAACGTTCCCAAATCATTTCGTTCGAACGTAACCTAAATTATTAACCGGTTTAACCTAAATAAATACCGGTTTATTTGTAACCGGTTACAATCCCTGACTACGACAAATCACAACAGGTTTCGAGCAGTGATGAATCGTGGATATATAGCTTCGACCCTTTTACCAAGCAGTGTTTTTTCGACGTAGTGGTCCTGTGGCAGTTGTTCCCACTCTTTCCACTAGGATCCTCTATTTCATTCCCCCAGGGGATCGAAAAGCACTTGCTATTCCACTACGATTCCCAAGGGGATTCTTATGCACTCGTTGTTCCTTTAAAAGCCCTTACTGCAATGATAACCTTTTTATACATAAAGGTCTCGTTACATCTGCATATAGATATTAATATAGTTATGTCAGTGACGTTGTGGCGACATTAGACATTTATTTGAAGTAAATGCAAATAATTTATTCTGCTCTAGAAGCACATTTTAATGTAATTATTTCAGTTCATTTGTGAAAAAAATCCGAGAGTGATAATGACGGCGACTTCAAAATTATTGATCGGAAAGGAAAAGTTCTTGTACATAAAGGGTACAAATATCATAAAAAAAAAGAATACAAGAATAAAGCCATTGTGTGGCGATGCAGCGGTTGAAAAAAAAACAAATGTGGAGGCTATCTGACCGTCAAGGTGCTCCAATTCTTGTACTTAATATCGTTAGGATCCGATCACAACAACTTTTTTTTCTCAAAGTCTGGAGGCCAACTTCATGAAAATCACTTCTATACTGAATAACAAATAGCAGTCGATGTCTAAAGTAAAATATCCCGATTATTGACATATTTAAAGTTGTTTCCAGGATTGGGTCATCATACACAGAACGCCACATGCATCGTTAACATCTCAGATCATAGAAATAAGGGAGATATGTTATGGAGGCGTGCTTCGTGACGCCTCGATATGGTCAAAATGGACATATCGGCACGAGGCGTGTCAAGCGTTGACATAGTCACCCGCCGATCGCTGTCAGTGTACGAGCTACGTTTAAATGGTAAAATGACTGTATGTAGCGTGAAAGTGTGCCAAAATCGAAGTGCAAACGTTAATATAAAATCAAAGGGCATAACATCACCGGTAAATTTAGTTTTTAAGCATTATTTATATTTTTAAATGAATATTAATATTTGTGGATTTATTATGGATTTCAGAGCGTAAGGATATGGACGTGATTTCTATCGACTATCGATAAATGGCTCATTCTACAGCTATCAATAGAAGTCAATGTGTTGATAGTTCAAGTTATTTATCACTACTGTCACACGCTTAAAACACAAGAAAAACAATTTTAACTAATTTTCACGTTATAGAAAATTAAATCCCTTTACAATATTAACGAACGACGTTACATAAAGTTTACACTGTAAGGTCGCCGTCAATAGAACTTGTGAACGATGTAAACAAATTAGTACCTACTGTTTGACACAAACTCAAATTTTCACCAAGCCTGTTTTTATTCAAAATAAGGTATAAGAATAGTTATTTTATCTTAAACTTGATATGAAAATAATGATATACACTAGGTATAAGGGGAATTCCCTTTGGTCGCATGGTCCGATTGACTAGTCCGATCAATCGGAATACGAATATGTTTTTTTCCTGTTGGCTCGATTGATCGGACTATAAGGACTTCTCAAATCCTGTCAGTCCTACTATCGGAGTAATGGGATTTTAAAAGTTCGTCTAGTTCGATCGATCGAACCACGGGGTCGTTTTTTCTTCCTGTTGGATCGATTGATCGGACATAACCGTAGACTTGATATTTTGCTAAGTCCGGATGACACATAAAGGTTATCCTTATCTAATCTTAACTCATTACTAGACACTGGCATTTGATAAACTTTTCTATATTTTATTTGATGCGATGTCAGTTCATAATTTCAACATCTGATCAATGTAAATTTATTGAACCGGACGGACGGAAGATGGAGGAAATAACAGATCACGACAAAGTTGTATTCTTAGCGCCGTAAAGGTGGTTGCGTACTACTGAATAAAGGGCATCAATACCATAAAAATAAAACGTATAAAAAAGGGCCGTCAGTATGACTGTAATAAAAAAACACAAAAAAGCCGCGGAACGATTACCATTCATGTAAGTTTTAATCAATTTATTACAGACTAGTACGTGAATAAATGTTTAACTATCGTCTCTGAAAAAAATAAGGAACGACGCCCTCGCAGCAGAATAATCCTCCATCACGATAACGCTCTAGCCCACGCCGCCAGGCAAACAAATCAATTTATGTGTACAAATTCATAGTGTCGTGAAATTAGTCTGTTAATTTAGTGTATAATTTTACCACTAGATGTCATATCAAGTAATTTCTAATGACAGTTTAGCTACATCGCGCTGGTAAGATTTCCCCAAGAATGTATATGTATATAGTGTAAGGATTTATTTGTCAACTTAACTTTCGCAACTAGTTCAATAAATGTTCTACGAGTGATGTAGTACTTCTACGCCTTGTTTTCATTTATGTTCCTTCGAACCACCGAGCGCTTTGTTCATGGTCCATCGAGTCGGATAGTCAGTTGGTGGCTATCTTCAACGGTGGTTCGGTGCGAACTTCCCGTCTCGCACCCATCGTGGCTGTGGATTGCAGTCCATAGGGAGCGAGGTCAGGTCAGCAACGGCCGATAACTAACGCCATCAAGTGGCGAGTAGCGGATTTGCAGACGGCATTGAGCGCCGTAAGGAGTACAGCGGGATAAAAGGTCACTATGTCGCATCCGTATGTAATTTTGAAGTGTGAGTGAAAAAGTGTTGGTATCAAAAACGTGAGTAATTATAAATATTTGGTAGGTGATTATTTGCCTTTGCCTTTTCCTGATTCCCACAATAAAAAAAAACCTTGCGAGGACGAACTTTTAACAACTCTAATAACGTAGTCAATGAATTTAATCGTGTATTTTTCGACCTTCCGCAAGATCGATTTTTTTCTTGTCTTGAAAGTTGGTTCCGTAGAATGCAAAAATGCAGCGAAGTTGCAGGTAAATACTTCAAAAACTGTAAATAAATAATAAAGATATCTCTTCGGTTTTTTGAGTAGCTAGATTTTTTTACGGAACAGCCCTCGTATGTTATATCATTGGTCAAAACGTACTATTTTATATGCTGTAGGTAGTAATTTTGATCTCGAATGAAAAATTCATTCATCATGTATTTCTTTATCTTTCCCTTCGAACACATCTGTCGATCGGCCAGTTCACTCTTCTGTGATCATTTGCAATCTCCTCTAGAACAATGTCGCCTACCATGAAGTCATGCAACTTGGGTCTTCGAGGTCGGTGTTTAGTCGCACGTGTGTGCTTAAGTATTCAAACATGAAGCGCTGTCTCTATTCTTTACGTAGCTTTTGACAACATCTAACGCGAAGGTTTAAGGTCTTTGCAGCATCGTGTACCTTCAAATGAAGGTTGTATGAACATCACCGGGACGCAGCCCGTCGACACTCGTATCGTATCGTATTTATAGTTTGTCTAAATAGACCAAAATTAAAAATAGTTGTTTTTTTTGTGTAACACGGTCCTGCTCAATAACAAACAATTTAGCGAATTCTACGTTTCTTGGATATCCGGGTTGCCGTTCGGAGCAAAAATTATCATTTTTTAAAAGGTTGGACTGCCCTCGTATATCTGAGGAATTCCTCCGATTATGAAAAATATCTTCCTAGAAAATTGTCACATTGTAAAATAATACTTACGAGTAGCTACTATAAGGAACATTACTCGTATGTTATGCGTATCCATCTTCTCTATTGCTGTAAGTGGAATCGTCTTCTAAGTGACCGTGCTATGCCACAACGGATTTGTTTCTGGGGAAAGAACACTACTCACATTGGGAGCCCTTATTAATTCCAAAACTTCTGGAGGAATAGTACTGTTATTTTTTTTTGAGATCTCTCTTAGACTATTAATTACAGGATCTGATGTTATTAGTAACATATATAACATCACTATTCGACTATTCTCAGAAAGTGTAGAAACACGAGAACGTCTCCGAGAATGGTGTGGTCGAAATCGGTGGCGATCTTTATTTCGGGCCTCTTGAACTTCCTCTGAAAGCTGGCCAATGGCAGTACACATTATAATGCTGGATTATGTCCTTGGTATGCACTAAGATTTTGTGTACAGCAGGTGGCATATATGTAGTATCACGAACAATGTTGCAAACACAGTGATCTTGTTTCACGAGCTAGTTTTTCAAAAGCATCCAAGTCAATATCATACCCAGATGTTAGTGCTCTGAGCAAGGAGCTGAATTTCTTTATTTACATTTTTAGACCAGCGATCTCCACATTGCCATCATTCATTAACCCATAACCCGGTTTTGGTTTATCTATAACGAGTCCTAACTTCTCTTTAATACTTTAATTAAAGAGAAGTTACTTCGTTTGATTTCATTTGATCACTGCCGAACAGAACCATGTTTGTCTTGTCCTCGTGCTTGCCATGTTTAAATGTCCAGGCGATAACTAATATGCAACAAACATTCAAAGCAATCTCATCAAAGCATGGAGAGTAGACATACCAAAACTAACTTTAACTGGGTATACTCTCTATTTTTCTTATTTTTTTTTTTTATGTTAACCGCAAAGGTAAAAGGTATAGTAGAGACAGTGAAGAGGAACTTTCAGTGATCGCGTTACATACCTTTCCGTCAATCATGGTTAGTAACATGTAGGTAGTAACATTCATGTTTAACTAAAATCGCTCTTCCTTTTTCACATATCGTCGGAAGTTATTTCCTCTACGATTATATTAGTCTCATGAACCGTTAGTTTAGTGCTTTCTTTAGAGAAAATAAACTTTAACGGACGACAATACATGGTAGACGAGGGTCGAGGATTCTGCCAAACAGTGACGTTATCACCATCATGTAAAGGAAGAGGCACGAACGAAAACGTGAACAAAAACTCCTCAGTGTCATTGTGATTAGTAAATTTTTGTTTATAGGTGCTGTATCCCGAACTCCCATCACAACCTCATTTACTAATTATTGTAAACGTTGTATTGGGTAAATTTTCTAAAACATCCTTTTAATGACATTGTCTCAAAAAGCTCCGTTGTCCTTCCGCATGCCAGCCACTTTTCATCCAGTTGTTGAGAAATTCGGGAAATAGCCAATTTAATATTTCGAATAGCAGTAAATTTAATAGTTCAAGATGGTCCATGTAGCTTCTGGTCTAAGATACTTAAAATATGCACTAAAAATGTGAGCAAAATCACCTTACTCGGCATTTTTCTACCTTCAACTCATGTCTAAAACTTATAAATTAATCTTACGAGTATACCTAGTCTAGCCATAAGTTCTGTTACTGGCAGTTAACAATGATTTTAAGAAAAATAATAATTCGAATTTCGAATGTTGTGTTTTGACGTAAGTGTTTGGATGTTTTTGCCACCATCTATAACAATTTAATATTAAAATAAGTAAATTAATAATGGATTGGGGTGTCGAAGAAAATAGAATTGCTGTGATTGCTCTGCATAAGGTAGGAATGGAGCCGTCCCACATTTTTAAGACATTAAAAAAGTTAGAGATCAGTCGAATGTTTGTGTATCGTACCATTCAAAGATACACCAAAACGTCCTCTGTCAATGACAGTAAAAGATCTGGCCGACCACGTACTGTTAGAAGAAAACAAGCCGTTAATGCTGTAAGGGCCAGAATTCGCCGAAATCCCATAAGTAAACAGAAGATCCTTTCTAGGGAAATGAAAATACCAGCTAGGACGCTTTCGCGTATAATCAAAGACTGACTTGAGTCTTGCAGCTTACCGACGATATACAGGACATATTATGTTAAATCAGTCACTAAAGGTCAAGAGAGTTGAAAGATCAAAAAGCCTTTTATCTCGATACGCACATGGAAAATATAAAAAGATTATTTTCACGGATGTTTTTTTTTTACTATTGAGCAGCTCTACAACAAACAAAATGATAAAGTGTACGCACACAACTCTCGAGAAGCTAAAGAGATAGTTGGAAGGGTTCAGCGAGGTCATCATCCAGCTCATGTCATGGTTTGGTGGGGTGTGTCGAATCAAGGCGTCTCTGACATCCATTTTTGCGAAAAAGGAGTGAAAATTTCAGCTAAAGTGTATCAGGATACGGTTTTAGAAACAGTAGTTAAACCACTCAACGACACAATGTTCAAAAATGTACACAGGACCTTTCAGCAGGACTCAGCCCCGGGTCATAAAGCTGGCACCACCCAGATTTGGCTGCAAAGGAATGTTCCGTACTTCATCAAGGCAGCTGATTGGCCCTCTTCCAGTCCCGACTTAAATCCCCTGGACTATAAATTGTGTTCAGTGTTAGAGGACATGGTCTGCTTTAAACACCATGCCAATATCGATTCTCTAAAAAATCTTTGAAGGTAGCAGTGGCAAATTTCCCAATGGAGACAGTGCGTGAATCTATAGACGCGTGGCCGGATCGTTTGAGGGCGTGTATTAAAGTTAAGGGCGGGCATTTTTAATAAAAAATATATTGTTTAGAAACCTTATTAACTTACCTATAAATAAATATTTACTTATGGTAAATAAATTACATTCTTTTAAAAATATGTTTATTTTCATTTGTAACAGAACTTATGGCTAGACTAGGTAAACACAGTGAATCACACGTAAGAAATTACGGAAAGTAAATGATATTAATAAATACGCACGACAACGTTCTTTTTGACACTTCTAGATTAATAATGAATGAATTATTGAAGAGTACTTACACAAATTTATCAACGGAATCGAGACCTCGGGAGTATCTGTTATCATTTTTGCTATTACTAATACATAATTGCAGTTATGATTTTTCTTTTTGCGATGCTCAGAAGTAGACCCGCGTGAAATGGTGACGAAACATGATTGCTATATTTGAAACAGGATCGTCTCGACGTGTTTACGACATAATTACGGGTAACGAAACGTAGATTTACCATTACAATCCAGAAAAAAAGCGCCAGTTGACTGTTTGGCTGTTTCAAAATGAACCAACGCCTGTCAAAGTGAAGCGATTAAGGAGCAATGAAAATTATTTTTCATCACACTTGCACGTAAACAGTATCTAAACATACAGGTTAACTTGGCCGTAATGCCCCATATAAAACCCTCGAGCTTTCTTTTTGCCATGAAACCCAAGGTCGGTAAGTTTTTTTTAACTTATAGTACAGCACACAGGTCATGCAAGTTCAAGCAAGGAGTTTACACGCAATTGAAAAGTTGACTAAAAATGTTATCTAAACAGGAATTTTATTGCAATCTCGCTAAATGTTACTTAAACACGCAACTAATGTTCTTAATAATCGATTTAAATAGTTTTTTGTATCAAAACGTCGATATTTTTTTACACTCCGTCGTGGCTGTATACCTACGTAAGTATTTGCCTTTAATCATTTTGAACGAAACATTTGTATAATCTGTGTACCTAGTGGGCCAAAAGCCCACTAATTATTAACTCGCAAATGTGATGAAAAACATTATATGTTTCAACGGCGGTACGGGAATTACGAATCTCGACTCAGAAAGCCCTCAGTCTTCTACTAGAGCCTCGACCGTAATTCCTTACTTACCGTCCTTAATACACAATTTACTATTTTTTCGCTAGTTTTTTCACTTCGATGGTTGTATGTGGTATATTCCTTTTCAAAATCAAAATGGAATCAATGCCAAGTGGTATAGTACCTCTATACGTACTACCAAATGTTCGCTGGAATTTAACGCTGCGAGCATCAAGCAACCAAACACGAAGATCCACGGTTACTGCTTCAACATGACAACGCACGCGCGCACTCCGCGCTCAAGACGAGGGACTTCCTGGACACCACTACTTTTGGGTCACCCTCCTTGCAGCCCTAATTTGGCACCATGTGTAATTTTTAAATTCACTAAAATAAAACATCTTATCAAAGGGATACAGTTTTCATCGCCGGAAGATGCACTTATAGCATTCGAGAAGGCCGTTGGAGACAGGTGTCTGAGGCGGACTGGAAAGTGTTTTGAAAACGCATGTGCAGACGCATGAAACTGTATAGTAATGCTAATGGAGAGTTCATTGAAAATTTAAAAAAAAAACCTTACTAATACTTTTTTTTTTACTTTCGCAAAACTTTTTTGAGTGTTCCGCGTATTATTCTCCTCAAGCAGTTGCCAAACAAAATAACTATAAAGAAAAAATACTATACCTAAGTAGAGACACAAGTTTTGTAAAAATGGCGGATACCCGACCATTGGCAACGTAAAATATTATAATTTATTTATCTTTTTCAAATTGTAGCAAAATAAGTTTTTTGTTATAAATGTTAAAAAAAAAAAAAACCTAATTACTACCAAAAACGAATACAATATTGGGCTTTTTAAAAAGAGTATCATTAAATTTCTTCGGGACCGGCGACGCATTTGGTAATGCCTGTGGCGTTGCAAATTTCCATAGGCAGCGGTGACCACTTCCAATCAGGTGGGTGCCTGCTTTTCCGTCGATGGCAATAAAAAAACAGCCCTTCCAGGTACAACGGACCTGCGGGCCTTTTATTGTTATGTTTAAGGATGTGGCCAAACGTGGCCAAAACAGCTGTCACTTTCTGACCAGTATGTAAGTGCGAGAGCGAATATCCTAACCAACTCAGAAAAAGTTTTGACCTACGGGACCTAACGCTAAGTACTCTTCTGTATCAAGGGAATAATTCTCCTATGTTACGTAGGTAACGCCATATGCAACGGGTATCTTCCATATTTCCGTACATATATTTCCACGCGCATGCTACAAATTTCTATCTACAAATTTGTCGTATACCCACATGTGCTGGCTCGCATTAGCTTGACAGTATTATCGTAGTTGACTCTTCTGAAGTTCATTCCTGCAGACAAAAAGATTAGCATTACTTTTACTGTTACCTATAATTTAGAACCCATCTAAGGTCGAATATCGTATGGCAAATTTGTACCTTAAAACGAATAATATTATCGTATCTCAGGGGCTCTTTTCTACTCGGTAAAACAATAACGCTTTTGCCATGTTATCGTATATTTACCGCCTACTGTCCAGTAAATAAAAGTTATCACAAAGTTGACAATACGATAAACGATAACATACGAGTATCTAAAGTAATATTGCTTTACCGTGTACAAACTAAAATTAAAAAAATATATCCAGCCAATTGCTCTTTTACACGTCGATAGATACAGGGAACGTCTAGGACTTTATTATACCTACTCTATGTGAAAGTACGAATTCAGCCGGTTAAAACCTAAAAGTGCCGAGTGGTAAACTCCAAGTAATCATACTGGGCCCCTATTTGAAATCATAGATCGGTTCCGCAAACTGATTAATTCTGCGAAGAAAACTTTCCATTCACGTTTTATCCAATCGCATTTTTTAATTTTTTTATCAATTGCATATTTTTCAATTTGGATTTCAGCCACTCGAGAAGTTAATTTTTTCAACCATAAAATAAAATAATACTTGAAAGTTAGTTACATTACAATGTACTAGGGTAAAAATAACAACAAAAAGGTAAATAACCGTATTAACCAAAATAACCGTATAAATCAAAAATACTAGGAGAACTAACACGACGACGTCTCTACGTGAAATGCCATAAAATAAGAATAATTGTCTGAAAAACAAGTCCGTGTAAATGTGAATAGACCGGACCCCACAAACGTTCAAGAGTATGACGCGTGTCTCACCCATCGCCTCCCTCACCGTCCACCAACCGAGCCCGACTCACAATTGATTGGATTATAACTTTGGGGGGTTATTATGACATAGCTTTGCAGTTCATTTTACGGGGAGCGTAAAGGACGGAGCTATGGCAGTTACATAACTCTGTCCTTTTCTCTCAGCGTAAAATGAATGGCACATATAGGTCATAATAACCCCACTGGACTGACAAGAACATGGTATGGCATTACGCAGTACGCCTGAGACCCTAGAGGATCCCGGCACAATATTCGATGGCTATAAGGCTGCGCCCACACCGCTGCTTAACGGTGCGTCAAAAACGGCGCCATGTTGTTACTATTGCTCCGTCTTTTGTTTACGCAAAGACACCATAATATACGCACCATTAAGCTCCGGTGTGGGCGCACCTTAAGTCTTTCATCAAGCGCGGCTCAAAATGAAATTGGAGAAGACGTGGTGAAGACAAAAAAAATGTCAACTACGCTCATATTTAATTATGATTTTAATTATGTTTACGTATGACATAGGTAGACTGTGCCATCACTGGCAACATGCACTGATGAAACTTTAGACTTGAGAAACTGCGGTCACTGGGACGAGAAAATGCTGCGTAGTTAACAGAACCCTGCCCAGGCGACCTCGTTCTCGAAATTGGATCTGCCTAGCTAGAGTATTTGTCATAACAAATAATGGTGGATAAATAGTGCATGGTTTTAAGCAATCGAGTTTAGTTGTTAAAAACATAATCTTATTAAGTTATTATCTACTTAATACACACGGTACCCACTTGCGTCAAGACGAGTTTGTTTCAGGGAATCATCTAAATCGAATTGATAAGCGAATCTTCTTATGTTTGTATCCGTGGTTCCTGAAATAAAATAGTGAGCATTATTATTATTACTCTCATACTGCTACATAAATAAGCTGTCAAGCTTTTTATATCTGTGTGTGGGTAGGGACCATGCCCACAGACTCATTCCTTCGTATGGACTCGCCTTTAGGACAATAAATCTGGCCAACTCTATAGTGTAAAAGCGTGGTCAGTGTCGCGCAGACTCCGACTGTCCGAGATTGTCGGTAGGGATGAATGTAGTTCTCAAATTATTTGAAATTAAAAATACCCCCAATTGAGCTATTTATCATAATCCGTGAGACAACTTTGACAATTCATTTTGCACAAGTGTTGCCACAGTCAGGGTTGTCCTGGCCCCTATTTCACCATCCGGACAAAGACAGGTGACAGGTGACATTTCAGTACACATGGCGCTGTTTACATAAAACCCAGTGTTGTCTCAGCGAGTCAACTTTCCAATGTATACCGAAATGTCACCTGTCACAAGTCATTATCAAGATGGTGAAATAGGGAGCGGTTCGTTATTAGTTACGGTAACATAATCAAATTAAGTTATCTAATCATTTCCAAATTACATACATGATGGCGGCCGGCCATGCATGTAAAATGGAAATTACTAACTTGGTGTTTATGGATAAAACAAACACGAATGTGGTTATATTTATGCACGTAAGTTTTTTTTTTTTTAATTTATTCACAAATAAGTACAATTAAACATTCCACTGTCGCATCGTTAAACCACAATATGGTTTGACGCGATGCAATTCCGCCACAAATCACTTATAATAAACTTAATCTAACTTACTAACTATCCATTACATTTATTGCGATAACGATAACATTACACCGAGAGCGGCGGGCCGGGCGCGCGCTGCGAAACCGGTTCTCGCCCGCTACGTACAGGACGCTTCGCAATAATGCAAATTAATTTAAATAAATTTAAACCAATATTTTTATTCAGAATCGTGTAACTGACGAAAAAATTCTGACTTCGGTACCCTATCAAGGTTATTTGTAGTTATTTTATTTTTTAAATCTCTTGAGAGCTTGTTTATCAGATCAGGTATTATATACTCAGACGTGCGCCTCCCGTAATAATTCCTGAACTTTGGCTTCCTTAGTACCTTATTTATTACCTGTCTAGTAATTTTACTATGCAATATGGGCTTTTGAATTTCCATTCTGAAGTTTTGTTCTTTTAACATAATGTAACTTACTTTTGCATGAATTGGTAGAACTTTGCAATAGTCAAATAGGCTAGCATCACACTTAAATTTATTTTTGAGATTGTAAGGTACAATCATTTTTAATAATCTTACTTGCAACTTATGTATCCGATCAAGGTATGACTTCAAGGTGCGACCGTAGCTGCTTAAACCGTATGTCACAATACTTTCTGCTAACGCGTTGTACATCTGTAGCTTAACTCCAAAAGGGATTCTATTGCCGAGAATGTACAACTTTGCCATTACTGCACGAAGTTTGTTACACACCTGGTCTATATGGTCACTCCAATTAAAGCTATTATCAATTATGACTCCCAGGTATTTATGTTTGTTAACTTGCTCTAGCGACGGACAATTACAGCTACCAGCCCTCGGAACATGAAAGCACTGGTGGTTATGTCCCGTCACCCTAACAGACCTTACGGACCTCGCGTGGCAAGAGTGCACATGCAATAACTTCGTCTTCGACGCATTTAATACCAGCCCTTGGTCGTGAGACCATTTACAAATCTGATCGAAGTCATATTGCAGATTACTTTCTGCAGTCTCAATGCTTCTATCAGCAGCAACAAGACAAGTGTCATCCGCAAATTGATAGACATTACAGTTTTTGACGCAGTTGTTCATATCATTGACGTACGCAAGGTATAGGTGAAGAACTTAAGTAAGTCACCTGTTGTATGTAGTTGTGTACAGTTTGTAAAAAAACGCATAAGCATAATAAATTGTAAAAAATAATAATATGAGGTGTACATATTAATAACATTACATTTTTTTTACCTCAATCACTCGCCATTTCGTCATCCTCATTCTCATTAGTGGACTGTACAGAAACAATATCATATCACTGTCATTATCTTCTGAGGAAACACTTATGGGTAAGGACCAAAAAGTTGTCCACGCTAACGCAATCAATTAAATTTTCTATGAAACTTTTTCGTTGTGACACGAAAATTAGCCATACAATTGTAAGGATACTTTTCGTCGCACAACGGAACTTTTTTCGTTTTCGTCGTTTGTATGGTTAACTGCGCTTAACTGTGGTCCAACTTTTTGGTCCTCACCCTTATAATGAAACTCTCCGATATTGTATCCATTTGTAATTATTGACATTGATACTCTTGTGCTCCTCCTTCATTGTATGTAAGCGCACATTTTTCCATTATTCCTGAGTTATTATACTAATGTTTTCCTTTACTAAACTTTTAATAGACTCCATATTTATTGAAACGATTTTTTTTAACTACCCTTGACTATTCCCCAAATGTTTTTAGTTGGATATATTTGTAAGTATTATTGTTTATTCATTAACGACGCAAAAAAACGAAGACTCGACATTGACAACTATTTACATCGTATCATGAGAGTTATTATTATTTTTAATATTAATATTATTATTAATCATTTATTCATGGATGGATTTATTCATAATATGATAGTATACTGCGAAACTGCATAACAGTTTGTTGGCAGTGCATTAATTGCACTTGATACACAGTTGTGTCAAAAACATATGGCTAAATTTATATTCATGCTATTATATTTACCGCCTGTTTATAAGTGGACAGGAATAATCAAACTTAAAAGATGAGCAAATAATGAGTTTGCAAATCATACGATATATTACAAATTTCAAAAATGGAAGTCTATTCGCACACATTACCCACACATACAACAAGTGACTTACTCGAGTTTTTCACCTATAGTGCAGTGGGCCCAGGACCGATCCTTGTGACGTCCCCTCTGTCACCATAATCTTATTGCACTGCAGCTGTCCTCTATCTTCACATGGTAAGCTCTTTTAGTCAGGTAACATCTGCACCAATTTAATATCGGTCCTCGAACCCCAGTATCCTCTAATTTTTGTATAAGCGTATCGTGCCGTAAGGTATCGAAGGCTTTACTAAAATCTATGAAGATAATTAGTACGTGTTTTTTATCATTTAGGTGCTTATTTACGTCATCTGTTTCTAAGATCACCACCTTTGTGTATTGGCCTTACTAATCCCACCTTGAGCTGGTCGGGGAACATACCCGTCCTGATGCTAGTATTGATTAGGTGGGCTATAGCTGAGGAAATTTGGTCTGCAATACGTTTAAGATCTAATGCTCGCACATTATCTAAGCCCGGTGCTTTGTAGTTTTTTATGTTGGTTATTATTTTGTGGACTGTTTTTGGTGTAGCCTTTTTAAACAACATAGATTTATCTATTGTTTGCTTGTAACTATTTTTATCGAGCAATGGTACCCTACAATTTGGTATTACGTCCTGAACATTTCGTTAAAAACTATTAGCGAACATGTCCGCGATGCATTTGTGAGAGCCCAGTGACCCGAATGCTTTGACAATTGTACTATTAATAGAAGTGGACACCTTTCCAGATAACTCATTTAAAATTTGCCAAAGTTTTCGTGTATCCCCTATGTTTTCACGTATTTTGTTCTTATAGAAGTTATTTTTATGATGCTCAACTAATTTATTCCTTTTGTTCCTGTGTTTTGTGTATTCTAACCTTTAAATCATATTTTTTGAGTCCTTTCGCCATTCTAAAAATAGAGAATCCCTCTTTAGGCATTCTTTTAGTACTCTTCCAAAAACCCAGGGATGTCTATTGGGCTTTGAATGTTTTACCTCATGCAAATATGTCGAGTTGTTATAACAATTCAGCAGATTCTCTTGAATAAAGTTGTATATGGCCACCGAGCTATCAAGATTTTTATGCAATTCCCAATCAACAGCTTCGAGTTCACACTTCAATTTGTTATTGTTAATTTTCTTAACATAAATCGGAGCATCCTGTACATGGTGTCCCGCTATGAGCGCCACTGCTGTCATGTTGTGATCGGCTAGTTTCGTGCCGAGCGCTCCGCAGTAAACATCTTGCAAACGGGATCGTACGAAAATGTGGTCGATACATGATTTAGTAATTTCATTTTTACGAGTTTCTACTCTTGTGTACTCCGCGATCCCGCTTACAAGTCCTTGACTGCTCATCATGTCTATGTATGCCCTAGTTACAGAATCAGCCACTTTCAGATTGATATTCATATCTCCTAAAACAATCAAGTCGGTATTTTGCGATATGCGTAAGGTACGTTCAAGCTCGGAAATAAATAAGTGTTTATTAGTGTTTGGGGGCCGATACACTACGCACAGAGCTAGGTTATGTTTTGACGGGGTGGTTAGATTACCGGTCAGGCATTCAAAGTTCGTGGTTGTACATTTAATTTGTGAAAATTTGTGTTTTTTATGAACATAAATAATAATCCCCCCCACCCTTTTTGTTAGCCCTAAGCTGTGAGTGCATAGTGTAATCGGTTAGGTTAAACAGTTGCCTTACATGTGAGGAAATATTAGCTTCCGTGACAACTACAAAATCAATTTTGAACTTTCTAGATGAATAAACAATTTGTTCTAACATGCTAAAATATTTTACAAGTGACTTTAGATTGATATGGACACCGATTATCGTATTTCTCTTCTCGTTTTTACATTGGCTAACAAAATGGTTTACATCGATACCATGCGATAATTCTGTTATATTTTCAACAATGTCGTCCATCATAATCCATACAGAAATTACTTTGCTACTAAACAATATTAAGACCAGTTAAGAATAAGAGAAAGTAACTAGTTAGCTAATACCTGAATGTCCTCTTCATTACGAATCCAGTTGATTCTTGCTTGCTCCTCTTTCCTTGCAAACACTTTGCCGTATTTACACCAGACAAACTTAAATTTCTCTGCATTCTTTAGTTGAGTCTTAGCCTAGAACAGTAGATATTTGGTGCGACCTGTAATCGCCTCCCGCAGAAAAACACTTCCTGAGGCAGTCTGACCTGTCAGATCTGGTAGTACGCTAGACGCCGAGAGTCTAGCATCACGTCCAGCAGTGATCAACTGAACCAGGATGGCTCCCGCCCTACCATTCCTAAGAGGCAGGCGGCGAGCCGATCGTATGTGTCCTCCATCGCTATTCACAACCTGCAACAAACATCCAACCTTCCGGGCCAACTGCACGGTGTCCTCATTCTCTTGGGAGGGAATACCTATTATCTCGATGAAATCTTCGAGTGCTGCCTGCTCCATTATATCTAGTCGCTGCTCAATCGCTGCAATTCTTGTTTTTAGGTGGGTATTATGATTTTTAATGGCGGTGTGTTGTTTTTCCATAGTTTTAAGCTTTTCTTTGGTCACTTGCGCAGCTTCCTCATATTCATCAATTTTGTCACTTGCATGTTGAGCCGCTTTTGTTAGTGCCTCTAGTTCACGCATCACTATTTTGTGTACTTCTTTCGATATGTTACTAAGAAGTTTCTTGAGATCGAGCGCGGGGACTGCAGCATGATCGGCACTTTCAAAGTCATCTTCGTCCTCATCCTCTGCCGACACGAATGACGTCCTCCTCGAAGATGAGAGATGGCATTCTTTGCAAACCCACTCCAGTGCGTCAGCTCCATGGAGCGCTGCCCTTTGTTTGTTGCTGAGCCCGCTGCACTCTACTTTCTCGTGGACAATTGCGTCACATCTACTGCAAGTTATTCCTGGAGATTTCTTAGTTATTGTTTTTTTACAATTTTATTGATGTAGTGTAACGCAATGTAATATATTAGGAGGATATAACTATTCATTATAAGTTTTTTTTAAATAAAACACGTGCTACGCAGTTCGTAAGAAATCAATTGTTCCTTGGCCAAACATATGTGACACTTTTGTTCGGACGATAATATCTAGTTGTTTATATATCAATGAGCGTATATGTGAAAAACTTACTTACGTAAGTCACCTGTTGTATGTGTGAGTAATGTGTGCGAATAGACATTCCATTTTTTACATTTGTAATATATCGTATGGTTTGCAAACTCATTATTTGCTTATCTTTCAAGTTTGATTATTCCTATCCACTTATGATTCTATTGTCATGATAAGATATATTATTATGTAAGAATATACAGTAGTAGTGTATAATTGGTTATTCTGGATCAAGGAAATCCAGAACAACCAATTATACACTTGAATAGATCGAATGTTGTATATTTATCTATTCAAGAAGTAAATCTTTATCTATTCTATAACTGATTTTGAATCATCAACTATTCAAAAAGTAAAATTTAGAACAACCAATTCTACATTTGAAAAGATAGAGTGTTGCATATTTATCTATTAAAGAAATAACACTATGTAATATGATTCAATGCAACTGAATTATTGAGCTATTCGAGAACTATCTTGAATTGATTCAGCTGAATTATCGGTCTAGTCAAAAAGTAACTGGGTGGATCAACTTTTTGTTGTTGTTATTCTGTCCCGTAACCCAGGAGACAACAGTGTTAGAGTTTCTTAGAAAAAATGCTATAATATATACTTCTATAACACTCAAGAGAAAGCCCATAAAATAATGGGTTTGTTATTGCCAATAAAACTGATTTTTAGTGGACTTATATTCTTTGAAATCACAGTTTTAAAGAGTGACTCAGGAGACGTCACCATGGCAACGAGCTACAAAGAAAAGTTGATTGACCCAACTTTAATTGAATCAACTGAATTATCTACCTATTTGCGAGCTAATCGAAAGAAGTTATCTGAATCAATTCAACTGAAGGTTTTCAGGTTCGTGGTATAATGAAAAGTAATAAAAAACCGTTTACATTTGTAGAGTAGTTTTATATATTTAACGAGAGTACACATTAAAAATTATAATTATGTGTATGTATAATTGAGAGTAATAAATATTATTTGAGATCACTTGATCTAGAATAATCAATTATACATTTGAATATATATTAGTACATATATAGTTTTATCTTAGGTTATATTTCAATCGATTCAAGAAGTAAAAACGCTATCTATTCTATAGCTGATTTGAATCATCAACTTTCTAGAAGTGTAATACATAGCTCTAGGTTAAAGTTATTGGAATACATTAATGAAAGCAAAGAAATATTTAGTTTTTAAATTTATTTTTACATCACTTCGTCGTTATAGCAACGGTGCTCTAACCTCCAACTGCACCGCCTCGACGCGTCCAGTACAGCCTCATGCCGCCATATGTTACTAGCCTTGCGATGATTAACTTAATTTCATCGTCATGACTGCCACCGCAGTCGTTTCTGGATGCACATAATAATCGCAATGTCTCAAGCAACTCATGTTTTATGCTTTCATCCATTCTTGTAATGTTTAATACAACATTGGTTTATAAATAACTAGCGACCCGCCCTCGCTTCGCTTCGGTTTATGTGAGTTTTCGGTAACACCCGTACATAAAACAAAGTTTATTATACATGAAAACCTTCCTCTTGAATCACTCTATCTATTAAAAAAAACCGCATCAAAATCCATTGCGTAGTTTTAAAGATCTAAGCATACATAGGGACAGACAGCGGGAAGAGACTTTGTTTTATAATATGTAGTGATCATGCAATACTGAAACAATTCGTATGCAATAAGCTAATATATGTATCAGTATGCCTCAATTATAAATAAGTACTCAGCTTACTATAACGAATCATAATAGGACATGTATATTTTTGTCCCTTTCGCTGACTAGAACTTGTGTGTTCGTAATACGAGAACAGATTAGATTAGGCAATTTTTTATTTTTCAATGGTTGAGTAGTCAAGAATTATTCTTAGAAGTATAGAAAAATCAAACACATATTTATACATTATATTCCGTTTATTTTATAAAAAATATTTTCCAAGTACCACTTATTCAAACAAGCTGCATTTTTGAATGCACATGTATTAGAATGATAAATACAATTTTGAATATCGGATGATGTTGCATATTTTTCATGAAGTGTTTCTAAATTAGGACAGTCAATAAATTCTTCAAAATTATGAACATTATCATTTTCTAATATCTCCTTCATCCATCTCACTTTTTCACAACCTTTTGTATAAATATGTTTATTTTTACAAAAATTCACTATCTCTCTATTATATTTAAAATACGGAACATAACCCTCATTCCATAAAATTCCTCCATTTGTTTCACCCATGCAACCTGTAATTTTTCTGTCTTTGTTAATTCATAATATGGATATGGTGGTTTAATCATTATTAGAAGAAAACTATTATTTTACACACTTTCACTTGACTGCCTCGCTATTCACTACCGCCTCCTCGGGCCTGTCTCCCAGTTGCTCTAAGAAAAAAATCAGTGTTCACTTTCATTTTTTTTCCCAGTGTGGACAATAGGGTTGTGGACAACTGGGAATAGCCCTTAACACATAGGCTACATTTCATCCCAGAAAATTTAAAAGTTCCCGAGGGAATGACGTAAATCGAAATCTACGCGGACGAAGTCGCGGGCAGAAGCTAGTATCGACATAATCATAGCACAAAAGTTAAAGAATACTATTTTAGTGACAAAAGTTAATCTTTAGGAAATTTGTATAATTCAACTTATATTTGACTTTTTACAGAGTTCATATCCAGATCCAACTTGCCAAAGCTAGTGCAGGTAGCGGGGCACCCTTGTTGGCCTCACCTTAAGCTGAACTCCAAGCCTGAGCAAGTCTGCGTGTCAGCACGCGTAAAGAGCTACATCCTGGCCAAATTTCTCTGAACCAAAATCTGACGCATCCAACATGCGTATTTTGAGCACCGGTGTTGATAGTATGCGTTAAAAACGTGACGCATAAGATACGTCGCTAAATTTACGGTGCGTCATCATATTTTGAGCACCGGTTCGGTCCGTTATGTGATATAAGTAGATACAACAATGAAATCACCAGAAAGCGACGCTGATGACACGGTTAGCCTAGTTGGTCCTCTGCCTACAAAGCTAGCAGCCCCGGATTCGATCCTCGTTAAGGGCAAATATTTGTAATGAATTGATTTTCAAGTTAAGTAATCTGGAAACAAGGACAGTTATATGTAGGCACTCCTATTAACATCCTTGTTTGGAATTTTAGACGGCCTAATATAGTTATGTATAATTATAGTTCTGTATAAGTCTTTGTAATAGTTTGGTAACAAAATCACTGCCAAATTGAATACAAAAACAAATCATGGAACTATTTAATGTATTGACTCCATTTGTTCATTTGGTCGATTCTCTAAAGCTGCCACAAATGGATTGAATGGGTGAAATAAACCTAGGTACCTACATGTGTGTTTAGTTCAAATAGGTACTTAATAGGATTGATGTTTAAACTGCATTTAAGAAGACAGGACTTATACAATCAGCAATCACATGTGTTTCCATTTATGGCAGCTCTTGTAAATTGATATGTGTACCTATGTTACTTACCCAGACATTGTTCATTCTAGTTATTGCACATAGGTAATAAAAAGGAAGAAATTAAATCCATATTCAATAATTTAAGTCTTTTATTTCGTAAGAAACACCATTAACTCACTTGAGTATTACATTTGTTGACATGCAAATGTTATTGGTTTTCATGACAACTTCATGAGTTAAAGCTTTAATTAGATTTTAACAAAATGTTATTCAATATAATAACTACATGTACATGTTATAGGAGACTGAGAAGACATAGTGTTCAAACACTAATGGATAGATTTATCAGGATGGAATGAGACACCCAACTGAGCAGTGTCTCACCAAGCTAAGGAACCCAAACAGATATAATATATATCAAACACCGAAATGGCTTATTGTTGTGTTCAACAGATTACCATGATGCAGAAAAGAGAAAAAAAAAAAAATATATTTATATAATAACTGTAAGAGCAGTTTTTCAGGTAAGTATATCATAATTGATTCCAACAATGTTGAAACACTCCCCATGCAAATCATTGTCATTCTCCCTGCTTGATGCGGCTCCCAAAATGAGCCTCATAGTCATTATCCATGGCCCCTGAGTACTCTGGATTGCCTGTAATGTAAAAAAAACAAGCAAACTCAGTAGGTAACTTTTTCAAGCAAAGGTGGATGGAACTTTTATGAACTTGGTTTGTAGTAGATAGTATCTTACTTCTCACTTATATTATATAAATGTGAAAGTTTGGATGTTAGTTACTCATTCACGCCCGAACGACTAAACTAATCTTGAGGCTTTATTTATTTTTATATTAGACGGACATGGCTTTGAATAAACTTATTTAGGTAGGTATACAGTATTTTCTAAACAACAATCTGACTAAATTACACTATAACAAACAAGAGTCCAAAATTTGGATATACCTAGTGGAAAAATAAAAGAGTACCTACCTAAGTAACATTTTTAAAATCAATGACCTCCTGCAGTAGCTTGAACCTAGTTTAGAAAGTGCAACTAGGTAGAACAGCAGATTCAAACTTGTGTAAATGGAATAGCACAACAATCAGGTTTATCATAACTTTAAAATTCTATGGGTTATACCTACCAAGATATAAAGCACATCATATAAGAGACTAATTAATGGGAATGTGGGACCTC
Source organism: Acleris laterana (assembly GCA_963966035.1). Lineage (NCBI taxonomy): Eukaryota > Metazoa > Arthropoda > Insecta > Lepidoptera > Tortricidae > Acleris > Acleris laterana. Next base: position 22,782,843 of record OZ014438.1, read on the forward strand.
ATCACCTCATAATACTTATAAGTATGCATTTATAATAAATGGTTTCTAGGAGGCCCTAACCTTAATTAAGTAGGTATGTCATAATAAATTTTCATTTCATGACGTCACCATAACATTCATCACCATATCAAGGGAAACAGTGCGCTTACAGAGAAAGTATTCAGTGTTGAAAGAAGATATACCTAGGTACCTACCTCTCACTGATGCTTAGCAAATTAACAATCGACTTTGTTTGCGGTCACAACATCCATGTCTTAGTTGGTTGAGTGCTTGCATTACTAGTTACCTAGGTGCTGCATGACAACCATTTTCCGTTGGTCATATCCCTGGCCACACACCATGTCAAATACACGGAACCTGCAAAAATAACCATTTATTAAATAAGTAGCTACATGTTTGTTTAGGTTGTTATTCTTGTGAGTACCTAGTCAGGAGCCTACCGTAATTCACATCATCCTTACCTTTACTTCGAATAGAACTACCCTTTGTACTCTTGCAGCCAGGGTACCTGAGTCCAAAGTTGTTTTACTGTTACATTATTGTAGCAGAGTAATTCATGTGTAGGAAATCTTTCTCACAAGAAAGCTTCGGCACTTCTAAATGGTCTTGATTCGGACGACCACGACGATTCGGATACTTTAATTAAACACTTTTCATTGTTTGCAGCTCACAATAGTCACAAAGAATACATCATTTGGTAAATAACAATTCAAAAACTTGATTTATCACCGCTTGAATAATAACAACTCACGCACAGCTGATTCAAAAATCGCCATTTTGATTATTCTCTTGAGCGCCGAGCGCTTTTCTGCAAGTCTTTGGCGAGAGAATAGTTTTCTACATTTTACTGTAGAATACAGAACAGAATGCACGTCAAAAGTGCCACTTGACTAGCCGTTTGTACGGATTTTGTCATTGTGACAGCTGCAAGCGTTTTTCTGTTCGTTTCAAAATATTTACGAAAAACGAAAAGTATAATGTTGGCTAGGTACTTTTCTATTCTCTTCGATAAACCACGTGATCAATTTGTGATCCCATACATTTCAAGACGATAGAACAGAAAAACGACAACGGCGTGTGCATCTTGTCTGGACCCCCATGTCGCACAGTGGTGAGTGGCGACGCGCAGCGGTCGCACGCGCTCCCGCTCCATTCGACAGGCACGATGATGCGGCTGAGAATATTGTGCAGTTCGGTGCTATGAATCTTATTACGCAGGACCTTAAACGTAATGCTGAACCGCTCGCACCCCCTGCGCACCTCCAGGGAGTTGAAGCCTAGGACACCAAGCAAAAACTTAGTCGGGTACATGTATGGGTAATACCCATACATTTTATTGTACAAAAAACGTAAGAACGCTTTCTGGACCTTCTCAAGCATGAGTTTGTACTTGGCCTCGCTGGGACTCCAGACGCAGCTACTAGTCTCTAGTTTGCTGCGAACTAGAGCTGTATAGAGAAGTTTGATAACGCCGGAATTGCGAAAGTCCCTAACGTTTCTCGTCACAAAACCCAACCTCCGATACGACTCCTTGGCGAGGTAAGTAATATGGTCACGGAATGTCAGCTCTCGATCAAACTTCACACCAAGATCTTTAACAGAGGCTACACGGCTTATCGCCTGACCTTCCATCATATAGCTAAAGTTAACCGGACATTGTCGACGCGTAAATGTCATACATAATTTGGCATTTTTCGCCAAAGTTATCATAGGCGATTTTGATAGGTATAAACCCTAGTTTGACTACGGAACCCTAAAAAGGCGAGAGGTTCAACCATCAGTATTGGTATATGTAATTAAGCTAACCCAGATAATAATCACTATCTGGATTCTAATATTGTTCTTATTTATCTTCGTTTCAAACCTTTGAGTAACTGACAACATTAAAAATAAGCATTTTTGTTTCTTCGCGTAGCTGGTTAAAAAAGAGACTACCCGTTAGGGTGGTCCAATTTTTTTTTTTAATTTACTTTCCCCACAACGTTTTTTTTTATTCGATTAGACTTTAAATACCCCTGTGCAAAATTTGAGTGAAATCGGACAATATTTAGGGGTCGCTATGATTTGGCGAATTATTTGATGCAAAGAAAAAATAGCAATTTTTGGTACGCAGTTTTTTAATACGAATAATTTATGTGAAATTAACAGAAAGTAACATAAAATTATGGTAGTCATTTTTATTATTTGTGGTTTAATGAGCTTCCCTCCTTATCTCCCGAATTCATTTTTAAGATGTTAGATTTAGAAGCCACTGGATATTTCTTCCTATGAAGATCGACGACGCGGATGAGATATTGTTTTTGTTATTCGCTTTTTGTGATGCTCGAATTAAATTTTTGTATTAAAGCAATGCCTCGTTCTGCGCAGTCATTCACAACTTTCATCTGTCGCACTTTTTTCTGCATTTCTACATAAGTTTCACCAGTATGCCACTGTGAAAGATCTTTAACTAGAAATGCTTCTGCTTTGTCTCGACCATCGCTAATAACCAAGTCAAAAAAAGCTTTGGTTCGCTGCGTGAAAAAATTATATAACAGTAACGGCTCTTGTAAATTAAAGGTTTTGCCATCTACTCTTTTCAAAGCCTTTTTAGTTGGCAGTTTCTGAAGGTTTTGTACCATAATTCTTTTAGTCTCAGGTGTTATTCTCAGATCGAATAAAGAAAGAGCAACCAAGTGCTCAGAAAAGTACCACAGATGGCGGCGAAATGCCTTCAGAGCGCTAGTGCTAATCGTCTGGTTTGGATAGTTTTTGAGCTGCGTTAAGAAGGTTGCGTCGTTCAGAGGGGCTTTTTCTGCCACTGGAGCTTCGTTCCAATATCGCCCGTAAATGAGACTGACAAACAGCGACAGTTCTGTAAGAGATCGCTTTTCTGCTGCAGTCAAATTAATTTGGTCGTGAAATAAATACATTTTCAAGCAGTAGATCTATAGCTTTCGCCATCCAGCGAGATTGATGTAGAGCCCCAGGCGCATGAAACTTGGCTTCGGCAATGGCTTCAGAACTTCCTAGAAAGATACGACACAAGTTCAGTAATTCAAGGTAATCATCTCTGGGTTGTTGATTTTTTATTGCTTCACTGTAATACGCTGTCATGTCTTGACGCAGTGAAATCATTTCTGTGGTTTTATACAAATTATCACTGCCAACTGTGAATTTATGTTGATTTATTTCAGGCCATTTCTTTTGGAAGCGTTTAAACAGGCTAATATCCGGTCCACTGCTTGGTCCGAACAACACTTTGAAAACATCGGAGAGGATAACTTCAAAAACATGGTGTCGGCAAGCAATCCAAACCAGTTCTTTATCTAATGTTTTTTCAATCAATGAACATGCACCCAAAGCCAGCCCAGTGTTAGAAGCTGTCGTATCGAAACAGAGGCCACGCACGTGAGTTTTTAGCTCCCACTCATCAAGGACATTTAAGCATGCCCATGTTCTTGACCAGTACCTTTTTTTATTGCTGGAACCGTCAAAAGCTTTTCTACTTCACCTCCACTTACAATGACGGCTACTCGATCTACTTTTTCTACACCACCAGTTTTCTAGACCAGTACCTTTTTTTATTGCTGGAACCGCCAAAAGCTTTTCTACTTCACCTCCACTTACAATGACGGCTACTCGATCTACTTTTTCTACACCACCGAAAATATTGGGAAGCAACTTCCCATCCCAGTGTAACACAAGAGGATTTGAAGGAGAAAATAAAGCCTTGTCGGATTCCACAATATGCTCACGAATCTCGTTTCTTTTACGGCGGATCGTGCTTCTCGATAAAGACATTTCTGCTACCGGTGTTCCCAATGCTTGAGCTACAGATCCAATTAAAAATATCGCCTGCCGATCAGATACGTTAATACGATCTAATGTGGCTACCACATCTTCTGCTAACAATTGAGGTTTTTTTTTCGGTTTTTCCTCAGGAATATGTAGCTTAGGAAAACCATCAAGTTGAAAATCATCGTCAGAAGACATAGATTCATCACTGTTAAAACTTGAATCGATAGCTTGAAGTAAAGATTCTTGGTCAGCATGTAAATGAGATCTTGATTCAGTTTTATTCTTTAGACCTCTAATTTCTGCCTCTGTTTCCCGTTTCCGCTTTCGAGATTCTCTTTTCCATAGTGCCACATCTATACCAGCCATACTGCAGCTCCTAGTATCTTCTCGCTGCATGGTGAGAAATATCTTGAAGAAGGAAGATCAGATTTGAATAGCTCTTCTTTAACACGACAAGATTTCAAATCAGTTTTTCTATTTTTTTTCAAAAGAGTGTATGAATCTAAAAGTTTATTTAACTTTCGTTCTACTGCATCAACTCTTTGCGTGGGAATTCTAGCCATTGCCATTGCATTGATTTCACCGTATTTTTAACACTTTTTTTAACTTGCTGCTTCTCTTCTAAATGATGAAAGTGAAACGTTCTCAGCACATCGCCATTTGACGGAAGTCTCGCGTGAGATATTGAAGCTGTCGGTTTTCCAATTAGCCCTTGTAAACACGGAACTACTAGTTGATGCCATATTTTACAAACTCACAAATGCCCGAGCGTAAGATTATTAACATGTGCCAGTGTGCCTACGAGTATGTGTCGAAGCTTGGCGAACGAAAAAAATTTCATCGTCCCGCGAAGCAATAACCAGTACGGCTGTAGAGTGTGGTCTAACTACCTACCTTTGTTGCTAAATGATTTCCCTAGACACGTCATAGAGAAAATTATTGATAAACCAAAATTGGCCAAAAGTATTATTAAGAGGGCTTTGATGTGTGGTTGGAAAGATAAAGATATTTGTGCAATACCAAAGTCACATTAAGTCACATTAAATTTTAAGTAAAGTTACTATTATTTAAGTAAAGTTACAATTATTTAATTCTAACCTATTATTGTATAAATCTTAGCTAATACAATCTTAAAAGTAAAGATTATAGCTAAGACTGTTTTAGATTTTAAGGAATTTGGAAATAAACAGTTAAATTTTTTTTTTTTTTTTTTTTTTTTATGTATCATGCACTTTAACTGCCGAATACCCACATTATTACGAAAATAAAACGAAATATGTTCCTACCTACACTTTCGCATTTAATAATTGCGAATAAGCCACAGAGTAAATAGGATAAAACACGTTTGAGATACTTAAAAAAAAATACTGTCATGGATTCTTGGCATTTTCGTTGATTTATTTAACTTGCAAATCATAGCGACTTCTAAACGTAGCCCTAGAAAGTTAAATTTTGGTATATGTCATTTTCTTTAATACTCGAAGAAGATAAGACTTGTAGAGCAAGAAAAAAAAAAGATTTTTTTTCATACTAACTTGGACCACCCTACTACCCGTGTTTCTCGGTTAATCTTTATTTAAGTTTAATTCGTCGTTAATAATTGATTAAAGAACTAGTCATTAAAAAGACCGTATACACACAGTTAGGAATACTGATGTCGTGATCTTAGCTACAGAACTGACTGTCATGTCATGTCACCTGTCAACCTAATCTGTGTGTCAACCATTCGTTGCCGCTCGTTCACGAATTTGTTATTTAGCGTTTACTGCTTTGCCTTTCTTTCTATATACTGGCTGTCTCAGAAACCGACGTCAACCCGCCTAGAGCTAGCAGCTCATAAGCTATCGATTTAACCCCCATGTATGTTCAGCAATTGTTATTAGTTTCCGAGATATTGATCATTTTAATCGGATTTTTTGTAATTTTTCCTTATGTCAGTGATACGAAAAACCAAGAAGTAAGTAAGTAAGAAGAAGAAGAAGAGTCCGGATGTCATAAATTTTGATTGCTGATTTTCTTCTTACATTCTTCTTACAATACTTACAGGCACTATTATAGTGTCCGGCCGCTATGAAGTCAATCCTGACACATTCTCTAGGGTTGTCTGTTACATTCGATCATTGTATCGATAAAATTTGAGTCAAGCGTGAGTTGAATGCAATTCTCTACAGCTATAATAAAAAATATTAATCAGATGTATCTGAAGGAAAAAAAAACATTAGAGATAATATTTATAGTCATTACTTTAATATGTACATAATACTGATACTTCACTTTCCGAACCACTATCACTACTGGAATCGTTTGTATTAATTATTAACTCAAAGTCATTATCTAAAATACTGTCAATTTTAATGTCTCTGTTGTAATCGTCCCTTATTTTGGCTTTAATCTTATTTACTACCATTTCCCAGTTATTTTTGGTTACGTGATTGCATGCCTCTTCTAATAATTTCATCATTTTCGCTGTGGAAAATGGAGGTTCAGTATTGTGACTTGCCGCATATCCTTTAATTTGTGCCCATATCAATTCTATGGCGTTATACTCACATTGGTAAGGCGGTATACGAATGACTCGGTGGCCATGTTGCAGTGCTAGTTCATCAATGACGTATCGTTTTTGTTTCGGTCTGTGAATATCCATTAATCTAATTAAATCTCCTTTCAACATAGTCATACTTGCATCTACACCATTTTTTTGAAGCCATGCAACGAGATTGGCTTTTTTTTCTGAATTTGAAGGTGGCTTGTCAAGTAACATGGAGTGGTAAGGTGCATTATCCATTACAATAACTGATGGCTCAGAAAGGCTAGTCAGCATATTAGTGAACCATTGCGTAAATTTTTCACCATCCATGTCTTCATGGTAGTCACCGGTGGTTTTAGACGCAAAGGCCAATAAGCTGTTGTCGATGAAACCTCTGGCATTGCCAGCATGACATATTATTAGTCTGGCTCCTTTTCCGGTTGGGACTTTGGATGTCGATGCCGCCGTATCGTCCGTCCACGAGCGACTGTGTGATTGGCATTTAACCACGTTTCGTCCAAAAAAAACGACATTATCCCAATCTTCTATGGTTTTTATCTCGCGTAAAAAATCAACCCTTTTCATGGCAATATCGGATCTTTCCATTAGCACCTTTCGTTTGTCGCATTGTTTGTATCGGAATCCAATAATTTTTATAGCCTGACAAGTTCCTTTTTAGCCCTCGCCATGTTGCGGATTTTCAGTGGAACAAATTTATTTAAATGGCAACGTTTTTTTTTGACAACGGACGTTGGAAGTCAATGAATGTCACCGATGTAAACAAATCGATTTTAAAATCAAAATGCCCAAGAAATTTCACCCCGATGCAAAAAACATTATTATAAATACATTCAAATGGTTGCGGCAGAAAAAGGACGAAGGATTCAGCAGCATTCCAATAAACAATGTTTTGAAATTAGTTGTTGACATGACGGGTATGATATTCATAGTGCGATTGTCATGAATTGGTTAGCTTGGTACTAAATATGTATATTAATATTTTTTTTTTTTTTTTTCTCATTCAAGGCGTCTGTAGTGCTACAATTAAGAATATATACAAAAAGAATGAGCCGTTACCGCCATTGCCATCGGTACCAAAAAAAAAACAACCAAAAAAAAGAATACAAATAGACGACTTCGACAAATGTGCCATAAGGCACAAAATTCATGAATTCTATGCTGTGCGAAAGCAAGTAACAACTCTCAAAAGTCTGCTTACCGAATTGAAAAAAGATATTGATTTTACCGGTAGTAGGGAGTACATGCGATTGCTATTGCATAGTATGGGGTTCAAATACAAAAAGTGCAGAAACCAACGGTACATATTGAAGGAGCGTTCGGATATTGTGGTTTGGCGGGAAAGTTATTTAGACGAAATAAAAGAAGCAAGGGACAAAAATATACCTCTTGTTTATTTCGATGAGACTTACATCCATACTTCAATTAACCACGCAAAATGCTGGCAAAGCGAAAATGAACCCGGTGTGTCGAAATCCGTTTCAACCGGCAAACGATATATTATAGTTCATGCCGGCGGACCATCGGGATTTGTTCCCAATGCACTCCTAATATATAATGATAAGGAAAAGAAAGCCGATTATCATGACTCCATGAACGGGAACAATTTTAAGAAATGGGTTTTGCAGAGATTAATTCCCAATCTCAGTGAACCCACGTGTGTTATAATGGATAATGCCCGGTACCATTCTTTCCAAATTAACAAAGCTCCAACATCTGGCGATAGAAAACACGTCATTGCTGAGTGGCTGCGTTTAAATAACATCTCATTTCCCCAAAATGCATCTAAAGATAAATTGGTCACAATTTTGAGACGTCATAAACCCGAGCCAGTATACGAAATAGATACGATTCTCTCAAATCATGGTCACAAGGTGATAAGGTTACCGCCCTATCACTGTGATTTAAATCCCATCGAGATGATTTGGGGCATCATGAAAGCAAAAGTGGCAACTAAAAATGTTTCCATCACGAATGATGCCTTCCTAAAGCTCGTTGAAGATAGTTTTCAGGTATTTACATTTATCAATGAATTTTATTGAACAGTTAAAAATATAGCTTACTTTTACACTTCGTTATTACTTAGGAAGTGACTATAGAAAAATTGGAGTAAATGCTGCGAACACGTAAAAAAAATAGAAGACGGATATAGGACAAAAGGTCCTATAATCGAATCACAGACCGAAAGATTTATAATCGAGGTTGGTGGTCCTGAAAGTGACTCTTCAACGGACGAAAGTGAAAATACATCGGAGCCAGAATCTGATGAATATATGGATGTCGAATATTTAGAATCGGATTTTGACGGATAGGTAATTATTCATATTTAATTATCAACTAGACATGCTCTTCCGATTACATGAAAACATAGTTTCACAATCTACAAGTACTTAATTGTATATCTCACTCGTTCTTGCACGATGCCAATACTCACTGTCCCGACTATTCATGACGTACACGTATAATTGCCATATGTAAGCTGTTTGTAGCGACACTACATCAGGGCTAAATAGGAACTTGTCAGGCTTTAATATTATCTTTGACAGCGATTTTTCTGATCCGGAAAATAAGCCAGCTTCTTTTAATGTCTGCACTAAATTCGATAAAGTTGGGTACTCTTTACGTGAGTAATATTTGTAAATATGACTACGGATAGCGTCAACGTCAAAATTATCTATGTCGGTAAGTTTCGCTCTTTTTTGGAGAATGTAGAACGTTATCTTCCATGCCAGTCTCACCCAATTTTTCTTTTGTGATTTTTATGATCGTTTTTTTGCTGATATCGAGAGCATCTGCAACTCGATCCAACACCGATGTCACGGGCAATATCGGTCCGCCGTTTTGAGCTTCTCGTTCAAAATAGTTACGAACACGTATGACAATCTCACGAGACTGACTGTTAAGAACGAATTTCTTCGATCGTTTCGGCATTTTAGCAAGTCCAAATAGTAAGCGTTTTCGAATTCCAAGATTACAAGCAAGGGGGCAGGGGGTGAAGCAGTATCTATAGGCAAAACCAGTCACAAAATTATCAACCGTTGGAAGCAATCTCAAGGCAATACAAATCGTTTTATTATTTTGACGTTCTATAAATTGATTGACAGGAAGTATGAAAAACGAAAAAATATATTTGCATTCAAATACAAAAAGTTTTAATTCTCTAGGTAGATAGACATCAACCTTGAAAAATGTTATGTTTATAGAGGTTACTAATAAAGAAACATAGGTACGCATTTATTCAAATCCTACCTCTTTATAATTTTGGTGTTATTAATGAAATAGAATATTACCCACAATTAATTTTATTATAAAAAAATATTTTTTATTAAGGCATAATATCATAGACAATATTTTTGCTATACGAACTTTTTAACGCGAATCGATATACATATTGTGTGGTATTGTTGCCACACTATTCTGTCACACGCAACAAGCAAGTCTAACATTTTTCTCCTGAGGTTCACATTGACAATAATCAGGAACTTCATAGTTGTGCAATGTGTCAGGATTGACTTCATAACGGCCGGGCACTATAGCGTTCCTAATAGTCAAGAGCAATGAAAACGGGTCACTTTGTATAGAATTTCCATAGAAAGTGACCCGTTTTCATAGAATCACCAATTAATTGAAATATTATAATAAAATGATGAAAATTTACTAGTTTCTGACTTTTTTTTTTGTGTTCACCCATCTACCTACCTGGATGCCAAATTTGAAGTTTCTAGGTCATCTGGAACTGGGTTAAAGTTTTACATACCTACAAGGTATCTGTTATTTGGCTAATCAACTTATCATCTTTATGTTATACGTAAGTAACTGTTTATATATTGTCTTACTCTTCGAAAAATAAGGCTTGCTAGTAAAAACTAGCCAAGTCAAGTCTTGAGCATCAATTTATCCTAAGTTATCTGCTTTGTGTAAATAATTAGAGTTCAAATTAAAGAAGTTATACTTTTATATAGCAAACATTGTTGTAGTAGAAAAAATAAGAAATTGTATGTTCTTAAGAAAACATTTTATTTTAGGATTTCCTACTGAACTTGGCACCCATTTAGATCTCAATTCTTTTGTCGGCGAAATTGACAACCACGCTTATTCTTAATATTGAACTTGGCTCTTTTTTTCACATTTATGTTTTTGGTGGGATTTGTTTTTACGCGGTTTTTATACTCCTTATTTTTGTAGTCCCATAGTATGAGACGTGCCTCAAAAGCAGTAATTAAAGTTTCTATTTCTACCTCGTCTGGAGACCAGGCTTTATTTTGTTTTTGTTTAGAGGACGACATTTTTTTTTGTAAGTTCTCAACTTATCAATTTAGTTCGATAAGGTGTAAGTCGCTTCCGTAAACAAACTCGAACGCGTTTAGACTTGCAATTTTCCAATTTACGTAAGTTGTAAGAACTTACAGTAAGTGTCACTTACAACGAGTGTTTACACTTGAAAATTTATCGTAAGTTGCTTACGTAAGTCACTTACGTAAGTAAAACTTACAGGTGTAAAGGCGGCCTAAAGAACTGCAATTGTCAAAGTAGGGCCTCTGTCATTTAGTGAAAAAATCATCTTCTGTCAAACAAAAGTAAGACAGGTATGTCACACATATGCAATTGGGGATCACCTAAAAAAAAAACTACTTACTTGTTTTTATATTTTTATTCGAAAGAATAGACTTTCATAAGCAAATAAAAAAAGTATCAGATTTATTGGTTGCGTCATCACTACATAGTATAAAACAAAGTCGCTTCCCGCTGTCTGTCCCTATGTATGCTTAGATCTTTAAAACTACGCAACGGATTTTGATGCGGTTTTTTTTTAGTAGATAGAGTGATTCAAGAGGAAGGTTTTTATGTATAATAAATTTTGTTTTATGTACGTGTGTTATAGAAAACTCAAATAAACCGAAGCGAAGCGAGGGCGGGTCGCTAGTATAACTACAAAAAATAAAAATAGTTTATTAAATCTGGGACGGATTAAGATGGACACTTACCTTAGTCTGTCACATAATTAAAAAAAACAGTTACTGATGTACCATTGACAGCTCTATCCTGTCATAAATTAAAACAAACAACATAACCTTCGCTTGTGATTTTACGCCCGCTTCCTTCTCTAAGTTTTCGGTATATTCTCTGCTTTTCTTTTAACTTTTTTCGACTGCTTACCCACACCGGACTTTTGATATTGCCTGCTTCGACGATAACTCTTGCTTTGTACCCTGAACCTGACTTTGATAGCTGCTACCACGACTTGGAACTGATACTGGAATTTGAAAACTGCAAAATATGAATAGAACCACTGATTTTGTTAGAGCGGACACATCAAATCTGCCAAAAGTAGATACGATTATGCTTATGGAGTTTATGAACTCTAGTGACAAGTATAACGTCGCAGAAATAAGAGGTGCTAAAGCCTTAATGTAAGTAATGTGAGCTCAACCTAATCGCGTCTTTTCCTCAGTATATTTCTTTATTTTTGAGGTATTCAATTGCGAAAATGTATTTACGGATTTCGTTTCTATTATTATTAAGGAAAGATCTGGAACTCATTATATTTTGCTTTTAAGGTCATCACGGCAGTCCTATATAGAGAGTGCAGTTGGCTATGTTGAGGTGAGGCCATGGAAAACGTAGTGATGAACCATCACCTACAAGTGTGGAGTGTTATTGGGTGACGCCAAATTTGAAGCGGGCTTGAGAGGAAGTTTTATCGATTCAACATTTAATCAAAAACAAGGTTCCACAGAAGGGTCCAAAGGATGCGAGCATTCTAAAAAATTCCGCAACGAAGCCTACAAACATGCTTGCAGAAACAGTTTGATCATCACTATCATCAGTTATGATCAGAACAAACAAACAGAAAAATTGACAAATTACTGCATTTTTAATATGATGGTCAACTTTGTACAACAAGAAACTGATCATAGTTATAAAAATTACAAGATATTTATTGACAGAACTGCATGTGGTAAAGAAAATAAAATTAGCCAACCAACAATTAAGCAGGCCGATTCAAAATTATGTCTTTGCATGAGACAAAGTCGCATTACTGGCTCTAAACTACATGAAATTGCTCATTGCAAAACTCCAGACTCTAGTAGAGGCGATATTAGGGGGCTACAAGATACAGGAAACGAAGGCAATGATAAGGGGGAAACATTTAGAGAAGTGTTCTAAAAAAAATCCAGGAGGAGAAAAACGAAGAAATTGATGAGACTGGGCTAATATTAATAAACGGACTTTTTGGGGCATCACCTGTTGGCATTTGCAACAATTTTGTTATAGAGATTAAATGCCCTATTTCGGAAAAAAACGAAAATTTTATGCCCAAGTTCAGTTAGAAATGTTAGCCACAGGAAAAAAAAAAGTTTATTTTGTGTTGCTGATCCAAATTTTGAAACCAATGGTAGAATAGAGAAGGTGGTAGTTAACTTTGATGCAGAGCATTTAAAAAACGATGGCTGCTGCAGAAAAATACTGGGAAATTAATGTGTTTCCTATAATTTTGAAAAGTGCCTTTACATAGGTTTTTAATATAACATAAAACAATTTAACTCATCAAATAACTTTTATTATAGGATCCTGTAGATTTACCAAGCCACATGCAATTGTTACTAATTCGTCCAAGTATTTCACATGTTTATTATCCACTTCAGAATGAGGTTTTAACATTCGAAACTCCCTTACTCTCCTTATAACCCTTTCAATATGTACTCTCAAGCTTGCGATAACTTTAGTCTGAATTAAGTACCTCTTTTTTTGTTAACTGTTTATTTGTGAAAACAGAAGGAGGTCTTAGCAGTTTAATATTTTTTGAGCTCAATAAGGATTCTATTTCCTTGAAGCCTCTGTCTGCCATAATGACAGCATTAAATGGAAGATGATCTATAAAGCCACTCTTCTTTGTTAACGCTTTAATAAAGATGTCGTTTTGGGCAGTTTCTGTCTGCCATTTTCACCAATTTTCCTTTAGTTCTTTCCTAATAGCAAAGAACCTCTTCTCAGGAGTTTTAACGTCATTATTTGTGCATGTTGGTAAAAAACTCATTTTAGGTTCTCTCCATCGTTGGTCTTCCATGGTAAAAACAAATTGAATGCCACGAACAGAAGTTCAGTCCAGGGTACAAAGCAAGAGTTATCGTCGAAGCAGGCAATATCAAAAGTCCGGTGTGGGTAAGCAGTCGAATAATTAAAATAAATCCAGAGAATATAGGTACCGAAAACTTAGAGAAGGAAGCGGGCGTAAAATCACATGCGAAGGTTATGTTGTTTGTTTTAATTTATGACAGGATCAGGATAGCTGTCAATGGTACATCAGTAACTGTTTTTTTAATTATGTGACAGACTAAGATTAGTGTCCATCTTAATCCGTCCCAGATTTAATAAACAATTTTTATTTTTTGTAGTTATATGACGCAACCAAAAAATCTGATACCGTTTTTATTTGCTTATGAAAGTCTATTCTTTCGAATAAAAATATAAAAACAAGTAGTTTTTTTTTCGGTGATCCCCAATTGTTATTTGATTTGAAGTTGACATGTTACATATATTTATCTCTTTCAGTCGTTATCATTTTCTCTCTGCTCTGTCTTTAATGGTCAGTTAAGTGTGTTGCTGTTTGTACAACCCTCTGGTCTATTGCCTAACGTACTCGTAATCGCAATCAACTTTAAAGTGGAACGATTGTTTTCATTTTATATGCGGACTCGCCTTCGGGCTGCCAAAATGACAACGATTGCGATTGCGAGTGCGTTAAGCAATAAGCGTTCCGTTTGAGCCGATCGGCACAAACGCGCTCAGTCTGTGCCGGACGGCTTCGGAAAGAAAAGTGTTACGTCTATAAATATGCCTTCATCTGTACTGAGGTATTGTAAAAAACTGCTCAGGAAAATCAAATAAAAGTCAAGGAGTGACTTTTCACACGTAAAGGTTACTGCATTTTCGTTAATCACTTTTAGTTTAATTATTTTTGTATCAATTTCAATGCAAGTCGACGCGTCATATGGCCGCCATGTTTCGTTGAAATCAGTAACAAAATAAACGGACAATATCGATATGCATTGATAATACAGATAATGAAGTTCTTTTGAAGTTCGATATCAGACATTTAATGATATATAATATTTTTTGCCGACTACGAAAAAAAAAGGTTAAAGTTGTTAAATATTAACACAGTGTATTATTTTATTTATATTAATTAAAACTTTCCTCGGCTGGACCATGAGAGAAGAGAGGCATGGATTCAATTTGTCCAAAAGAATCGAAGTGAAGAAACGTGGTAGACTCCAGCTCATACACGCGTATGTTCCGTGCATTTTAAGAAGACCAAAAATACACCACAAAAACAGGACGAGGCTACCATAAGAAATATGCATAATATGCATCCATGTCAAAGATTTTGAAATTTACTGAACAGCAAAAACTTATATTGCGTGAAGGAAATTAAATATTATTTTGCAGTTTAAATACTTTTACTTTATTATACCTGCACCCATGATATAAAACCTCTATAATGACTTCTAACTATTATTACCATTGTACACTGTGAATTACCATCGTGTAGGTAGAATAAATTGTATGTCGCCTTTGTTGCGCGTTACTTTTTTATCTATAAGACAACGAACACCCCCGCACACACCGCGCATGCCCCTCTATCATCAAGTTACTCCCAGTCTTTTGTTTGACATGTCTCTTCTAGCACAGCTTCTAGTGTAACGTAATAATTCAATGTTTTAAACTACTAGGAAACTAAATATGCCCAACATGATTTTACTCACTTGCATTGGGCGGAATTTCTTTAAAGGAATCATCGTAATTTTCATAGTTGGTTTTTAGCATTCCTGAAACGGAATAAACAGAATAAAATAGATATTTGTTAGGGGTTGCCAGATTGCAGTAAATACATACAGATTAAACATAGTTATTTACACCTGTGATTTACACAATCAGAACCAAAACGAAAATTTAAGCATAATAAATATTATCTATATCTATTGCTGTTATGTCTAAACAAAAACGAAAGCCGATTAACTCTTCATAGTCTAGCGTTCCGTTTCATGCATAGCGCTTGCGTTGCGAAGGTAATGTAGAGGTGTATGTACACACAGCAACACATCCCCTCTGGCCACGTGGTCCTACTGCCTTTGTCCTACCGATCGGACCACATGAACTTTTTTTTCCGGTTGGTTCGATTAACTAATCGGACTATACAAACTATCGTTTTCTTAGACCACGTAGTCCCACCAATCGGATCACGTGAACTTTTGATGTCCTGTTGGTTCGATTAACTAATCGGACTATAGAAACTGACGTTTTCTTAGACCACGTAGTCCCGCCAATCGGATCACGCGTTCTAGACATGAGTAATGCGACTAATGCGACCTGCATACTGCGTATTAGGTAACTTTCTTAGGAAATAATATAAAGTCAATGTCAATAGATATCTGTCACCGACATTGTTCCTGCTTTTCTTGCGAGAAATTGAAAGATATATTATCAACATTACAATTTATTGTCTGGTCGGACAAAGCATGGATGCAGATAATAATGAACCAGAATTATTATACTTAAAACGCAAAGGTGGCTTGGTGTTGCTCTACAACGGATACCAATTTTACCGCAACAAAAAATACAGCAGCGGATCTATTCTTTGGGTGTGCAGCAAAAAAAAAACTGTAAAATGCCGAGGGTCTATTACTATACACGTAAGTAAATTTTTGGTTCCGTACATTTAATAAAAATTAAATCAGCACTGTCATTGTTGGAATTCACAAAAGTAAATCCGTCCCACTCACACTAGTAGTTATCTAGACGTTCTCTTTCACTCGTATGGATAATACTTTACAGTCTCAAGTGTTCCTTGTTTTTATAAAGGTTTCTTCTAAAGCAATATGTTTGCTTACAGTTAGTTCCCCGGGACACCTCGTATAGATCGTACAGTTACGTTTAGAACATGACTCTCCTAGTAAATAATATAATAATATATTATTTTGACTTATAAACATATCTCTTATTTATCACCCTAACCAAATTATACCTGTACGTCTATCAAAGTATTTTTCCCAAAACCCTAGTTACTGGTAAATAATAGTACATTTAATTACAGGATTCTCGCATTTCAAATTGCAAGACGCATTCTTGTATTCCTGATTTACATAAAAATGAAATTGACAAACAATTTTATTTAATGAAAGAGGCAGCAAGTAAAACTTTAACACCCATAAAAGCCATATATGACGAACACGTAACACCACTGAAAGATGCTGGTCTCGAAATCATAAAAGAAATACCAACGTACAATGCAGTTAAAAGTGAATTATTCAATAAAAGGAAGGAAGGTCTTCAGGTTAAAAAACTAAGCTATAAAAACCCCATGGAGGTAGAGATACCGCCGGCTTTTGAACCTTTTATGTTGGCGGATTATGCTTGCGATGATGTACGTATGATCGCATTTTGCTCACAAGAAGCTAGAAAACTCATACCAACCCTTACGTCTTTTTTTGGTGATGGAACTTTTCACAGTTGCCCACGATCATTTCAGCAATTGTATACGATACATGCAGATATTGGTTCTTCAACACAGTTTGTTAACGTTGTTCCAGTCATTTACATCTTAATGTCAGACCAAAAAGCAACATCCTATGAAATAATGCTGAACATGGTTAAATCTCAGATACCAGGCTTTAATCCTCAACAATTCATGACGGACTATGAGTTAGCAGCAATGCGTGCGATAAGAAAAACATTTCCACAGGCAGTGATAAAAGGCTGCTTTTATCACTACGCGAGAGCACTTTGGAGACAAGCACAGAAATTAAAAGTGACAAAAGCACAAAGTCAAAAAAGAATTGTGGCTTTGGCTACAGTACTACCATTCTTACCATCGTATTTAATAAAGGATGGTTGGGCCTATATATTAAATGACATGCCAGATGATGACGTAGGCCTGGCTAAATTTGAGCTATACATGGAGCGTTACTGGCTTAAGAGCGACGATTTCATAGCAAAGTGGTCAATCTTTGGGCAGATCATAAGAACTACAAATTGTTTAGAAGGGTGGCACTCCAAAATAAATCAGTTGGTTGGGAGAAGGAAGCCAAATTTGGTGAGCATTCTCAATGTTTTGAAAAAAGATTCGGACTTTTATCTGATTAAAATGAAAGGAGGCCTCCTCGAAATACGACGAAAAGAAGTGATTCGACGTGATGAATTTATCTCGAATACTAACACTATGCTCATTAATTTTGATATGGAAGTCGGATTCTTTTTGGAAAGATTAGCGTGGAAAGTCTCGCTTTTTAAAATGTAACGTTGGAGCACACAGTCATCTCTAGTATCTGTACATAATTAGAATGTAATTATTTTTAATTTGAGTTTGAATTATTTTGTGGAGTTGTAACATATCGTCGTATGTAACGTCTCATACCAATAAAAGACGTGCTTAGGTTCAAAGGTTTTTTGACTTTTATTTGTCCTTGCCGTTTTGCAGTACAAGTGAAGTCAATAGTGACGTCATCACAAAATGCGTACTATGGAAAAATATGAAACGTATCTAATTGGCAAACGGATGAAATCAGTAACTTAAATTGGCCTATATTTTACGATTTTAACAAAAAAATGGTGTGGTAAATTTTTTGGTAAGTATACAAAAATATACACCGTGCCCGGGAAGTACCCGAAGGATTTTAACCATCGATTCTAGACGCTTAAATAATGCTTTAAGGTGACAGAGTTCAAATTAAATTAACTATGGAATTGTTTTTTAAATAATAAAAATCTCGGAAATTATGCGATATTGGACTACATGTTATACCACATTATATACTCCAAATAGGCTCTAGAATCGATGGTTAAAATCCTTCGGGTATGTCCCGTGCACGGTGTATATAGATAGATATACAAAGTGAGCACAATTAAAAATTGTTCATGTGGTCCGATCGGTAGGACGAAGCGGAATTACAATTCCTTGTAATCCGATTAATCGAACCAACCGGAAAAAAAAGTTCATGTGGTCCGATCGGTAGGACGAAGCGGAATTACAATTCCTTGTAATCCGATTAATCGAACCAACCGGAAAAAAAAGTTCATGTGGTCCGATCGGTAGGACAAAGGCAGTAGGACCACGTGGCCAGAGGGAACGCATCTAGCTATACACTTCAGAAATCTGAAATATTGCGTGAAAGAGAGTCGCACTAGAATCGAATGTTGTTGACATAATACACATATATACATCTTTCTTTTTCTCTCTGCTCCGTCTTTAACGGTTAGTTAGGTGTGTTGTTGTGTGTACACAATCGAGACGATCGTGGTTTGATTCTAGGAAACGCGTGGAGCCGACCGAGTTTGACCGTTATGAGCGGTTTAAGTAATGTTATGAATGTACCTATTTATTACATAATATGCATAATTGCGTATACTTACTACCAGCCTTAAATTAGCAATGTACAATACCATGTTATTTTCTTTTTTAGTCCTGTTTTGTTCGTTTTTTTTTAATTTAGGTTTGATTCAAGATTTTTATTTTTAGGGTTAATAAAATATATGAACAAAATGCATTGGTAGTGGAAATGTAAGTGGACGTGGACGCGTACATTTCTAACTAAGTACATACTATTCATTCCATTCAATTAAATTCAATTATTTTTATTGCTTTTTCATAATGGTACAGATTTTTCTAATCAATAAGTACCTAATAACAAAATAACGAAACGATAAGAATTATAAAAAATCGCTTATGACAGTATCCAGTCTTGACAGTATTCGGACCCCTTGAAACACAGAGTAGGTGTTCATGTAATAGCGAGAACTTTTAAAATAATCTGGTGTAATCTGGGGTTGATACTAAAAGCTCGTTTGTACATCAAGTCGATTGGTCGGGTCGGCTTGCCCGCCTTTCAATGTTATCCTAGCAGATGTCGACCGACGCTCCCGATCAACTAGGACGCCTACCGGGCTTCGGCAAGCGATGGTGGACTGGTCCGAAGAAGTGGTTGGCGACTAGGTCTTAATAACGCTTCGATTGCGCCCGCCCAATGAGCAGTCGACCCGGTGCAAACAAGCTGTAAAGCTAAAGAAAATGGTTACCTTGTGGAATAGCTCGCCGAGAAAATGGTCCAAATTGACTTCCTTGCTGATAGCTTTCTGTACGAAGACAAAGTTAAAATAAATAAGCATCGTATTGAAAAGTTAAAAATCCTCATGAATTTAAAGCAATGTTAGAAACGTACCTACCTCCTACACGTCGTCGATTTTGATTCCGAAGCCAATCTATGGAAATTACGTACTTATAAGTAAATGATAATTATAGATCACTAGCCGCGTACTTTGTCTAACGCTCGCAGCAAAATCGAATTATGCTCACTGTTTATAAGCAGCAAAACCTGCATGTTTGAGATGCTGAGGTGAAAATAAAAATAATTGTGATCTTTAAATATGTATTGTTATTTGTTATGTTCAATACATTTCTATTAATAGTTAATTACTATCGCCCAGTGTCGCGGTATCAGCCTCCTTAGTGTTGTCGGCAAAGTATATGCGAAGATTTTAATAGAAAGGGTACGAATGACAAAATCTGGGATGTACAAGCGGGATTTAGAAAGGGAATGGGATGTACAGATCACAGAAACAGTTTTTGGCTGTCAACCAAAAGGTTTTCTGTGCTTATGTGGACCTGGAAAAGGCCTATGATAGGGTAGATAGAAAGGAGTTGTGGACGGTGCTGTCTATATATGGAGTGAGCAGCAACCTGGTGCAGGCTTTGAGGTCCCTTTATGAGGGCTCCAGAGCCTGTGTCAGGATCAATGGGGCATTCTCGGCCTGGTTTAATATCTCTAAAGGTGTTAGACAGGGCTGTGTTGCCTCACCATGGCTGTTCAATTTATTCATGGACAGTTGTATGCGAGATTTGAAAGAGTATGATAAGGGTTTGCGTATGTAAGAGTTGATAATCAAATGCCTCTTATATGCCGATGATCAAGTTATACTTGCCCCATCGGTACTTGAGTTGCAGGAGATGGTGACAGTGATGAATGAGGGATTTAAGCAAAAGGGGATGTGAGTAAATGTTGCGAAGACCAAGGTCATGGTGATAGAGAAGGACGAGGAAATGACTGAGTGCGTGATAAATATAAATGGTGAATTAGTAGAACAAGTGAGCGAATTTGTGTACCTGGGAAGTATGTTTACAAGAGATGGTAAGTGTGAGAAAGATATAGAGACGAGGGTGCATGCGGGGAATCAAATTAATGGGGCCCTGTACCTACTCCTTTGTGAGCAGACAGGGCGATTCACAAAAAGCCCGACTGGCTGTTTACAATGGAGTACTGGCCCCTACCCTGATGTATGGTAGTGAATGTTGGGTGTGGCAGGGCAAGCATGAAAGTCTTGTAAATGCAATTGAAATGCGGTCTTTGCGTAGTATGTGTGGTGTGAAACGGATTGATAGAGTAAGGAATGAAAAAGTCAGAGAGAAATGTGGAATAAAAGAAGATGTAGTGACTAAGATTGAAAAGGGCATGCTTCGATGGTTCGGTTATTTAGAAAGGATGGATGAAAGAAGATTTACGAATGAGATATACAGATCGAAAGTGAGTGGACGGGTCAGAAGGGGCCGCCCTAGGCGTACTTTTTCGAGTCAAACCGGAGAAATACTGGAAAAGGGCCGAATCTTAAGTACCCGAAACCAACGTGCGTGCATGACACGATGTATGAATGTGGAAGAAGCGAAAGAAATTTGTCAAGATCGTAGCAAGTGGTCTCTGCCTACCCCTCTGGGAAACAGGCGTGATTTAATGTATGTATGTATGTAGTTAATTACTAATATTGTTTTAGTATTAAGACTGCACCGAGCAAACATCGAGCGTCCAGTGGCGCCCTCATTACTATTATTGTGTTTTCTTATTAACTAAAGAATTTCCTTGCGATCAAACGATACGTTTTTGTAGCGTAGTAAAAACACAATTTATGGGATACGTAGCAAACTTTAATAACAATTACCCTTTGAGTAGTCAGCTTAACGGGAAAACGTGGCCAGTTTTTTCCGTTAAGTTGATAACTCGAAGGTCAATTGTTATTAAACTGTGTGATATCCTTATAAGTTTTGTTTTCGTTTGTAGTACAAAAACCTACCAACCAATTTCAAGAAAATACTTTAGTTTTTTAGAAAATACAATAATAGTAATAAGGGCACCACTGTACATCCGGCGTACGCTCGGCGCAGTCTTAACTACTGGTCTTAACATGTGCATTATGTTTATTTATTTTGTGGCAATAGTCAGTTCAGGACCGGTCATTGCCATACTAATTAGTAATTACTTATAAAAATAGAACATTTTAATAACAACACACCCATTTGTAAATATGTTAAATAGATCGTTATGTTGCTAAAGTAAATAATTTATTAATTCGCACAATTGTTTTATATGGTCATATGGAAATCGACCATGAAAAGATTTTTGACCAAACATTAGTAAACCAATTCAACCACACATCTCTTTCCGCGTTTCATGGTCGATTTCCATATGACCATATAAAACAATTGTGCGAATTAATAAATTAT
The DNA here is from genome assembly GCA_963966035.1 of Acleris laterana. NCBI lineage: Eukaryota > Metazoa > Arthropoda > Insecta > Lepidoptera > Tortricidae > Acleris > Acleris laterana. Next base: position 22,804,715 of record OZ014438.1, read on the forward strand.
TTACGTATGAACCCGATACGATTACGGAAGAACCCGATGAAAGTGACTATGGGTATTACAATTAGCTGCAGAAGAAGATGTAAGAAAATTTGCCGAAAAGAGTGACGCTCAAAGTATTACATTTTCACTCGATATATATCAGTGGCAGAAAATTCAGCCTATATCAGTGTTCAGTTAGAATGAAAATTGATACTGGACATAGTGTTCGACCACAAAAGTTGTATTTGCCAAAATATGAATGGGCTGACTTACTAAGCGTGAACAACATCATCAAGATCTCCGTGCAGTTGGTCGTTCAAGACACATTTCATAAAAAACGGCGATAGAGTGACTTGTATCGGAGAGTGTAAACAATGACACGCAGGAATTCAAATATTCATTAAATGGTCTACTGATAAATTCAGAGCCCGGAGCTCTTCGGCCTTGATAGGAGCAACAATTAAAGCATTCACTAATTGTAGTTCTACCCATGGATTACTTTCCAGAATGCTTCCTTAAGTTAGAGAGTGACAAGAAAACTCCACAAGAATGTTATGTTCGCCTCGATACGAGTCACTTTGTGAAGATGATTTTCAATTTCTCTTGTTACAAAAATGTGGATTCGAGAACGATTTTTTTTTATTGTAGGTAAGTAAGTGCATTTTACATATTAAAACTCTTGATCACTAGACACTTTCAGATATAGTTATAGTTTCTATCAATAAATATGATAATGATGGATCAAGATGTCAAGAAGCCAAATTAAGACTTAAACACTTAAGAAAATCGCTCAATCTCGAAGAAACCGAAGACAGCGCAGCGAAATGCTTGCGCATAACAATAAGGACGAGTTTAATTCAGAATTATTCAACTCTAAACATAACAATGCTTCTATTCTGCAATGGTTTCGTGACAAATTAGATCGCGAACAATTATAAGTTACGTTATCACAGGATGATGATGATGTGTCAGCACATGAAAATTTATTCTACATGCCTTCATTGATACCAACACTAACGCGATTAGTTCGACAGCTTCCGTTGTGGAGTAATGTTATGGTCAATATATACCAATCTGAAAATCTCATACCCTCTTCATCAAATGTTGAGAGTTATTTTAAAACTAAAAAGATACTCATGCCAAATTTCCATAGAGTCAAATAGATTAAGATTGGACGAATTCATTGTAAAACATATTGATTTCATAGAAGGAGAAGTGAAGGAGGCGATAAGCAAAAATAATAGATAATAATTTAGTCACAACCTGGAAAACCAACACAACCAAACAGAAAGTAAGTACACAAAATACAAAAGAACCCGTCATTTAAAAAAGAAAGAAATGATTTTTACAGATGGCCCCAGTTTTTCTAAAACTCCATCATTTGTCGAAAATTGTAAGGGAAAGGGTAAATCAAATAAAAAAGGAACAAAAATGCAAATAGCCCAGAAGAAGCTTGTTCTGTTGCTGCTAAATGGAACAAGGACACTAGTTGGTAATAAGGACATTTACGTATCAAATACATGACATGTGTGTTCGATTCAGTTAGTCAAATAATAGCAGCTGCATTGTGTTGTTTTGGGGTTTGATTTAAAAATTAAAGTCATGAATAGACTAAACAAGTTGTGTCAATTTATAAAAGCTATGATCGATAACAAAACTATCCGAACAGATTTATATAGAACTAGCTTCTGCCCGCGACTCCGTCCGCGTGGAACTCGTTTATATCGTAGCTCCTAGCTCTTTGCACCAAATTTCACCTAAATCGGTTCGGCGGTTTAAGCGTGAAGAGGTAACAGACAGACAGACAGACAGACACACTTCCGCATTTATAATATTAGTATGGATTAGATCAGATATCAGATATTTTAGGAGTAAGTAATTGAATTTTTACCTTCCGGTAGTGACATTACTGATATATATAATATTGGACACTATAGAGCCCATTGGCGCTATAAATACGACGTGGAAATGTTATGATGATCTTAAATATTACGTAACAGAAAGCCCTAAGCGTATGATAGCAAACTGTATACTGTAAGGGCGAAAACATTTGTAATTATTAGTATATGTCTTAAATTATTTGAAATATGTGAATGACAACCAAAGTAAATATTTAATTAAAAAAATAATCTGTCTAATTTCACTAACCACTTTATTGCTTGTGCTAATTTAATTGACCTTATTTATAAGCAAATAAGGGTTATCACTGGTAACTCTGGTTACACAAAGCATGTGAATGGCTAAAAAACAGAGCTATAAAAATATAATACAGAGAAAAAAACGGTTAGTGTCAACGGTACCTATATAATATCTTTACAAGAGCAAAACTTGTTCCATTGAAATAAGTTAAAATGTTTAGGTACACATATTTTTGCCCTTGACTGTACATTTTGCACTTGATTCCCATACAAAGTGACCCGTTATTATTGCTTTTGAGTGTACGTGAGTATCTCTATTACACAAGGTGTGAAAGCAAGAAAAACCTAAAAGTGCAATTTATTCACTAGTGTCACTTTCGTTTCTAATTTATTCCTAAGTATGCACTTACCGACTATTTTTATTCAGAAAAAAGTTAAATTTGTTTAGTTCACAGATTACAAATAACATTGCTCTAATTTTAATTGCATATATAAGCACAAACTTTGTATTTTTTTATAAAGTATTTAATAACATTAGTCAATAATCGATAGTTCAATAGTCAATAATCGATAGTTAGGGTCTCCCCAGACCTATCAACGCGGAATCGGCTTGGGCCGTTAAGAAAAAAAATTATGTCCGTGCAGTAAGAGTGAAAATGGTATCGCTCGGCTCGGCTCGGCCCGGCTCGGCGTTGCGAACGGAACGACTTCGGTTTCGATCTTATTGCGTGGACATAAAACTTATTATTGCCGGCTCACGCCGTTTCCGCGTCGATAGGTCTGGGGAGACCCTTAGTAAGCACTTATCGACTCATTTTAAATAGAAAAAAGTTTAATGTGTCTAAATTTACAGATTACGAATCTGATTGTTAAAGTTTTAACTGAATATTAAAAAGAACAAATTTCGTAAAAAAAAAATAAGTAATAACATTAGACAATAGTCTATCAGTTTATGGTGATTAGCGTACACCCGCCGTCCTGACTGTCAGAATGGCGGGTGTGCAGGTACACATTGTAATAACTAATAACTTTATTTGTGGAGCGGTACATTTTTTATAGATTCGTGAAGGTACATTCTGACTCTCACAAAATCGTATGTTTTTCCCAGGGGTTCAAGATATCTCGATCCCAAATATCATTGTAATCGGTTCAACGGTTTAGAACAAACAGAGTTACTTCCACATTTATAACATTAGTATTAATGTAATAAATGTAATCTTATACATAAATAAACATCTGAACCATAAGTAGCGTTCATATTTCAACAAACCGAAGTATTGATAGTCCGACAGGCGTCGCCGATAGTATTCTGGAACACACAAACATTAAAAATACAATAATGTGGTAATGCTATACCATATAGCATTACCACATTATAGGGTATAGGCGGAATCCAATTAAGGAATACACGGTATTATATTTGAACAAAACTAGATTACGGCACGGCCTGTAGCTTGAAAAATCCGTTTATGCACTGACTCTATTACAAATTCACTAATTAGGCCAGTCTCAGTCAGTCGTGGTTTGCTATAAAAAAGATGGAGCATTGATTAGTTTGATATGTTTAGATGCTTCGCTTGGCTTCAGGGTTTTATATCTATTACTCTAGCTGGTAATTAATTAATGCAAGTAATGCTATTCAAGTATTTATTAGCACTCACTGCTTATTGATAGACTTCCGATAGCAAAAGGAGCAACGGGTTGCGTTTAGTTACCACCGCTCTTAAGGTATACATATAAGGTATAAAGGGTCCGAATAAAATCAAGTTTTCGACCTTGGGAGACGGCCCGAAATTGTGCACAGTTTGTGCATACATGTTTTTATTTTACGTTTTTCCCAGTAAAAAGTAACAAGCAGCGGAAGAATATATATTTACAAAATAATTACAACTCAATCCGCCTAATAATTATTTAAGACAAATAAGGTTTAATGGAAAAATAAGCAATACTAATAGTTTATGAAGTTAGTTTATTGTGTTCGATTTGTACGAATGAGTATAGGTGAATATGGTTCGGTATGGTCTTGCCCGGTTTTCTTGTAATGAATTTGTGATGACTGTGATGAGCAGACATAGTAGATTTTGTAGCATTTGGTTGGCAGTAGAGTCAAGTATTAAATTGATAAAAACTAAAAAAGTAGGTTGGTGGATGTGGGTGATGCAGTTGTTATAAAGCTTTATATGAGGTTATTTATACAATTTATGATAAGCAATACTAACTATTCTGATTTAAATTATTTAAATATTTTAAACATGTATGTACTACATGTGTTTTTTCTTTATTTTGTAGGTTTGACATTTTAGTATAATAGATGATTTAAGAGGTTTTAAAGAATTAGTCATTTCCAAATTAAGAGGTTAAATTATCAAAAACACTTATCACCCACGAAGTGGAATCGAACCCGCGACCCACTCGGGATCATGAATGTGGGCGGCTATACAGGGTGAAATCTAAGTCGTGATTCCAATGATCACCTCTGTGTTCTACCCATATATGAACAACTTTCACTATGGGACCAACTCTGAAATATCGAAAAAAAAAACAGCTGTTTCATAGAAAAGTTCAATATGCACTCGACCAAAATGTATGAAGCAGCTGATATTTTTTTCGATATTTCAGAGTTGGTCCCATAGTGAAAGTTGTTCATACTCGTGGGTAGAACACAGAGGTGATCATTGGAATCACGACTTAGATTTCACCCTGTATTATGTGCCATTGGACCATCGAACCTTTTACTGATAAATTCTATTAGTAGTTTATTATAGTAGGGGAGCCCAAGAGGGGATTTCGGGAGTTACTCCAGCGCGGCAGATGAATATACAGGGGAATACCTTGTACCCGTTTAAGTACTTCCACCAAATATGAGCCCCTTATACATACCTATATATATATGGCCGCCGCCCATGAAGGATCAGATTAGTAAAAAAAAATGATCATCTGAAATTCTCCACCGCGTCAGATTAAGGTAGGGTGAGTTATTTACATGCTAAAACGTGTATATTCCACTAATGTAACAATTTGAGAGTTACGTATAGAAGGGGGGAGGGCAAAAAGTTGTAAAAAAAACGTCATCTCGACATTCTCGAGCGTTGTTAAAATTGTTTCTTATTTTGAAGGGAACAATTCAAGGATTACGAAAAATATATAATCTGACGATTTCCACAAGCCGAAGTAGCAAAAATTCATCGATAAAGATTAATGCGTGCATCTACGTGATGCCTTTATGCTATGCTTTCATTGAAAATGTTTTTCAGATTTTTGGTATTTGTAGTTTGGGGAGGGGGGGACACTTGACACTAACAAAAATTAGCGCTTTAAAGCTAAATATTTCATAAACGGGGATCCGAAATCAAAAAGCTGTTCTAGTAAACAACCAATATTTTTGAAAGACCTATCCAACAACACCCCACACTACGGGGTAGACGAAAAAAAAGTAGATAATCACGTCACGTGTAGGGGAGGTAGTTTTTTTTTTTTTCAAATATTTTATTTTACCACTTTGTTGGCGTGACTAGTATGTATATTCATGACAAATTCCAGCTTTCTATCACTAAGGGTATGACGGCTGCGGATGGACGGACATGGCGAAATTATAAGGGTTCGTAGTTTGACTACGGAACGCTAAAAGTAAATATCAGGGGACAATGTCACACCAATTGACCTAGTCCCAAACTAAGCTCTAGGCTTGTATTATGGGTACTAGACAAACATATATAAATACTTATACAGAGAAATATATAGAAAACATCCATGACTCAGGGACAAATATTCGCGCTCATCACACTTATATCTGCCCTTACCGGGACTTGAACCCAGGACCGCTAGCTTCGTAGGCAGGATCACTACCAACTAGGCCAGCGCGTCGTCTAAAAACATACACTTTTCTATTTGCATGCTATTTCCTGAGATTTTCAATTAATTAAGTTCAATGATTTATAAAATAAACAAATAAAATTAAAAAAATATGTCAGATTAGGCGAATCCCTCCAGATAGTCGTCTGATTATCAGAAAGCACGTCTGGGGCATAAAGATGAACCATATATATATCTTAATCTGACGCGCTTGAGTATTTCAAACTGACGATTTTTTTTACACATTCCAATAATGACCGCGAGTTTGCGTCACATCCAAACCGTCCGATTAGTACATAAGAGCTTTTTATAGCTTCACTTAAAATCCCCTTAGAAAATCTGACGCGCTGGATCACTTTTTTTTTTACCCTTATGTACGACCGCCCCCATCATGGAAACAATCAGATTAACATACGTAATTTTTTTTAAATACGTAGGATATGGATGATATCAATGTCTGATGCGCTTGAGTGTGTCCATGCAACAGTTTTCAAATGCAAATCTACAGCCGCTCCCCCCACCGATGAAATGGTATATATTATATGTCGTTTTTTTCTTTTTATCATCTAAGCATCTAAGCATCTAAGCTTCGCAACCCAAAAGGTCTCTATGACGTTCGAGTCACTCCCGATTTAGCATCGTGGGCTCCCCTACACGGGTAGGGGTGATTTGCTTATTTTTGCAAGAAACAGAAACTCATTTAGTATCATTCATTACTAGAGGGAAAACTAAAGATTTATAAATACCTAACCGATGATTACAAAGACTTACGCTCGTTCGTTCGTTAGCTGCATAATCGAATGCCTTTTGTTAAGATTTTATGAAGATTTTACTTTTGTTGAAAAAATAACTTCTCGTCGCAATAGATTAGATTAGATTAGATTTATTTATTTCATTTTGAAAATTTACATGTCATTTCTAAATTAAAATACCATGAATTCACAAAAAGATCGTCAAAGTGTATAAGAATAACAATAAAAAATAAATAATAGTCAAATCAAAATACAATGCGAAATTAAAATAAAGAAATATTAAGGAACAATTTCAAATAATATTACAATGCTGCAATGTCAACGGAGTACAATAGGTATGTTTAAAATGTCAAATAATTTATAAAAGCTAGGGTATCCTAGATATACTTACGTTGTGAAAAAGTCAAAATATAATATAATATACAATATTTATCTTAAGGTATAAATGTAATTATAATGTTTTTTCGTTGTATTCCTTTACAGAATACAACGGGTTTGACAGTAATAGTTCCTTTAGTCGGCGTTCAAATGTGTCGTTTGAAGTTTCATTTTTAATAGTGGCGGGTAGGCGCTCGTACATCGAGGGGCCTATCACGCGCGGGCTCTTGTCGAGCAGCGCGAGTCGCCGCGAAACAGGCAATAGTCGCCCCGTCTGACGGGTGATTTTGCCGGTAACATTCGCTCGCTTAAATAAGTGAATGTTTCGACGCGTGAACACAATTACTTCAAATACATACAGTGAATAATGACTTGAGTCATCATCTTGTACTGTTTGAAGAGTTCTCTACACGAGTGCCTCGGATTTACCCCTGCCAATACACGTAGGGCTCGTTTCTGCAATTTGAATACTCTGTCAGAGTTCGCTGAGTTCCCGTACAAGAGAATACCGTACGACATTACCGAAAAGAAGTATGCGTAATAAATCTGAAGTAGTGCGTCACATGAGACAATTGGCTTTAGTTTACGCAGTGCAAATACAGCACTGCCCAGCCTTTCACACAAATTGTCTACGTGTTGTTTCCACTTCAGACTGGCGTCTATAGTAAATCCGAGGAACCTGCAAGAGTCACAGCGCGGTATCGGACCCTGTACTAGTGGGATGTGTGTAGTGTTTCCGGCTGCAAACAACATGACGTTGGACTTTGACACATTTAGAATGAGGCCGTTCGCTGAGAACCACTCGTGAAGTTGGGTACACGTTTTTGCTATCTTTTGCTCGAGTTGTGAGTACGTGTGAGCGGTTTCTACAACGGTGGTGTCATCAGCAAACAACACCATAGTACCTTCGGCTACAGAGGAAGGGAGATCATTGACAAATATTAAAAACAGGGTATTTCCAAGCGATGAACCCTGTGGAATGCCATGCCTGAGCACACCCGCCTCAGATTTAAAGCTTTTGCCCTCCATTTTGACTTCAACCGTCTGCCGCCTATTTTTTAGGAACGATGTGAGTAATCTTTGAGTGTTTTCATTTATTCCGTAATGCCCTATCTTTTCTAATAATAGCTCATGATTTATCACATCGAACGCTTTCGACAAGTCGCAGAATACCCCCGCAGCCTTATGTTTCGCATCCAACGCCGTTGTCACGCAATCGTATATCTGATATGCAGCTGTTGTTGTGCATCTATTTTTCCTATAGGCAAACTGTCTGTCCGTAAGTAAGTTGTTTGTCTCAAGATGGTGCATTAAGGAGTTTGACACAATAGATTCGATAATCTTAGAGATATTTGGCACGATAGTGATTGGCCTATAATTGTCAACAGAACTTTTTTCACCCTTGCCCTTATATACTGGACACACTCGAGTGCTTTTTAGTACGTCGGGATACACACCGCAAGCGAACATGGTGTTTATGAGTTCCACGAGTAGTCCAGCGACGACCGGCCACACACACTCAAGTATGTTCAGTGATATATCATAAATGTCGAGGGTCCCTCGTGTTTTTTTCATTGAACTTAACGTACGATTGAGGTCCGTGAGTGTAACTGTGGGCAGAGCATGTTGAGGTATGTCAGTGTTGTGTAAGTGATGTGTGAGATACTGTAAAGAGTCCGATTTGTTTATATTTGGTGTATATGTTGAAGCTACTGTGATAAAGTGTTGGTTTAAGTGTTCAGGCACTTTGTGAGGAGGTATGCTCTTACCACTTTCATCCTTAAGTGAGATAGTATGCATCAACGGTTTGTTGGACACTTCGTCATTGACAACGCGCCACATCTCTTTAGATGGATTTTTACTGTTGACGATCCGGTTTGCATTGTACTCGCGGCGGGCAGTCAATGATTCCGATTTAATGCGATCTGCGTGACAACTAATGCTCTGCGCGAGAGCATCGAGTTTAGGATATTGACATTTCATTACAGTTAAATCATTATAGTCCATAATAAGCTTTGAGAGGTTTTCTGTTAGCCATGGTACTGGTGTCTTTTTTTTAACTAATATATTTTTCGTCGGAAAATGAACTTCAATATAATATCTTAAAACATTAAATAATTTGTCAAACTTATCATCAATAGAAATCATGTCATCAAATATAAAATTCCAATTATAATTTTCAATGTCAATATAGAATAAAAATAATGATTGATCTGTGTATAGTCTTTTTTGAATAAAAGTGTTAGGCTTGTGTTTTTGTGTCGGTTTGTTAGCGGGTAAAGTGAATATCTGTGCGTTGTGGTCACTTACGGGGGTGTCGAGCGGCGCGGCCGCGACGCCCCTCCACCCGCGCGCCACCAGCCCGCAGTCGATGCTACTTGCACAGTGCGCTGTCACACGGGTCGGAAACTCGACACAGTTTTTGCACATGTAGCTTTGAAGAATTTCGTCCACGCGCCGTCTTGCAATGTTATCAGACATAAAATCAACATTTTGATCGCCTACCAAAATGAACCTCTTTTCCTCATTTGTAAGCTTATCTATTAATAATTCCAGTTTTTTTAAATACACGTCAAAATCACCATTTCCTGTGCGATATAAAACAATAACAATAATATTAAAATTACAAATTTCGATTGCGGTAAACTCAAAATGAAACTCGATAGCCAGGCTCTGCAGATCGTTTCGCTGTCGGTATAAGATATCAGCCCGTGTGTACAGCGCCACGCCGCCGTGAGCGATGCGCCTGCGACAGTAGCTATTTGCGAGCCGATAGCCGCACAACCTTACCCGGTCAATTTCATGTTGTTTACACCACGTTTCGCTACAGGCAAGAACATGAGGGTTTTCTGAATACAACACTAAATCTAAAAGTCCAGTTTTTCCACAAATCGATCGTACATTTTGGTGTATTATTTTAAATTGTGTATCATGAACTAGCGCGGTTTTATCTTGGTGTCCGGGCTTGGCAAGTTTTTTGGAATAACAACGTTAAAACGCCTAATCGAAACATTTGCTGGCCTGTGCTGTTCATTCTTCACCAAATGGACTTTCTCCGAGGGCACGTCGAGTTTGAATGATGAATACTGGCCTCGCGTAACCACTAAGCGGTCGCATTTTGCGGCTTCTACGCCCAGCTTGCAGCGCACATGTTGAAGGACATCGTCCACGGTGGTATCCTCGCTCAGGTTGAAGACATGCAGGCTTGCAAGGCGCGGCGCGGCTGCACGGAGACTCGGCTGTATGCACGGCGCACCTTCCGTCGACGGCACCGATTTCGCTGAAAGCCCACCAGCCCTCCCAGATACGAGTGGCGTTTTCGCAGCATCTGCGCTCAGAGGGCTGGCGGAAACAGGCAGTACAGTGGCTGGAACTGCGTTTGAGGTTGCAGGAGCTGGACACGCACTTGCTGGCAAAGGCGCGGCGCGTCGCGGGCGACCTCGACGGGGCGCACCGGCGGGCGCAGCCGCGTCACGCGATGCTACTGGAGTAGAGGACGGCTTTGTCAGCTTATGTTGGGTTTTGGTATTGTGTATGTCAGCCGGTTGAAAGCACTGAGTGGCAATTAGTTCATCAGCTGTGTCACCGATATATTGGAGGCCTTGAGGGCCGGACTCATCCAGCGTGACGTTATTTGTGAAGTGCGAGTGTAATTTATACTGGATATCCCGGGCACCTTCGATTTCTGATCGTTCCATATTGCCAGGTAGGGCTCTGACAATTTTTATAAGCTCGGCCATTTGTTTCTTGTTTTCGTTAATTTCGTGTTTCTGGTTTAGGATTAAATCATGACATCCATGTAGCAATATTGACCTTATCAAAATATCGCAAATAATTGCGATCGAAAAGTTGTTGTCACAACCTCGCAATATTTTTGAAAGACTTTTCCAACAACACCCCACACTATGGGGCGGACGAGAAAAAAAAATGCATCCCCAGGTTACGTGTAGGGGAGGCACACAAAAAAAATAATTCAACTAAATTATTAATAATATTCATGCTAAATTACAGCTTTCTAGTACTAAGTGTCTGAGCTAGGCTGCGGATGGACGGAAATGGCGAAACTATAAGGGTTCGTAGTTTGACTACGGAACTACTGTCAAGTGACAAATGTGTCTATGGTTAATATAACGTTGACGTGCAAAAAAGTTTTTCTTACGTTGGCAGTGATGTACATACGAGGGTTGCTATGAATATTTTTAGTTAATTAAAAACCAATCATTTTTTTTACAAATTTCATTTTTCAAAATATACCCCTCCAAGTTCAATACATCGCCTCATTCTATAAACCCAATCCTCAAAACATTTAAAAAATGCGTATTGCGGAAGGTCAAAGAAAAGTCGCTCAAATTCTAGTACTGCCTCGTTCGAGTCCATAAAAGTCCGGCCACGCATCATTTTCTTTATAGTGGGGAACAAGAAATAGTCGCACGGGGCCAGGTCAGGACTGTAGGGTGGATGCGACACCAGCTGAACACCTTTACTGGTCAAAAAATCCATTGTTATTGCCGCGGTGTGTGCAGGTGCATTATCTTGGTGAAATAGAATTCCATGAGTGCCGCTCTTTGGACGATCCTCACCAAGTCTGTCAAATGCCTGGGGTAAACAGACCTCTGTGTACCACTGGCTAGTAACTGTTCTTCGATCTTCGAGTGGAACTACAGCTACTGGCCCCCCGCGGCGAAAGAAAACGGCGATAATTTTTTTGTTCACACTACGGCCACGAACAATTTTTAATGGCGGCCCGTCTTCCTCAAACACCCATTGCATAGATGGTTGCTTTGTTAGAGGGTCATAGCAGTATATCCAGGACTCATCAGTAGTAAAGATATTAGAAACCTGTTGGGAATTGCCTCCGTCGAATTTTTTGAGCATAAACTGGCACCAATCTACTCGCCGGGTTTTTTGCTCTTCGGTCAGCAAATGCGGTATCCAACGCGAAGCGACCTTCCTGACGCCAAGATGATCATGTAAAATGCTTGAAACTGCGGGTGATCCAATACCAAGTTCATGCTCTATTTCCCGATGGGTAATATTTCTGCGTTCTTTAATCAACCACTCGGCTTTGATCACGTTTTCTGGCGTTACAGCAGTCGACGGCCGTCCCGGTCTCGACTCATCTTTGAGGCACTCCCGACCCCGCTTAAACTCGCGGTACCAATATGAGATTGTGGCTAACGATGGAGCAGACTCCCCAAATGCGTCGTTTAAATTTTTATTAGATTCCTTAAAGGTTAAGTTCCTTTTGTAGTCGTACAATATCATAGCACGAAACGATTCTCGCGACAGCTCCATTGCAAGAAACAAAACTGGACTGACATTTTCAGAAAAAAAATTAAAAAAAAAAGTTGTAAGCGGCCAGTATCAAATTTCATTTTACAAAGAGGTTAATAGCTAATTTTTGCCATTTGCCATACACTTTTAAAAGTAAATGTTGTTAGTTTTTATACAGCTAAAAACTTTCGTAGCAGCCTATGTATATCTTCGAGCAACACGGCATTCCTAGCGGAAGGGAGTCGCCTTAGCTATGAACATTTACTAACTATTTATATTATTATTATTATGTTGTTAGTTTTTATACAGCTAAAAACTTTCGTAGCAGCCTATGTATATCTTCGAGCAACACGGCCTTCCTAGTGGAAGGGAGTCGCCTTAGCTATGAACATTAACTAAGTATTTATATTATTATTATTATTATGTTGTTAGTTTTTATACAGCTAAAATCTTTCGTAGCAGCCTATGTATATCTTCGAGCAACACGGCCTTCCTAGCGGAAGGGAGTCGCCTTAGCTATGAACATTTACTAAGTATTTATATTATTATTATGTTGTTAGTTTTTATACAGCTAAAAACTTTCGTAGCAGCCTATGTATATCTTCGAGCAACACGGCCTTCCTAGCGCAAGGGAGTCGCCTTAGCTATGAACATTTACTAAGTATTTATGTTATTATTATTATTATTATTATGTTGTTAGTTTTTATACAGCTAAAAACTTTCGTAGCAGCCTATGTATATCTTCGAGCAACACGGCCTTCCTGGCGGAAGGGAGTCGCCTTAGCTATGAACATTTACTAAGTATTTATATTATTATTATTATTATCTTGTTCGTTTTTATACAGCTAAAATCTTTCGTAGCAGCCTATGTATATCTTCGACCAACACGGCCTTCCTAGCGGAAGGGAGTCGCCTTAGCTATGAACATTTACTAAGTATTTATATTATTATTATTATTATTATGTTGTTAGTTTTTATACAGCTAAAAACTTTCGTAGCAGCCTATGTATATCTTCGAGCAACACGGCCTTCCTAACGGAAGGGAGTCGCCCTAGCTATGAACATTAACTAAGTATTTATATTATTATTATTATTATTATGTTGTTAGTTTTTATACAGCTAAAAACTTTCGTAGCAGCCTATGTATATCTTCGAGCAACACGGCCTTCCTAGCGGAAGGGAGTCGCCTTAGCTATGAACATTTACTAAGTATTTATATTATTATTATTATTATTATGTTGTTAGTTTTTATACAGCTAAAATCTTTCGTAGCAGCCTATGTATATCTTCGAGCAACACGGCCTTCCTAGCGGAAGGGAGTCGCCTTAGCTATGAACATTTACTAAGTATTTATATTATTATTATTATGTATGTCTTTACCAATCACGGAACTATGGGAGTCCCGGACCTTTGGAAGGCGTACATGGAGCCGAAGCCAACACGCAGAGGCCCTTTAGACAAGTTTAATTTAGTAAAGTGATGGGATACCAACCGGCGATTGTCCCTGAGTTCAAACTATAGAGGTATGCTCCCACGGACAACCAACGATTAGAAGAGACTATTTAAGAAGGATGGGAACATTAATAATAAGTTCTATGAATGAACTGATATGGATTGGTGACCTAGGCTATTGATGAAACTACGGCGCCTGCCTGGCCAATGCTAATTACTTTGGTTGAAATGGCAGGCGGTGACTCGCCAACTCAATGGAATGGGCCTCCCGAAATAGCCGCATATATATAGCAGCAGGGAGGCAACAGTTCCAGAGGGGCTAAGGGTGGAGAGGTGCTTCTGGACTTTAAACGACCATAAGGTGCCCACTCGCCACTTATGCAACACATCCACCCTTCGAGCATATAGCTCTTGCGGCTCCACTCTGACCGGCCAATAAAGGCAAGCCAGAGGTGAGGGTCTGTTCCTCGTCATTGTACACCGCAGCCGGCCGGTGAAGGCAAGCGTGAGGTGAGGAACAGGAGCTACCCTCGGGAGCAATCAGGTATGTGGTGTCGCCACTCACCAACAGCTCGCCACTAGCTGCCCTGCGTTATTATTATTATTATTATGTTGTTAGTTTTTATACAGCTAAAAACTTTCGTAGCAGCCTATGTATATCTTCGAGCAACACGGCCTTCCTAACGGAAGGGAGTCGCCTTAGCTATGAACATTAAGTAAGTATTTATTTTATTATTATTATTATTATGTTGTTAGTTTTTATACAGCTAAAAACTTTCGTAGCAGCCTATGTATATCTTCGAGCAACACGGCCTTCCTAGCGGAAGGGAGTCGCCTTAGCTATGAACATTTACTAAGTATTTATATTATTATTATTATTATTATTATGTTGTTAGTTTTTATACAGCTAAAAACTTTCGTAGCAGCCTATGTATATCTTCGAGCAACACGGCCTTCCTAGCGCAAGGGAGTCGCCTTAGCTATGAACATTTACTAAGTATTTATGTTATTATTATTATTATTATTATTTTGTTAGTTTTTATACAGCTAAAAACTTTCGTAGCAGCCTATGTATATCTTCGAGCAACACGGCCTTCCTAGCGGAAGGGAGTCGCCTTAGCTATGAACATTTACTAAGTATTTATATTATTATTATTATTATTATTATGTTGTTAGCTTTTATACAGCTAAAAACTTTCGTAGCAGCCTATGTATATCTTCGAGCAACACGGCCTTCCTAACGGAAGGGAGTCGCCTTAGCTATGAACATTAACTAAGTATTTATATTATTATTATTATTATTATGTTGTTAGTTTTTATACAGCTAAAAACTTTCGTAGCAGCCTATGTATATCTTCGAGCAACACGGCCTTCCTAGCGGAAGGGAGTCGCCTTAGCTATGAACATTTACTAAGTATTTATATTATTATTATAATTATTTTACTGATGTTAAAATCGATTCACATAAAAGGAATAAATGTAAAGAAACAGTAAGTAGGTAATTAATAATTATATTTACAATCGACATTTGAGCTGCATTTTGCTTAAGTGATATTTTTGTATTTTAAAATTGTTTGTAACATAACGTCTAAATATTCTAAGGTATAATGTGAGAATTGAATTTGTGGCAGGTAAGCGCGTAGTGACGTGTTGACTGGGCTAGCCGGTCCGGTTATTTTTTAAGTTTGGCGGGTAGACTCGTAGTACGTGGGACCCTTGATACGCGAGTTCTTAGCAGCAAGTGCCTTGCGACGGTTGTGTGTGCATATATGGAAGAGTATATGAGAAATAATATTGTTACTTGTTTATTGTTTATAAATATACAATAAAATATATTATTTGCTATCAAAATTATTTGTTTTATTTAACGAATAGAGTAGGCATTGACTCGGTATCGATAGTGACACGGCAACATCTCTACACGCGTCCACGAGACCTAATCACAAGGCAAAGAATGGTCAAGCGACATGCGCTGTCTCGCTCTACCGCTTTATGACCCAGTGCGCCAGTTTGTTTTGCGGCAGGTATAGTTGAAGATCTGAGTGACAACTAGTTTTATTATAGTAGCCCTCAACCAAAGTGACGACCGGGGCCATAAAACCCTTGAGCTCGCGTTATTAGTTATCCATTGTGTTCACGCCCGGACTTTAATGGCCTCAGTCGTCTCTTCGTTTGAGGGCTACTATAGATGCGCATGCCCGCTTGGGCTTGTACTATGAAAAAGGGGAAATGGTGCGAATGCCTAGTCCCTTTCGTGTTCCTCGAAGACTTATATCAAAATTTTAATCAAAAACTATGAATTCTATGGTTTGTTATGTTGGTAAAAATGTATATTGTTGTAAGATCGGCTACAAAAGCCATCAAGATTTGGCAGCTAGGCGTGTGGTTTTGGCTCAAAACAGCACAAGTGCTATTATGGGGAATATAATAGACAGACTTTTCTTCGGAGTATTCTGCGGACGTATAATGTATATTCTAATATTAGTGTTCGTGACTGTCAAAATTACAGGTAAAAGTGCAGGAGTTGGAAAAATGTATTACGTTCTTTTATTTCAAACGTCAATAATATTATTGCCCTCGACAACCCCATCAGGTTACTGTCATACGTTATTACAACGGCTTTGCTACAAAATTTACAATGTCTGGTAACGAGTTGATAATCTGATTAATTAAATAAGATGGCACCCTATTTCGATACATTATCGGTTGTGTTTAATGTGTTTCTCACGGTTTACTCGCAATTTATTCGTTCCACGGTTTGAAAATGGTGAAAAGGTGTTGTGTCATATATATTTTCACAGGTAAGAATAAACCAAATAAAACCACATAATTATCTTCGTCAATGAGAGTAGGGTGACAATTTGCAGTCAACTACCCTTAATTTTCTGACATTTAAAATGTATAACAACCGACTTCAATCTTTACCAAATGTTATAGGTATTCTGAATGAAAAAGTTAGCGAAAAAACTCTATCTAGTCTATAAAATTTGAGGAGTTCCCTCGATTTCTCCAGGATCTCGTTATCAGATCCCAATCCCGTGATGACAATGTGGCCCCATTGTCGGGACGATTGAAAGCATTATCAACCAATAAAATATTTTTTGAATTGGGTAAGTAAAGTTTTCGGAAGAGATGTAAATTATATTTTTTTTCGATAGTCGTCATCCTGAAGATCATGGGACTGCGGCTCTTTTACTTTTATTTCCTCTAATATTTTAGAAATCTTTTTTTTAGTTATGAAGTTGACATTTGTAAACTTTAATGACCGACAAGCTTGTTGCCTTCGTATTTAATGAAATAGAAAAAACAGACTGTCACTTCTATATCTGTCAACGTCAAATCAAATCAAAGTAAACAAACAGTTCAATTCAAATAAGTAAATTCAAGTAAATCTTTGTAATACTTACTCCATTTCCACAGTCCGTGTGGGATTGCCTGAATTCATTGCGTGGATTGTACAATTCAAAAGTGCTCTCGTGGCTATCAAAAAGCAGGACAAGAGTTGTCGAGAAAGGAAGAAATCGGTGTCCAAGAAGAAGTGCCAAAGGGTTCGAAAATAAATCGTAGACCAAATATCGTGCAAAGGTCTTAGAGCAAAGCGGCAAAACGAAAGTCCGGAGTTCGTCCTGAGATCGTTAAAAATATTTCTAAAAACACTGATCACATGAAACACAAGCAAACAGAAAAGAGCCGTTGTATTGAATCGTTTGTTTACTTTGATTTGATTTGACAATGACAGATATAGAAGTGTTTTTTTTTCTTTTTCATTAAGTACGAAGGCAACAAGCTAGTCGGTCATTAAAGTGTACTAGTGTCCGACCGAAATTTCGGTTTCGGTTTCGGTTTCGGCCAGTTTCGGCCAAAAAATCAAGTTTCGGCCCGAGTTTCGGTTTCGGCCAAAAACGGCCGAACCCTTCGGCCGCGCCGAAACTTACAACATCGTACCTTCGGGTCGCGCTCGGCTAACGTCGGGCGCGCTCGACACGGCTGGTAGTTAAATTTTCAAACAGAACCTCTGTAACTGTGCTGAAATTTCATTGTGATAAATCTTTGAAAGTAGAAACCTGTAATTATAGGTCGGCGAGATATTAATTTAATTTTAGAAAAAAACGGGCTTACTGACATTTATTCGACTTTTTAAGGACTTTTTTTTTTATATAAAAGGTTCGGTTTCGGTTTCGGTTTCGGCCGAAACTACAATGAAACCGAACCTTCGGTTTCGGTTTCGGTTTCGGCAAAATAACATGTTTCGGTCGGTCACTAATTACTAGGTTTATTTAAATCTTTTAATTTAGCTAATCTGTTCTTTGAACCCACACGGATAGGTGTTAGTAGTGCAACCTGCTTAGATAACATTTTTTGTAATTGCGAATGTTTGGATAAAGAAATATTTAATTGTTTTTATTCTGACCATAGTGGTCAGAAGGCATCTTTCTTAAATGATTTTTATCAAAAACCTTAGACGATAACATACCGACCTATAACTAGCAATCGCTTGGAATTATTCAAAAATAAAGTTCAGGCTAATCTTTCAGTGTTACCTTTCTTAAAGAATGACACTAATAGTATTTATAAAGACTTGTTTGGCGTAATTCTACATCAATTTAATAATAATTTTAAAATGAAAACTATTTCTAGGTCGAAAACCAAGTTTAGTGAATGGGCTACTGTAGGCATTCATAAGAGTAGAAATAGGCTTTATGACCTATATAAAGAGAGGGAGGACAATAAGAACGCCGACTTCCTAATTTATGTTAAGAATTATTCGAGGACCTTTAAGCAAGTTTGTTTAACTGCTAAGGCAAATTTTCTTAGTCTTAAACTCAAATCAGCTGACAATAAAGTAAAAACTGTATGGAATATTATAAATAGAGAAACAGGAAAATCAAAAACACGTGATAATCAAGTCACCCTAAACGCAGGTGACAAACAAATCACGTCAAATAAAGACGTTGCCTTAGCATTCGAAGATTATTTTACAAACATACAACGAAATGTCTTAAGTCATCCGCGGTTGAAGCTCAATCATTACTTTGCACTAATGTCAGTAAATGTAATATAAACTTTGAATTCAGCCCTGTAAATTCAGATTCAATAGTCAAGGTACATAAATCGCTTAAGTTTAAAAAAGACTGAGGATTTGTGGGGCACATCAGTTAAGGTACTATTTCATATCATAGATGTAATTGCACCCCATTTATCGTTAATTTACAATAATTGTTTATCAGAGGGGATCTTTCCAGATTTACAATAATTGTTTATCAGAGGGGATCTTTCCAGATCTCATGAAATATAGTAAAGTCATACCTCTTTTTAAATCGGGCGAGATGAGTGATTTAACGAACTTCCGTCCAATTTCTATACTACCAGTTTTAAGTAAAGTCTTTAAGAAACTAATGCTGAATGATATGTTAGGTCACTTTAATAGAAATAAAATACTTAACAGTAACCAGTTTGGGTTTACCAGAGGTCGATCAACAATTGATGCGGCTTCTGTGCTCATTAAATATATATATAACAGTTGGGAGAAATCTTGTGATGCGGTAGGAATATTTTGTGATATTTCTAAATCTTTTGATTGCGTGGATCATTCGACCCTAATTTTAAACTTAAAACATTATGGATTATCCTATAAAGCTTCAAGTCTTATGTCTTCTTATCTAAGTGATAGAACTCAAACAGTTGTTATAAACAAAACGCAATCTGTTGGAGCTACAGTGAAATTAGGTGTGCCGCAAGGCTCTATTTTAGGCCCTTTTTTATTTCTGGTTTATATAAATGACTTACGTACCACTAAACGTAGATAAACTTTGTGAGATTGTACTTCTGCTGATAATACTTCATTAATTTTCAAAGTAGATAGAAAGTCCATTGACTACAGTAGGATAAACGCCACACTAGTTAAAGTACTTAATTGGTTTACTAGTAACAATTTACTACTAAATACTAAAAAAACTAAATGTGTTAGGTTAGCTTTGCCTATTGTTAAACCGGTAGATTCTAGTATTTTTCTAAATGACGATTGTCTGCAAATGGTAGATAAGGCAGTTTTTCTAGGCATAACCATAGATAAAAATTTGCAATGGAGTCCCCATATAGCGGTACTGGCAGGTAAACTAAGTTCGGCAGCTTACGCGGTTAGGAAAATTAGACAACTAACTAATGTTGAGACAGCTCGCATAGTTTATTATAGTTATTTCCATAGTGTCATGTCGTACGGTATTCTGGTTTGGGGTAAGGCAGCTGAAATACAAAGTATATTTGTCTTACAAAAAAGGGCTATTCGTTCTATTTATAACTTAAATTCCCGTGACTCCTTATGAGAACTTTTTAAAGAAATTCACATCTTAACTGTAGCGTCTCAATTTATTTATGAGAATATTATTTATGTTATTAAAAATTTAGATTCTTTCACCAAAAATTCCGATGTACATAATCTAAATACAAGAAATAAAAATAAAATTGTCATCCGAAAATTCCGTGTCCGTAAAGTATATAAATCATTTGTTGGTCAATGCATTCATTTCTTTAACAAATTACCTGACGAAGCTTTAACTACCCTTTCCAGAACTTAAAAATTACTTAAAAAAGTCGTTAATATCTAAAGCGTACTATAGGATCGAGGACTATCTAACAGATAAAAATGCTTGGCCTAAACCCGAAACTTAGTCATTAATAATTTGTAAAATTGCAAAGTTGTTTGTCTAGGGGACACCGTTGATGTAGGAAAGCATATCAAACTTTTATTTGGTTGTCCTGTGTTTATTTTTCTCTCTTTTTTCCTTTTTTTTCCTTTTCTCCCTTTGTCTCTCTCGTAATATTTACATGTTTTCCTGCTGAACTACGCATGCTATTTGATATTTAATTTAATATTTATAGCTTTATATAATGCTACACTAAGTAGTATCATTGTATTATTAAATATGGTTAAAAAACAACTGACTGCTGAGTTTCTTGCGGCGTTTCTTCTCGACAGTGGTTTCCTCTTGGGAAGCGCTGGTAGATTCTTGACGTGTAAAAGTGCCCGTTCGGCCTACTTACTGAATAAATATCTTTTACCTTTTTACCTTTTTTACACACATAAACATGCCACATATACATGCTTTTTAAATTGTTTTAATATTGTAGTGAAGGAGTTCTGCGATGAACGAATTTTGGCGCATACGAAGTTGCAGGCAAATAGACTGTTATAATTTTTTCATCACACTTGCTCGTAAATAGTGTCCTAACATGCTAGAAAAATCGACCGTAAATCCAAAATAATACCCGCGGGCCTTTTTTTACCATTACGCCCTATCGTGCGTAACAGCTTTTTTTTTTTAATATTATACGTGGACTCAAACTATCACAATACGTCAGGACCCCAATTCTTGTGCCATTCGATATGAAGTGTCATTCGAGATGAAATGTCAGTTGCATACAATTTCCTAAAAATCTCGCATATAAACTATTGATCTCGACTGTCACTAGAATCGGACTCCAAACACGTTTGACATTATCTGTGGTAAGTCACAGACAATGATGTAGTCTGCCGCTAATGAGTTAAAAATATTATGATCTTTTGTCTGATTTTATTTCATTTCCTCGCAATTGTGATGAAAAACATTGTATGTTACACGGGTGGTAAAGGAAATACAAAGCCCGAGTTATTAAAGGCCTCAAGCCTTCGGCTTCGGGCTTCAAACAGACTCTCGTTTGTAGGTAATTCTTTCTTTACCACCCTTAAACCACAATGTACTATGTCTTACGTAGTGGGGTTTCAGATTCCTTCCGGTATGGCGAAAAGTGGGGCTGAGATGGATGGGGAAAATCGTAAAACGGCAAAGCGGCTCCAGCTGTGACAGATACATTCTGCCAAGTTGGCCTCAGATACGGCTGCAACATTGGACCGGCCCAAGGCAAAACTTCTGGGAAAGGTGTAGCCTGAGGCAAGGGTGCAACTCCAGGGGAAGGGATATCCGGAAGCAAAGGTGCTAACTGACGCTGGAGGTTAGGTAGTTGCAAAGATGGTAACTGACGCGAGGGGTTTAGTAGGTGCGATGGTGCTAACTGAGGCAAAGGGATTGCAAGAGGCGCCGCCGGGACATTCTGAAGCAAGGGGTTACCAAAGGTCAACGGTGCAACCACAGGTAAGGGTTGAACTAGAGGTGGTGGAGCTACCAGAGACGAGGTGTTAGCTGGGGCAATAGGGGCAACCAGGGACGAGTTGTTGGCCGGGGGTAGTTGAGCGATCAGAGGGAAAGGGTTGACTAAGGCCGACGGAGCAACCAGGAACGTGTCGTTTGTCTCAAGCTCTGAGGCAGCTCTTCGTGATAAGATGGCTTGATGCGACGAAGGAGCAGCAGACGGCGGCGTAAACATCGGTGGCACTGTCCCTGTAACTGGAGAAATTACTTCGATTTAGTTAAATTCAGTTAAAATATATTTAGTCAGATATAATATAAGTATAACCTTAAGACTGCGCCGAGCGTACGCCGGATGTACAGTGGCACCCTCATTACTTTTATTGTGTTTTCTAATAAACTAAAGTATTTTCTTAAAATTGGACGGTACGTTATTGTACGACAAATGAAAACACAACTTATAGGGTATATCACATAGTTTAATAACAATTCACCTTCGAGTTATCAACTTAACGGAAAAAAGTGGCCACCTTTTCCCGTTAAGCTGACTACTCAAAGGGTAATTGTTATTAAAGTTTGTTACGTACCGTCGTGTTTCGTATCTTCGCCTGTGCTACCTTATTTCGCCTAGTTTGACATAAGTTGCCATTGACAAAATGTTTCTACTGTAAACCTTAGACAAAACTGCTAAATACAAAGTATTTTTTATGGGTTGCAACATTCTTCAAAAAATCTGCGGCTAACTTCACACAGTTCACGTTCAGTGAGGTTTTTTCGCGACACCGACCACATGTTTTTTCAAACCAGTGTTTTAACTTTACTTTTAAATGGTGATACAGACCAGGTAAGGTTAAGCTTTTTACATGATTATATGCTGTAACTATTTCTTTTTCATATGAAACTATTATTTAATGTCTATCTTTCGTTTAAAAGTCACAATTGGATAAAACTTTGGTGAGGGTACTTGGCGTTCGTATTGTTGCCAAATTTCGCCTACCCCTAGGGTTGTCAAATTTGTTGTACCACATTTATTGGTGAATGATACTGTCTTGTTTCCAAATTTAAATACATTCTTGTGTTTGGTTTTTCGGAAATGACTTTGATGATTTGGAGGATTAATAAGTAGATTTAGATAGTGTAGATTTAAATCATCCCAGTAGGTACGTGGTATGAACATGGTGTATATAAGTGTATTTTGATAAGATCTTTCTTGCGAAATTATCAACAACCTCACCTTTTGCCGAGCAAATGTCAGTCATTAATATGATTAGACTGATTGATTTAGTTGAATACTATTTTAGTTTGCGATATATTATGCAAATGTTTTTTATTTTGTATTTTGTTACCTACAAAATAGATACTTTTATGTGTCGTACTGTACTTGATTTGATCTCAATAATGATAATTTACCGAATGAAAATATATTAGATTAGTTTTTTTGTTAAATATTAAACAATTTTGCTAAAAACATTTTGTTTTTTTACTTATAAACCATTACTCCCTTTATTTGGCATGTTGGTTAATTTTTGGCAGCCCTAGCTTCATTATAGAAAATGTATGAAAACAACTTCAGAGTGTTACCAAACTTCGCCTACTACTCATTTTTTTAAAAATATGCCTTGTCTGGTGTAGTCAAGGTTCATAGTATATTAACACATTCCTAGGAGACACGACTTAACATGTGTAAGTCACAGAAAAGTTTATTATTAGCGGTAAAACATGCCATAGGCGAAGATAGGGAAAAATACCCATACTTCGCCTATTGCCTTTGGGGCCATTTATTACTAAGTTAACCAACGAAATTATAAGTTTTAATGGTATATGCTGATAGTCAGGAGTACTAAAAAACGTTTTTTTGTCACAACGGACAGAAACACTTTGAAATTTGAAAGATATTTTGGGAAATGTGTCAAAATCCAGGCGAAGATACGAAACTCGACGGTATCCTATAAATTGTATTTTCACTAGAGCTACAAAAACATATCGTCTGATTTCAAGGAAATTTTTTAATTAATTAGAAAACACAATAATAGTAATGAGGGCGTCACTGGACGCTCGGCGTTTTCTCGGCGCAGTCTTAAATCAATCTTATAAATAAACGCACCCACGTGCTCGTGAGATAGAAATAGTGAAAGCAAGAAAAATACATCTGTCTTACTGATTCATCAATAGTATTAATAGCTGTATTCCAACTTTGCGTCAAGTTAAAGCCAAAATAACCCTACTTATTGTGATCATTGCTTATTATGAAACAACCTCATTATAAATTCAAAAACATTTTGTAAATTCAGGAATATTCATGATTATAAGGAATCATTCATCAAACACTCGAACCTATAATTGCGACCGCCGCCGGCCGCAGCGACACAGATGGAGTTTTATGAAATTGTTCCAAGAGTGGCGACAATGTCGCTCGGAAGCCACGTATTTCACATAAATTTAGTAGAGTTTGGAATGATACCTTTTAAAATGTGTTACAGAGACAGCTTTAATATACAGTCCCTCTTCAAAACCTACTTTATACTTGCCGGTCCAGAATACTTTGCAATGAGTTATTTATAGAAGGAATTAAACCCCTATACACTAAAACTATTTAGGGTGGGGCGTGGCTCCTTTGCATAGGCGTCGTTATTACACTGCAGTGAACATTGGCCCTTTACTTAGTCTGAACGTAAACGCAGAGACCGTTGGAGTGGACTCCAGCTATAACTGTTTTTTGTGGTTTATATAATGTATTTTATGTTCTTAATTATTTCTTTGGCCATGATATATGTATGAATTATTTAATTCATGTGTTTTTAGATATAAGTCACAATAATTGTATGCTCGCAATGGGCTACTGTTGATGCTATTGTCATTTTATTTTCCATCTTTGGTACACAGTTTACAATTAATAAATACTTACTTACTTACTTACTAGGAGAGAGTTTACCAGGCTCCACGGAGTTGATGAGAGAACCCTTTGTCGTTGTGGAGAAATAGGACGTCGCCCAAAAGACTTGACATTATTAGCCTACTGTTTAGCATGATGCCTGTCCATTTACATATGGTTGGTTCAATGCCGTGCCTAGCATGCCCATGTGCTTGTGGCTTCAAACGTACTTCTATCAAATGCCCCCTCCACATCGAGAGGGACTAAAGCTCCAGCAATAGCTGTTTTTTGTGTTTTATAAAATATGGGTGCCACACCCATATTTTATAAAACACAAAGAACAGCTATTGCTGGAGCTTTAGTAGTCACACCCATTCATGTTAAAGAATAAAAAAAGAGGAGAAAGACCTGGGTCAAGCAATGCCATAAACATGTCTATCACGGATAACAATAAATAAAACGTTTTTTCTTTATTTTTGCTCATATTATCGTCGAATCAATATGACGGCCGCGCTCCACACTAACCACGCGTCGACCGAGCTCCGTAACTGCCCTAAACGTCCACTGCCCGAGCGCAAGGGCCACTAGGGAGCAAGGCCACCGGGTGCGCCCGGTCGCTCTAATTATGAACCCTTACCTACTCTCTCATATTACAGCACCCTGCTTTTGGGAAAGCGTCCCTGAATAAAGTGTGCCGTGGTCTATTATACCTACATACATAAAGGCATTAATGAAATTAGTAAAGATCTCTCCTTTGGCCCTCTTAGCTAGAAATAGTTATAATTTGTCACAAGTAGATATTTAATCTTCAACAACTAAGCATTATACTGAATTAGATAAGTACACTACCTAGTCTGGTCATAAGTTCTGTGTCTTATATTTAAAAAAAAAACAATTTAAATTTAACAAACAAGTCATATTCGTTTTTCATAAAATTGTATATTAATCAATACTTTGATTTATACATAATAAAAAAAAAAATCTAAACCATTGCAATTATTTGATGTACGAGCTTGAAGTATTCACATTTCGGACTAGAAAATCATAGTTCAATTTACGCACAACGATGATACTGGTAACATAACGGCCACAACTTTTGTAAAAGTTCTTGTAGACAGTTCAAATTTGCGTGGCAATATTGACCAGACTTTTACCTTTAAATTCTTATACAACTGGTGTATTTCAAGCAACTATAGATCCGTTTGTAGACCGGTCAATCTTGATGTTTTATTAAATCGACTTTACGATTTCACATGAATTTGCAGCAAATACAAAAACACACCAAATTTCTTGCTTCATAAGTTGGAATTGAGTCGTGTTGAGAAATATAATTTTGGTCTCTAAATATACACAGAGATCGATTAACTTTCAATAAATAACAATCTTTAAATAGTAACGTCATTAGTATTAGAATGTTATCTAACTTATTATTAAAAATAACTTAAATTACAAATTAAGCCAAATATTTTACACCACTATAATTACTTGTACATTTTATTTGGCCTCTCTCTGCTAGAAGTCGGCCGACCAACTACACTTGCTGGCCTATTGTCTAACGCTCTCTCAAAGGAATTGTTATAATTTTGCGAGTGCGTTAGGCAATAGGCCCACAGGTCTCCCTAACGCAAGTTAAACCGTCCAATTAAAAAACTAGCTACGTAGATGCCCTAACAGATAAGTAGTTATGTATTAGCCCTCAGGCACGTGCCACATATGTGGAGGCTTGTAAAAGCCAAAACCAGGCAAGGCAGATTACAGTGATGCCAAATCATACAGGCCTATGAGCCTATCATCATTATTTCTAAAATAGAGAAGCTGGTAGACAGGCACATAAGAGATTGACCTCTAAGGCGGTTTCCACTGCATACAATACAATGCGCGTATCAACCGGGTAAATTCACAGATACTGCGATTCATTTTGTAGTGAATAAAGCTGAAAATGCACTTGAGGACAAAGAGATCTGTCTCCCGACATTTCTCGATGTGGAGGGGGCATTTGATAGAAGTACGTTTGAAGCCACAAGCACATGGGCATGCTAGGCACGGCATTGAACCAACCATAATGTAAATGGACAGGCATCATGCCAAACAGTAGGCTAATAATGTCAAGTCTTTTGGGCGACGTCCTATTTCTCCACAACGACAAAGGGTTCTCTCATCAACTCCGTGGAGCCTGGTAAACTCTCTCCTAGTAAGCAAGTAAGTAAGTAAGTATTTATTAATTGTAAACTGTGTACCAAAGATGGAAAATAAAATGACAATAGCATCAACAGTTGCCCATTGCGAGCATACAATTATTGTGACTTATATCTAAAAACACATGAATTATAGTAGTTTATGCAATAGTTGTATAAGAGAGGGAAAAAATATGAGTGGCGTGTGTTACGATGTGAGCCGAAGGCGAACATCGTAAAGGTAAGCGCCACGAGTGTTTTTTGACTTAGATACACCGTTGCATACAATACTTTTTCTACGACTAGGTTTCAAATGAAATGCAAAACTAAGCGAAAAAACTTACAAACGAACGAACGAAGTAAAGAACAACAAACGAGCGGGAAACAAGAAAATGACAAAATATGTGTCTATGGTTTACTTTGTTTTTAAATTGACGGAATGGAAAATAGAATTATTTACAATTCCAAAACATTTTAATTTGACCAATCAGAATACTTCACCAAATTAAATCCACCAATCACAATACACACCGACTGTCAAACGGAACGATAGGTTCTTTTAGGTACGTGTTACTCTTTAACTAATTTAAATCTTTAAAAAAAACTTTGTATTTCGTATCAACCAACCAGAATACAGCTATTTTAAAATCGACCAATCAGGTAAGTAACTGAAATCATTTCTCAAAACATTAGGTGATTTATAGTCCCTATTTCACAATCGTTAAAATATGATTAAATCGATTGTGCAACGCTAAGCTTTGGCAGCTGGCCGTATCGTTTTATCTCAAAAACGCACAAGTGCTGTTTTGGGGCATAGACAAGATAGACTTTTCTCTGGATTATTCTGCGGACATATTATGTATGTTCTGATATTAGTGTTCGTGACTATATAAATAACAGATAAAAGTATTAGAGAGAGTTATTATGACATAGCTATGCAGTTCTGTTTACGCTGAGAGAAAAGGACATAGCTATATAACTGCTATAGCTCTGTCCTTTACGCTCACCGTAAAATGAACTGCATAGCTATGTCATAATAACCCCCCAGGAGTAGGAAAAATATTTTTCCTACTCCTGTACTTTTATCTGTTATTTATATAGTCACGAACACTAATATAAGAACCTACATAATATGTCCGCAGAATAATCCAGAGAAAAGTCTATCTTGTCTATGCCCCAAAACAGCACTTGTGCGTTTTTGAGATAAAACGATACGGCCAGCTGCCAAAGCTTAGCGTTGCACAATCGATTTAATCATATTTTAACGATTGTGAAACAGGGACTATAAATCACCTAATGTTTTGAGAAATGATTTCAGTTACCTGATTGGTCGATTTTAAAATAGCTGTATTCTGGTTGGTTGATACGAAATACAAAGTTTTTTTAAAAGATTTAAATTAGTTAAAGAGAAACACGTACCTAAAAGAACCTATCGTTCCTTTTGACAGTCGATGTGTATTGTGATTGGTGGATTTAATTTGGTGAAGTATTCTGATTGGTCAAATTAAAATGTTTTGGAATTGTAAATAATTCTATTTTCCATTCCGTCAATTTAAAAACAAAGTATACCATAGACACATATTTTGTCATTTTCTTGTTTCCCGCTCGTTTGTTGTTCTTTACTTCGTTCGTTCGTTTGTAAGTTTTTTCGCTTAGTTTTGCATTTCATTTGAAACCTAGTCGTAGAAAAAGTATTGTATGCAACGGTGTATAACTAAGTCAAAAAACACTCGTGGCGCTTACCTTTACGATGTTCGCCTTCGGCTCACATCGTAACACACGCCACTCATATTTTTTGACCTCTCTTATACAACTATTGCATAAACTACTATTATACATGTTTGGCCAAAGAATTCGTTAAGATCATAAAATACATAATGGATAAGCCATTTTTTTAACTTAAACTTAAAATATCTGCCGTCTAACAGTCTGAAACAACTGTTAAGATTGGGAAATTCGACGAAAAATTTCTCGTATGGCAAGCTATCTGTGAGTTTGGCGACAAAAGCTCACAAAAGGTACCGTCAACAGAGAAATATACATAAAATAATGCCTTAAAAAGCGGTTGCTGCCATTTGTGAAGAAGCATAACGTCCCTACGTTATTCTGGCCTGATCTAGCCCCAGCCCACTACGCTAAGGACACGATAAATTTCCTCAAGGAAAATCATATCCCTTTTGTACCCAAGGAACTGAACCCACCAAATGTCCCACAGTGCCGCCCAATCGAGCATTATTGGGCTCAAATTAAGGGAATTTTAAGAAAGACGGGTAAAGTGGCCAAAAATATAGACGACTTCCGCAAAAAATGGAATGCTGCAGCCAGAAAAGTTACAAAATGCTCCGTAAAAGCTGTTATGGAAGGCGTTGGAATGAAGCTGTACCACGAGTACAAAAAGCATTCAAATTAAAAAAAAACTTACAATTAACTTAGCTGAAGATAGGATTTTAATCTTGTTATACTAATATATATTGATATCTACCAAAAATATCGTTATTTTTTCATTTGAAATTTACAGTTTTATTTCGTTACACCCTTTATTAGTTATAATAATAACAAAACTTGACTGAGTGATGTCTATAGTTTTTTGTTCCTTATAATAATTGACTACCACCTAGAGGAACACTGGCACACTACACACTGTTGGGTATGCAGATGATCTCGTGATACTTATCAATGGAAAGTTTCCGGAAACAGTATCGGAAGTCATGGGAAAAGCTTTGGAAAACGTGGAAAACTGGTGCATTAGCCATCAACTATCCATAAACTGTAGTAAATCGATTTACTAAGAAACGGGACCTCAAACATATTAAAGCGTTTAGCGAGGTACTAAAATTGTAAGGCCAGGTAAAATATCACGGTATAATACTAGATAAAGAACTCACTTGGAAAAAACACGCAATCGTACACAACGCGATATCAAAAGCACTGAGAGTGTTTAAAATGCTGCTTGGCCTGGTGGTCAAGAACAACACTAAGGACATGCAAGGACTCTCTAACTAAGGTGCAGAGGATGACCTGCATGGCTATAACAGGGGTGTTCAGAACGACACCGACGGTGGCAATGGAGGTCCTACTAA
The DNA here is from genome assembly GCA_963966035.1 of Acleris laterana. Classification (NCBI taxonomy): domain Eukaryota; kingdom Metazoa; phylum Arthropoda; class Insecta; order Lepidoptera; family Tortricidae; genus Acleris; species Acleris laterana. The sequence goes on from OZ014438.1 coordinate 22,834,789, forward strand.
ACCTCCCACCACTGCATATTGCCATACAGTTTGAGGCGTGCAGGTCGCTGCAGAGGTTGAAAGAGACTGGCCTGTGGAACGACGCAGCGCCTACAATTAGAGACACTAAGACGATGGGCTGCGATAAAATGCAACCCATGTATGTATTCCGGAGGAACTTCAATGTCCACATTCCGATAAGGGATTAATGGAAGGATGGGTTGCACCTATCAGAGGAAGACAACGCAATATATTAAACACATGGTTCAAAAATGAGCTCCGGCACGGGGGCGAGTATTCACGCCAAAGACTATAACAGTAGCATAAGTATGGGCAACTATACAACGATCTTCCAGGCGGAGATGTACGAGTATGCGATAATTGTATAGAAAGATGGTAATATAGGTAGCCCTCCACAGGAGAGGGTTATCTATATTCTTGAGCTGACAGCGTCTAAAGTAGACTCGAGACTAGTCTACAATGGAATCCAAGCATGTAACTTAGTAGGCACAACAAAGTGAAACGGATGAAACGGATGTGGAATCCAGGACACGAAGGCTTTCCCGGAAATGAAGCCTCTGGCGAGCTGGCAAGGAAAGGGTCCAAGGATACATACGTCGGATCTGAACCATTTGTGGCACCGTCACCGGGCACCATAAAAGCAACCCTGAACAATAATGCCCTAGAAAGCCACCAGAAAGAGTGGACAACTACGGTAGGGTTAGGGCACTTAGGGCATGCAAAGCTCTTCATAGAAATAGTTGACCAGAGCTGGACAAAAAAACTTTGGAAACTCAGCAGAAGACAACTCCGATTCACTATCTGAGTGTTTACCAGGCGCTTTGGGGTTAAACATCTCCAAGAAAAGATGGACTTTTAAGACAACACAGATTGTAGAATGTGCGGCGAAGAGGTGGAATAGTACATTGTGCATCAAGGGTAGTAAGAAGGGGATTACTAACGAGAGTGTTAGAAGCCCGACGCCGAAGGCCGAGTTAGTAATCCCCTTACTGCCTGTGATACACACAATGGTTTTCATCACATTTACGAGGAAAAAACACAAATAAAAATTTAAGATATTTTATTTCGATTTGGTTGGTATCAAATCGTCATTAAGTAATTGTGCCGCATTTCTAAATTCCGGCGATGTAGCTGTAATAACGAATCCTAATTCCAATTTATCGGATGGAGAAGCCATTTCTAATTAGTTTTTATTGTCTCTTAAACTTTAAAAACACTTTATAATTATGACTCGGCAAATTATAAAACAATAACTTCTCGCTAATGCAGATAACAATTTTTTTTTGTGACATCTACCACAGATTATGCTTAGAACTGAGTTTAGTTTTGAACTGGAATCCAATCCAGCCAGTTTTTGCCAATTATTTAAAAATATATTTACTAAAATTAATGATAAATATTAACATTAACTTGAAATATAGAAATAATGAAGTTTAATGGTCCCCGTGTGGTAGCCGGATTAGAATAGTGCCACTCCGTATCTTTCCGTGGATGTCGTAAAAGCCGACTTAGGTAATAAAGGCGTGTAGTACTGTTAGGCGGTGGGCTTGCAACCTGTCACTAATACACTGGTAAACATCTTCGCCTAAGTGTGCAAAATGTGGTTACAGAAATATCAAAAAGTTTTTATAGTTGTTGGAAATTCTGTGGCTCTGCCTACCCCACTCTGGGAATAAAGGCGTGAGTTTATGTATGTATTTATGTGAAGTTTAATGAAGAGTAGTAGATTGTTTGTAATGCTAAGTTAGTCTAAAGCTAAGTTATAAAGATAAAATTAGAAATAGTTTGAAGTTTTGGCTGAACATGAAACCTCCTTAGTCAGGAATGATGTACGAAATAGTTATAAATTTTAAAACGAAAGTCATTACTCCCTAGGGACTACAAAGTCGCCATAACTCCCGCGGGAACAATTACGGCCATTGTCCTTCTGTATACGGGCATGGAATAACACCATTTACGAGCAAGTGTGATGAAAACAATGAAACACATATTGTCTGAATGTGATGCCCTCGCCGAAGTAAGAATGAAAATCCTCGGTTGTGGTTACCCAGAACCAAACGATTTTAAGGCACTGCCATTGCAATTGTACTCCACTATCCGCTTTCTGGAAGGGGGTAATAACACAAAAGATCCCATAGGGTCGAAGTGTATCCGTAAAGACCCCATTAATAAGACAAGATAAGACAAGAACATCGAGTCGAGTGAGGTATTTTAAATATTAAGTTTCAGATTAAATAACTATTACATTTAAGTTCAGTTTAATTTTCTTTTCTTGTATTGGCGCCGACTATACAAGGTCGCACTTACCCAAGGCCTGGGTTGCGTTGGCGTCGCTCGACGTGGCGGCGTCCGCGGCGGCGAGGGTAGGCGCGCAGGTGGACTGTTCAGCATCCTCAGTGGCACCCTCAGGTTCTCCGTGGCGGAGTTGTATGTTTTGTCGCAGCAGATTGACATACTCTTTAATAATAAAAAGTTACTCATGTCATAAGTTACTCATGTCTGTAATAATAGAAAATTACTCATTTGATATCCTGTCCATCCGAGAAAGACGATGCTTTGCCGATTCTATTATGTTGCGTATTATTTGTGTGAGCGACGTCGATTTCCCAGTGCCTCTACTCTAGGCGGTCAAATCGAAATCGTATTTGACCTGTTATGGTATTGTTTTAAATTTGGCCTCCATTATTACAACGTTGACAATGCCATAACTGCTCAAGAACGATATATAGTTTATACCGTGTTGAATAGAAGCACAGTAACCCTGTCAAGAATACATCTCCCACCAAAAACAATCGTCCCGCTCTTCTCGTACTGGAAGCTTGGCCAGGTTGGTCTTCGAAGTGATAAAATATTTGTTTCTCCACTATAAAAGGTCACAGCTCATTAGAACCACCCGGCACCCGACCCGCACCGCCTCGCCTCGAGGCGGTTAGTATTCTTTATATGGATTTGTATGCCACCGCACCGCTAACCGCGAGGCGAGGGGATGCTGGTCGGGTGCCGGGTCGTTCTAATGAGCTGTGACCTTAAGAGTCATACGAGGGTGGGAAGCATCAGTATTAAGAGGAACCGGCCGATTATTTTCCCGCAAGTGTGTAATAGAGCCTGACAATTAATTACAAAGACATAATTTGTCGTAATACCTAGGTTATTTTATTTTAGACCTTTATTATTTCATTCCTGTCTACAAATTGTCTACAGAAAAATAATTTGACAAAATGTGACAAATCAGATGAGTTTGGAAAATGAAGGGTTGGGAAATGTTTATTTTAGCAAAAATATGGTAAGGTAAACGCAGCTATCAACGACCCATCGAAAATCTGCAGGTATTACCGACCCATTAGTGTAATTTCAAGTTTTTACGTTTCTGCAACTGTTTGAGCCACAGGTAATAGAAAAAATACACGCGTTTGTTCGTTGAGCATCGGATAACCTGACGTTAGAGTGCGTGGCATTGCGAAAAGGAGATAAAATACATCAGTTTCTGTGCGGCCGGCGTGAACGCAGGTCTTGTCATACTGGCTCTTGTTCCTGCAGGTAAGTACCCAACTTTTCTGCCTTAGACATTTAATGCACATAAATGATACCTACAATTATCGTGTAACAACATTTAATATATGTGTAGTGTATTAAATGTATTAATTTACTTATAAAGTCTCGATTTTGTAATGCATTTTATTGAAAATACGTCGCTTTATATGATAAAACTTTAATTGAAAATAGGGCGGTGATAGCTTCTTCAATTTTAGTAGTTGCAGCCATTACCGACCCATGAGTCGGTAATGGCCGCCACGTAGAGTTTAGTTTTTATATATTTTCTGTTGATATTTGACAATTTTACAAGTATTTGTATTAACTATTATAATTATAAACAATCAGCCTTTGTATAAATCTATTAGCGATATACAATAATTTGTGTAGTTTTCTTGTTTTTGCGTTGTAAATTTGTTGAAAATGACTACATTATTCATAACTCGATATGCTTTAGAGACAATAATTAATTAACCATAATTTAATTAAATTTTTGTTTTTGGAGTTAAATGTTGTATTACTTTAATCAATCGCGGTCTCTTTTACTATTATACCTACATATTCTATTACCGACCCATGTGGGTCGCTAATAGTTACTAATTGTTGCTATTACCGACCCGTGTGGGTCGGTAATAGCAACAAAAAGTAACTATTAGCGACTCTACACAAAATAATATACCTAATTATTTCATGTTAAGTAATATATTTTTTTTGGTTTACAGTCACCAGCAATAATATAATTATCCAACATTGGTAGCAAAAATATCTGACACGTCTTTATTACTAGAGGTATACAGTGACCATATAAAGCATACACTTGTAACGTATGTACACAATTGTTTTTTTTATTTGATAAAGATTAAAATATTTTTGTGATCGTAATTTTAAGTAATAAGTCAATAAATAATATTTTTATTTTGGATTTCAGTAGCATGAATAGTATCTCAATAGTATAAATAGATGTTAGAGAATTTTCAAGTTCCTTAATGTTGATTATTTTTAATGGTTATAATAATTTATGTAAGTAGATGACCATATAAAACATACACTTGTAACGTGTATGGTTTTTTAAAATTTGTAACAATTGTTGTTTAAATTTTATGAAGAGTAAAGTGTTTTTCACCATTTAAAGTTATATTATTTTCTTACAGTCGGTAATAGCTGCAAAAAAACGTTAATAGCTTCACAGCCGTTACTATGGGTCGGTAATAGAAACATTCGACTTGCCCACTTTATTAATTATTTTTCACAAGAAAATGCTTTATTTTGAAGCATTTAACGTGGTAAATATAAACCCATTATTCAATATTACCATATAAAAATAATAAAAATACTTTTACGGCTAAGTACCAATATTCTTAATAAGTATGATCAATTTCAAAATTGCCTTAGGAGGGTCGTTAATAGCTGCATTTACCTTATAAAATAACTTTAACTTGTTTAAACTACGTTAAAAGGGGTAAGTATTTCGAGTAAAAATTATGCCGATCTCATCATTTCCGACCAAAGTTCAAGCAGCAGTTTATAATTAGTGTCACAGGAAATGATATTTTATATTAAGATACGTAATCTGCGCGCAAAAGCGTTCCTCAAAAGGAAGGTAATTTACCTTACGACTCTGTTTAGCAGCGCCCCGGCCGCTGACACGCAAGCATCAAAGACAATTAAACCTCACTACCACAACACACTAGTAACAAATGTATTTCATAAAAATGTCGTTTTGTGTTTTTCGAGGCTGCCGAAATTATACTGTTACTGAATAAGGAAGAAAGAATGTCTCATTTCATTCGTAAATACCGTAAATATTTTGTACATTTTGTTTACATCGCCATTTGTTTAATTTTCACCGGAGTCACTGTGACCTGTGAAACATGAGATACACAATTAGATATCGCATGAGTACGATAAAGACGCGTAGCTTGATGGCGGCCGTGAGCGGGCACTCGTCTTGGCGGGAATGGCGAGCAATTTGAAACAACTATTTATCTCTTTCTAACAATAGCGTTCGCTACGGATTGCCGTCTTTGTCTGTAGGAATATGGTAACATAGCAACGGTCAGTAATTGGCGACGGGTTTTAAATGCGTTTAGTATGAGCATAACGTATCTAAATATAAAATATCATTGGTCTCAGAATGATACAAATAGTGTTAACGAACTTTGAAAAAAAGTTAATAGTTTTTACGGTTCGCTAATGTCATACCAAATCATCATTGACAAACTATATAATAAGAGATACTTCCCGCCGCATTGTTTTACATTTTTCATCACACTTGCTCGTAAATAGTGTCCTAACAGGTTACGTATCAGAACGCCTAAAATTAATATGCCTAATTTCAAAATACCTAAGGTCGAAATACCTAATTTTTAAAATACCTAACATGGTTTCGCCTAAAGATTGAAAGACCTAAGTTTACAATACCTAAATTTAAATCCCGTAACAGACTAAATACCTAATGGATGAAATACCTAATGCATGAAGTACCTAATGAACGATACACCTAAAGTCAATATTCCTATGTACAGAATACCTATTCTTGAAATACCAAAAGTGCACTAAACTAGACTTTAAAAAAGGTAAAATGCTGCGACCGCAAATTGAATTGAACGGGCAGCTAGTTAGGAACCTATATAGTTCACGCGCTAAAATGTGTTTTGTCCGACCGAACGCCGTTTTTGAGAGAACCACACTCTGACCTTCTGCTAATGTTTGTGTATGTTTTTTTTGTATACCTAATATGGAAAACTAGTTATATTTTCTGATACAAATAATTTAAATTTAATTTGAATATTTGTTAGGTTAGGTTAGAGTTGCGTCAAGGCGCGAAGCGCCATAACTACGCGGAGTAGGAGCTCCGCGTAGCGGAGCTCCGTCGACTTGTTCGTAAACTTCTTTAACCGGGGTGTGTAATGATCGTTATAAAAATAATTAATATAATTTCATTTAATATAATAACATTTGATATAATTTTAAAGGATATAATCACTCATTTTATATAATAAACGATTGGTATATTATCAAAATATCTATTTTTATTTACTATAATTATCATTTGGTATATCGTTTATTTATTATAAACATCATTTGGTATAATCATCATTTTGTATAAAAATCATATTGTATAACTATCAAGTGGTAGTAAAAAATATATATATAAATAGATATATTAATGTGCAAATTGCGTTTTATTTACCTAACCTAAACTACTTTTCTGGTAGTTGTTAAGTATATTTCTTTGGAATAACTTTTTTTGTCGCATGTTTTTTTGGTACAACGCTGACAGTGAGGCAAAGTCGACGGAGCTCCGCTTTGCGGAGCTCCTATTCCGCGTAGTTATGGCGCTTCGCGCCTTGACACAATTCTAACCTAACCTAACCTATACAGGGTGTTTTTTTGGTCAACAACTTCGACAATAGGGGTTACTATATTTTTTTATACCAACTGTACTTTATATGAAATTAGCTTTATATCATAAGTTGATTATAGTAAATATGCATTATACTTAATGCATGTTATATAAAATATTTTTAGAACAAGTGATCGTTATATAAAATGATAATTATATCATATTTAAATATATTAAATGTTGTTATATGATTTAATTATTATATCAAATGAGCGTTATATCGACTGATATTATAGAAAATATTTTTATATCGATCGTTACGCACCCCTTTAACCGACTACAAACAAGGAGGAAATTCTATGTTATGTAAAGAAGTATACGAACAAGTCGACGGAGCTCCGCTACGCGGAGCTCCTACTCCGCGTAGTTATTGACGCAACGCTAACCTAACCTAACCTATAAATAAAGACGAAATTGACCTAATTTAGCAGATTAGTTTGCATGACCTTAATTTAAACTTATAATAATGTATAAATTAGTTATACCTAGAGGCTCTAAGCATGGATTTGTATGTTGAACTTGGAAATGTCTACTTTTGGTACTTCATCCATGAGGTATTTCATCCATTAGGTATTATACACTTAGGCGAAATTACCGTTAGGTATTTAAAAATTAGGTAATTCAACCTTAGGTATTTTGTCATTAGGGAAATCAATTTTAGGTAAATCATCCATTAGGTATTTCGTCCATTAAGTACGAGTATTATTCACTTAGGCGAAATGACCGTTAGGTATTTTAAAAATTAGGTATTTCGACCTTAGGTATTTTGAAATTAGGCATATTAATTTTAGGCGTTCTGATACGTAACCATTGTAACTCTGTAATATCGCTTAAAGTTCTACAAAAACCTATAACTGACACCAAAATGTTAGTTGGGAAGGGACCGATTTTCGACTTTCGAGCGTTCGATTTCAAAACCGAGCGGTAGAAAATATTCGAATGCGACGATCTTTCACGCTTTATTTTCCAATGGTCCGTAATTCCATATTTTTGAGATTCTCACTCGAAACTGAGGGATTGACTAAATAGTATTGTTGTTGGAACGTGTTTTATTATACAAAGTCGATGTTTCACCGGTTTTTTATAATTCATATTTTAAATGCGAATAAATGTGTGAAACTAACAAAAGTTGAAATTATACTAAGTAATGTATTATTTAATTGCGAATGAGATTTTTTACGCTTATTTTCACTAAATCTTAATTAATTATTTTCGCTTATTGACTGGTTATAAATTTAGGAAAAATGGAACGCTTTCTCGTCTGTGGATGTCTATGGTGTTGCTAGGTTTCCAGGTTTGTTTTATGTTTTAGTTTTAACAAGTTTGACAGATGTCCAATGATACTTTCTATTGATAGAATTCAAAACGAATGACCCGGACCGCTCGTGTTCATATTTTCTATCGCTTGTAAGACAAAAATACCATTTCATTGTTTTTTGTTACTTTTGAAACTTTCGAACGCTCGAAAGTCAAAAATCGGTTCCCAAGAAACTGAAACCAGGGCCAAAAAGTTTTTTGAGAGTTTTCAGGGTTGCAAACTTGGGTGTTAACTACTCTAAAGGGACCTAACAACAAATGAAAAAATCGTAGTTACATACGCGTTTGCGATGTTTAATGTCGTTATAGACTGGCGTAGTTGTTTAGACTCGCGTTGATCACTCTACCCCTTAATCGAAAAATTGTTTTCACAAACCCACTATATTTTTGAAAGACCTATCTACCGACACCCCACACTATAGGATAGACGAGAAAAAAAAACACATCCCAAGTTACGTGTAGGGGAAGAACAGTAAAAAAATTTTTTTTTCAACATTTTATTTTACCACTTTGTTGACATGACTAATGCATGCCAAATGACAGATTTCTAGTACTAAGAGTCTCTGATCTAGGCTGCGGACGAACGGACGGACGGACGGACGGACGGACATGGCGAAACTATAAGGGTTCGTAGTTTGACTAAGGGAACCCTAAGAAAAGTTAATAGAGAGCAAAAAAGGTTGGTTAGTTCAGTTAGTTATTTATATACGCTCGAAGATCAAATAGAATAAAATAAAACTATCCAGAAAAAGGGCCCCGTCTATTTAGCGGCAAGTCGTAGGTAAGGAAGATCAAAACAACCGGCCTTCATATCTTGGTCTTGGTAAATTACGATTTGACAAAATGTTACCCCAATCATAAATAATACAACTGTACTTAATTATTTTTCTTTTTTACACCTGTACGTAAGTACCTGAACATAAAAGAGATACCTATAACCACTTAATTAATGTTAGAACTGCTTAAAATGAGATTTCTTACCAATTCCTAATTCAGTCATTTTACCGTTCAATTAAATATTTATACAAACGTCAAAAGAAAAATATACAACTGCCGCTATAAACCAGTGCTACTCAAGACTCGGTACCGGGGTGATCGAGCTTTGCTGAATGCAACCTAGCTAGATCGACTTATCGCCGCCGAAACCCCCTGCATACTAAATTTCATGAAAATCGTTGGAGCCGTTTCCGAGATTCAGATTAAATATCTATATACACAAGAATTTCGTGATAGATCGATAGATACATTATAGAATATAACCACGCACAAACCAGAGACACTTAATTTTCCATCCCTAATCATTATTTGATAAGTCTTACCTGTTTTAAGAATTTCAATCAGCAACAAAGCTTCATTTAGTTTGATGTCATCCGGTTCATTTTCAATTTGTAAGACATGACTTTCAAGCAGTACTTTTTGGGGAAACGCTGATAAATAAATTCCTAGGCCAATGAAAAATGTGTAAATCATAACTATAGCATTCTTCCGGTGCCCGAATCTGGTAGCACGGGCATAGGCTATAAATCTTGCGAGGGAATTATATTTGTAACAATTTCTGTTATCCGTAGGTTAAACGATAAAGAAAATTGATTTTTTCGTCATCATATTGTGTACTTGCACGAGTTTGTGTGTATGTATACATTACTCCTTTGATTTTCCTATAGTAATATAACTTCTATACCATCTGACTGATCGCTATATAAAAAGCTTAACAATTAGGCAAACCGCCTACTGATTGTGAGTCTTCCGAGTTCCACGAGTTTTTAGAGGAAGTTGTTTGAGGAAAATGTAAGATTCAGAGAGAGTATTTCCGAGTTGCGACTCTATACGGAATTAAAGTTTTGTCTCGGTAGGCGAACGCTAACCTACGAGTACGGCTCGGGTTTTGAAGAGTTTACTGGAGTTTGTGAGTACCTACGCTTAGATGGAAGTAAAATAGCGGAAGATAGTGACGTTAACATATTCCGTACTCGAATAGTGGATGTTACTCGTATACTACCACCACTACATGTACCTACTCGCACAAACTAAGTTAATAGTAGATGTGTTAATCTGTACCGTTTATTTATTTCTATAACATTTGAAATGTTTGCAAATTCTAATTATTAAAAAAAACCTTAGAATATCTAATTTTAATGAAAAATTACGTGTTTGGCTGATTTGTCCGCATGTCTGCGCGCTTGGTATTATTATTTACTAACGTTTGCAAACGGTTCGCTCCCTCCGATTAGATTGTATCGCGACCAAAATTCACATCTACTTGGAAAATCGAAACCACTGAAACGTTAGATGTAATTTTTATAAGTTATATCTATAATTATTTTCAATAAAAAATTCAAACACTACGCGGGGTAATAATTTTCTTCTATACATATAAAAAAACAAACTCCAAAGAACTTACGTATTTTGTAGTCGGTTGTTTTTATTTACATTTAATTTTTATTTTACACTTTTTTGTGATCATAAAACGAGGGCTACTTTTAAGTTCTATCGTTTGCAAACCTAGGGACTTGAATTAATTCGAAAACAAAAGCATGTGTCGAGATTGGCCGAACCGTTATAGTAAAGTGTCGGTTCAAAGTTGACAAGTCAGTTGTAAAAATTGAATTTATTACAACTTCAAAAGGGGTTTAATGCGTCTTCAGTGCTTTGAAGAGCTGACTACGGTTTTTAATAATAAAGCATCATGCATCTGGACTGTGGAACGTTGGTATTTAGAATTTCAACGTAGTTGCTCTAGTCTTAACCAGAAGGCTAACCAATTACTTAGGCGTAAAAAAAATAATTTCATGGTGGATACCACATTTACTTAGTGAAGACCAAAAAAAGGCACGCGTTGGATGGTGTTGCAAAACTCTGCGGCAATTCAACTCAAACAATGACATTATCAGTGGTGACGAATCTTGGATATATTATACCAACGATCCGGATTCTAGACAACGGTTCTGTTCGCGAGATGATGAAAGCTGCTCCCCTGATGCCTGTAGTTTTTAAGTTAGCAATAAGTTCTCCCAGCGTTTTTCGCTATTAGAAAGTTAGACTTAAGTAAAAAGATGTACTTCAACCTATGAGTCAGATCAGTAAACAGCTAAGAAAAATATAATCAAATCATTTTATTTAAAAGTCCAAAATCTACTCCCAAACATGGTCCTTCGAGCCGGATATATTGAAGCGGTTGGATATCAAAATTCCTGAATATTAACCTAATTGCCCTGGACGACGACGACACGCACGCAAACGTGAGACAGAAAGTTCGCCGAGTCATCTATCGATTATGGTCGGGATTCAGGAATTATTTGGACATTAACACCTAATTCAAAAAATATACTTACAATAAGTGATAATTAAATACACCCGGCACTCTAAATCAGGTATTATTTAGTGTAATTATAAAACGAATAAGGTTAGTAGGTACACGTGATTTTCATTCCGGTTATAACCTAAAGTTCTACATGTATGTATGTGAACAAAAGTCGGTTGAGATTCAATCAATATGCGTATATAATTAAACATATTTAATAATTAAACAGTGGAATAAAAAACATTTCGTTGGTTTTTATTGATTTTGAAAGTCAAATGACTTAATTAGGCAAATAATTTAAGCTTTTATTGCACAAGGTGGTTAATTAAAAGACGTTAATTGATAAATTAATCATTTAGTGTAGGTAGATTATTATTATGTTAATTCATGTACAATCATCGTAATATCGCATAAAACTGTACAAAAAACTTAGAGCTTACTCGTTAATAAACTTACATACTAGACATTAGTGCTAACAACTAAAATTTATAGTATTATAGGTAAATGTTATCAATAGGTGGTTTTACTGACTAATCGTTATTTAAATATTTACAAATTTAAATAGTTGTACATAATATTCCAGGTTGATAACTCCCGTCTCCCATAGCGGCCGATGAAAAAGAATTAATTAAAAAGCGTGGTAGTATAACCCATATATTCTAAATCTGGTATTACTTATGTGCTGTGGTAACTTGACAGAGATTCCGTCCACACTTGGTGTTAGGCCATGGCTGGTTGAGTTCAAGAGTCGTGAGTCCTTGAGCTAGTTTCAGTGAGAAAACAACTTACCATAAAATGTTGCACAAAAAAATGGGTGCAAGAATTAGAGTTGTACAAGAAGAGAGGGCGCCATCTGTTTTAATCTAGACTAACAGAAAGATGGAGAGAATTTCAAGACAGAGAGTGAGATTAGAAGTAAACAAACATGAACCTTGTCAACAGAGTTTATTATTCTGTTAGAATAAAACTAGGGAGTTTGATACAATAGGTGTCTTAAATAATAATATTCCCCGCTTTACAGTGACAGGGTTGTTAAATCATACTTCTCTACGTTATCGAGCGTCTTAAACTATTTCGCTGTGACTGTGACAGGGCGAATGAAATCCTACTTCTCTACGTTATCGAGCGTCTTAAACTATTCCGCTGTGACTGTGACAGGGTGAATGAAATCCTACTTCTCTACGTTATCGAGCGTCTTAAACTATTCCGCTGTGACTGTGACAGGGTGAATGAAATCCTACTTCTCTACGTTATCAAGCGTCTTAAACTATTCCGCTGTGACTGTGACAGGGTGAATGAAATCCTACTTCTCTACGTTATCAAGCGTCTTAAATGAGTGTCTAAGTTAGGTATGAAACGAGTTCACCTTGTGCGTGGACGTAGATCACAAGCCAGAAGATGAAGATGAAGATGAAGTAGCACGATGAAGAAGCACGGCGCATGGAGAAGGCCTCAGAGATAGCAGGACCGTAGCTTCAACACGTAGCAAGCAGATAGCGTGGCGGAATCACACACTCCAGACACGTGCTCAGATACAGGCATTCAGGCAGGCAGATAAAACATCATAGGCAGACATAGCCTAGGGAGACATGAGGTGACTCAGGCACCACACAACATCTCACACATGGGGTGATACAGGCACACATGGGGTGACACAGGCACACATGGGTGACACAGGCGCCGGCTGTTTTAGCTGCAAAGATTGTTGGCATTAGAATATTGTATAAACAATCGTTTTATACCTGCGGACACAAACTTGAAGCACACGAGAGCCATCGTGTAAACAACGTGTTCCGTAAAAATAGAAGAGAAGGTTTTAGATAGGCAAATCACACTTACCCGGTTAAAGTAGTTTTTAAGGCAGCGGCGACTTTACCATAACGTTAAAACGATGCTCGCCTTAAGCTTAGAAATATCACGCCATGCAAGCGTTCCTCAGATTTTTACATATTCATTCTATAACAAGAAATACCCATGAAACACAAAAATAAAAGCACCTGACGACAATGCAGACAAAGTTCCAGCACTCACAAAATACTTACATGAAAAACCACCAGATATTACATGGATGCATTGCGCTTGTAACAATCACATGAAGCTAATTTAACAAGATGGCCATACGGCCGTAGCGAGACTCCCACACAGTGAGTATGTGCTCACATCTCTGTAGTGGCTGCGAGAGTGACAAGCCTAAACCAAGCCATTCATCCCATAGACAAACGTCTATGACCGAACCTAGAGGAGTTGCATCATATCGATTGATACTTCGATCAGATATTTAGATTTAAATAAATTAGAAGAAACAGATTTTTAATAACATCTGATATTAAATAAAACCCACTAGAAGCATTTCCTTAAAATAAAACAAACAATTAAAATGTAGAAGACATTAGTTCACTATTTCACCAAGTGGCAACACTGAGCCATCGGAGAAAATCGAAGTGTCACCTCCCGTTGTCCAGAGATGTCGCCTCTAGTACCAAAAATAACAGTATTACATATTAATATGTAACATTACCTCTCTACTCAAGTAAAAAAAAAAATTTTTTTTTTTTTTTTGTTCACTATCTTCCGAATCTTACCCTATAACATACGGACTAACTATTACCTAAGCAACGCAGAACCTTTGCAAGAACAACTTAACTTCAAGCGATCTAGCACTAGACACAATACTATCAGTGAGACAAGGTACAATCATCCTAACTACTATGGAACCAATTGTAACCTTATATCTACCTATTGCAATCTAAAAACTACCACTACTAACTATGTATTGCCATGTTTGCAATTGTAAAACTAATTCATCCTTAAAAAAACTAAATTGCTATCCAGATTAAATGCTACTCCCAACGAAAAGTGAAGCATCACCTGTTCTCTTGTTAAGAGAATCAGAATGTAAAGAAACAAGATTAGCAATATCTGACAGATCCTAGTCTAAGAGCCTAAAACAACATTCTAAAATTAAATTAAAGAAAGAAAATAGTAGCGAATAGCAGTCACCGTAATGGTGTTTTGAACATCAGTAGGCATGTCTACACAATGTTTAGAGTAATCAAGTATAAGTAAACAAGTAAAAGTAAACTAAGTTTAAAGTCAAGTTCAAAGTAGATCTAGCCACCTTGTGACCACAATTGAGCAAATAAAAGAATTGACTACACACCATTGATGCGTCCTATAGTAAACCCTATAAATCCGTAGATTGTAGTTTTAGAATGTCCTTGACATGCCAAATACCTAGCGATTTCTTAGATTCAATATCTTGTAACTCATACGTCACAGAAGAATATTTTTTTAGTATAACACATTTCTTAAATTTAGGAGCTAACTTCTTTGTAAAGAATTTGTCAGCATTTGACAACGGATATTCTTTCTTCCAGACAACCTGACCTTCGTCATACTCTATAAATCTTCTATTACGATTGTAGTAAATTCTACTACGCTGGTAAGACTTCTGAAGGCGGTCATTCACCTTCTGAAAGATAGGCTTCAGATGTGTCAGCATGGAAGTATATAAGTTCCTATCAGTGAATTGCAATTCATCACCTTGCATAGGTGCTGATGGATACCATTCGCCAGAGAGAATAGCCTCCCGTCCATTATTCATAAAATATGGACTATATCCAGTTACCTCATGCACAGCAGTGTTAATTGCAAATTCAATTGCACTTAGTTCGTCAGACCATGTACGATGGTTCTTGCCGACATAAGATGCAACGGCAGTCACCACCACACGATTAACTCTTTCAGCAGGGTTATTCTGAGGAGTAAATCTACAGTTATAGAAAAGTCTAGGTATCTTATATTTCTCTCTCAGAGCTTGCATATTTCTAGAAATATACTGTGGACCATTATCCATTATTATACACTGAGGGATACCGTATTTTAGCAAGACATTATTTTCTATTATTCCCACTACAGTTTTAGCCAAAGAATTTCTCATAGGAAATAAACAAGTATATTTAGTAAAACAATCACACACTACTAAAATAAATTTGTAACCTTTTGAGCTATTTGGTAGGGGTCCCAATATATCAGTACATATAAACTGCCAGGGTCGTTGAACCTTTTTAGGATTCTCCATTAAACCTGGAGGAGCCTCATTTGTGCTCTTATAAGCTAAACAGACCTGACAGTTTCTTATGTATCGCTTTATGTCTCCTAGCATTTTAGGCCAAAAGTAGCTTTGAGCGACACGTTTAAGTGATTTGAAAACGCCTAAGTGAGCGGCATCCGACCTATCATGACACAGCTTCAGTACTTCCTGTCGTAGTTCCTGTGGAACAACTCTCTTCCATTCACAATCCCTAGCCAAAGGATTTTTAGACCTAACACGCTTATACAAATTTTCATTTATTATCCTAAAATCAGGAAATTTATGAGGAGCACTTTTCACCTTAGCGAATAAATTAGTGTACCACGTATCAGTAACAGAATCTACAGAAGAAACGAAATCCACCACTTCGATTGGGATGGGTGCCCTAGAAAGTGCGTCAGCAAGCTTATTTTCAGAACCTTTCTTATACTGTATATCAAAATTAAATTGTGACAGCCTAAGTGCCCACCTAGCCAAGCGTCCTGTTGGTGACTTCAGACTAACCAACCATTTCAAACTACTATGATCAGTGAACACTTGTGTTCTGAAAGGAGAACCGTCAATATAACCTCTAAACTTTTCCAAGGCGAAGATTAAAGCATTTAGTTCTTTCTCAGTCGTAGAGTGATTTTTCTCAGGGCCCGTAAGAGTTCTGCTGGCATAAGCAACAGCATGCTCATGACCTTGATCGTCCAGCTGTGATATGGCACAACCAAGTCCAACCTCAGAAGCGTCCGTCGAAATTATGAAAGGCCTGTCAAACTTAGGTACACACAAGATAGGTGCAGAAACCAAGAGTTCCTTGACAGCCTTAAAAGCTGTGTCAGCTTCAGAAGTAAACTGAAAACATGATCCCTTAGATATTTTTTTAGTTAATTTGTTGAGAGGAGCACAAACAGTAGAGTAGTTATCTATAAAGCGACGGTACCACGACACCATTCCAAGAAATCTTCTGAGTTCCTTTTGAGAAGATGGGGTAGGGAATTCAGCTATAGCTTTGACTTTATCCTTGTCCGTCCTAAGACCTCTACGATCAACAACATAGCCCAAGAATTTTAAAGAAGAGCGACAAAAAACAGATTTGTCAAGATTAATGGTTAAACCAGCTTGCCGTAGCTTTCCACAAGCTCTTTTTAACAAGGTAATATGCTCGTCAAAAGTTTCAGAGATAAGTATGATGTCATCGACATAGTAAAAGATATTATTAGCAAATTCTGGACCAAACACTTTGTCCATTAGTCTCATCATTCGAGCTGTAGAGTTAACCAAGCCAAATGGTAACCTTCTAAACTGAAAGGCTCCCAAGCCTGGCACAGAAAAACAAGTCTTTTCCCGCGACTCAACAGACAACATAATTTGAAAGAAAGCAGACTTTAAGTCCAAAGAGCTCATAAACTTAGCATTATTGAGAGAGTCTAGTATTTCTTGTACCCTAGGCATTGGATAAGTATCCACTTTAGTTAAACTATTTAACTTTCTGCTATCCAAGCACATTCTAAGCTCGCCATTAGCCTTTGGAACTAGCAAAATAGGACTATTCCATGGAGAAGTACTTTTTTCAATTATACCCAACTTCAACATATCATCAATCTCCCCACGAACATACTCTCGATGATGAAAAGGTATCGGATAATACTTTTGTTTCACTGGAGCATTATCTCCGGTATCAATAATATGTTCCTCCAGAGTGGTACAACCTAAAGTATCCCTCGTAGCCGCAATACATTCGAAATCTAGAACCACGCTATTCAACCGTAACCTTTGTTCAGGGCTGAGATCTTCTAAGTCGTGCAAATGGATATTAGGATCCTTTAACAAGTTAAGAACAGAGTATGGTTCTATGAACCGTTTAGTATTCAGAATATCTGAGCAAAGATTAAATTTAGTCAAGAAATCTACCCCTAATATAATTGGAGTATTAATATCACTACAAACATAGAAGTTAATGTAATGTAGAACATGTTTATATGTAACAGGTATTTCTACATTTCCTAAGACTACCAGAGACGCTCCATTACCAACAGCAAGTTCTGTATCGCATGTCTGCAAGGGAAAGTCTAAACCTTCACTTTGCAATAAGGAGTAAGCACACCCACTTATCAATGACACGGCAGCTCCACTGTCAGCCAATGCATTGCACTCTAGTCCTAAAATACCTACAGAAAGAAATGGTCTAGGATCGCCCACATTTTCTTTAAATAAAGGTAAACAATTATTATTGTCATAAAAGTTAGTCATAGTCAAATTAGTTTGAGTGTACCGGTCAGAGGTACTAGAAAAGTTAGAAGTTAGATTTTTATCTATAGTAGTAATAGGATCCTCCGACCTACTATTTAGTTTTTTGAACAAGGACAATTTTTAGTAATAACACCAGGTCGCTTACATTTTAAGCATATTGGTGTTTTGTGTACATCACAGCGAGAATGATGATGTGCACCTCCACATTTCAAGCATAAAAGAGTAGTATTCTTGTGCTCAAGATTAGTGACACGAACCTTTGTATTAGAAGTTGATGAATTTAAATTTTCACCCCCACTACAGAAATTTGGCAAAATAGATTCCTTGCCAGTGTTTAAGAATCCTCTATTTTCACATTTAAATTTAGAGATCTCCAAACGTGAACATATATCTTTCAAACCCCTAATAGAGTTAACCTCCGTTAAAGCTAAACGAGATATGAAGAAAGGACTCATATTAGTCATAATTATTTCCAGCTGTTCCGCTTCACTCAACGGTTTAGACAGTCTTAAAAACAAACTTTCCATAATGTTAATGTAAGATTTGATATTTTCATTTTTATCCTGTAAGCGTGTCCTAATTTGATTCAACAAACAACGTTCATATTCAATAGGTTGAAATTCAGCTTTAAGTGATTCAATTAGGATTTCAAATGACTCAAAGTGAGACCTATTAGTCCTAAACCATATCAGCGCTTCACCAGAAAAAAGATGAACAGAGTTCCTTAAAAGCTCAACATCAGTGATCTCCGAGGAGTGTTTCAGTTCGCGTAAACGAAAGATAAAATCATGAACAGGTGTTCGACCATCATAAATAAGATTCCACTTAAGAACTTGAGAAGCATGTTTGTAACAAGAACTAGAAGGAGCCATCTCAACAGATTCTCTCACAACAGCTTGAGAAGATTGACCAGGAGTTTGATTACACTTAAGAGTTTCAACTGCGTGATACGCCCGTGAGACAAGAGCTATCTTTGCAAGCTGCTGTTCAGCCGTCGAATAATGAAGTTTCTCCAACCTTAATATGACGTGTGACAACCTGGATAAGCACCTGCGACGACACGACGAAGACGAGTGATCAGCCTGAAGCACCGCCTCAACTTTCTCTCTGCAGATCTGAAATTCATTGTCAAGAGACAAACTTAAGATATATGTGTCGATTTTGTCACTGTCGAGTGTAATGCCTCTAATACTTCTAAAGCGACGCTTTAAATCATCCACAGTGTCCTCCTCATCAGGTTCTAATCCCCGGGATTTCAGTTCAAACAATAGCTCATCCTTATTCAAACAGTCAACATCTACATGTAATGCCATAGCTAAATATACCTATTAAAATTATAGACTAAGAGATAGTTAAGTAGTATACAACTTTAGGTACAAATGTTCTGTAAGTTTCAGTTTATGTATATGAGTAAGTTCATTTGAACGTTTTGTTTGAAAGAAGTTCAACGAAAAGATTTTGTGATAAAAGCAGAATTCCTAATTTTTAACATACAAAGTGATGTTAAGAGAGAAATACAGTCCGTTATTAAAATACAATAAAAGAACAGAACAGAGAACACCTGTTGTTAAGGTTCATAGAGTAGTTATATAAAGAAACAGATATAATAAGTTGCTTTCACTGACACTGTTTTAGTAAAACTAAACTGAGCCCCAAGCGTTGGGCCGCCAAACTATAACCCATATATTCTAAATCTGGTATTACTTATGTGCTGTGGTAACTTGACAGAGATTCCGTCCACACTTGGTGTTAGGCCATGGCTGGTTGAGTTCAAGAGTCGTGAGTCCTTGAGCTAGTTTCAGTGAGAAAACAACTTACCATAAAATGTTGCACAAAAAAAATGGGTGCAAGAATTAGAGTTGTACAAGAAGAGAGGGCGCCATCTGTTTTAATCTAGACTAACAGAAAGATGGAGAGAATTTCAAGACAGAGAGTGAGATTAGAAGTAAACAAACATGAACCTTGTCAACAGAGTTTATTATTCTGTTAGAATAAAACTAGGGAGTTTGATACAATAGGTGTCTTAAATAATAATATTCCCCGCTTTACAGTGACAGGGTTGTTAAATCATACTTCTCTACGTTATCGAGCGTCTTAAACTATTTCGCTGTGACTGTGACAGGGCGAATGAAATCCTACTTCTCTACGTTATCGAGCGTCTTAAACTATTCCGCTGTGACTGTGACAGGGTGAATGAAATCCTACTTCTCTACGTTATCGAGCGTCTTAAACTATTCCGCTGTGACTGTGACAGGGTGAATGAAATCCTACTTCTCTACGTTATCAAGCGTCTTAAACTATTCCGCTGTGACTGTGACAAGCCTAAACCAAGCCATTCATCCCATAGACAAACGTCTATGACCGAACCTAGAGGAGTTGCATCATATCGATTGATACTTCGATCAGATATTTAGATTTAAATAAATTAGAAGAAACAGATTTTTAATAACATCTGATATTAAATAAAACCCACTAGAAGCATTTCCTTAAAATAAAACAAACAATTAAAATGTAGAAGACATTAGTTCACTATTTCACCAAGTGGCAACACTGAGCCATCGGAGAAAATCGAAGTGTCACCTCCCGTTGTCCAGAGATGTCGCCTCTAGTACCAAAAATAACAGTATTACATATTAATATGTAACAGTAGCTATTAAGGACAATTGACTACATTTTCAAGCTATCTAAACAATTTGGATGGTTCTTCATTAACCACAGCGGAGGTGAACGAGTTACAGTTGCGTATCGGTAAGATAGATTCGGTGTATTTGCATTATGATGAGGTTCAGATCAAACTGGAGTGTATGGCTACGGATATGGATGCTCGAATTTCCGAGCGGACTGAATTTGATTCGCAGTATTTTAAATCGCTTTCTAAAGCGCAAGATATACTAGCTAGCTGCCAAAAAAAGCAGGATATATGTTTGGTTCAGCAGAAAGCGAGCACGGGTCTCGCGCAAGCAATCATAAGCTCGTTAAGCTACCTACTATTCAGCTTCCAAAGTTTGCTGGCTCTTATGACAATTGGCTAGAGTTTCGTGACACTTGTACCAGCCTCATACACTCCAATGACGAAATTGACGAAATAAACAAATTTCACTACCTCAGGGCTTCGCTAGAAGCAATAGCTGCCGTGGTGATTCAGTCAATCGAGTTCTCTGCTAGCAAAACACATGTAGCTTGGAGACTATTACGCGAGCGGTTCGACAACAAGCAGCGTTTGTTACTGCAGAATCATGTGACTGCTTTGTTTAATATCGAACCGGTCGCAAAAGAGTCGTCATCTAATTTAAAAAAAGTCCTTGACTTAGCTTATAAAAACCTACGGTCACTTGAACTACTGGGTGAAATGAAATTCTTAGCGTTAAGCAATTCAGCGCGTTTGCAATTACTGCCAAGTTATAAAGTGTGCTATAACTGTTTTCGTAGCGGTCACTATGCCAACCATTGTAAAAAACCAGGCTGCAAGGTTTGCAAACGGAAACATCATACTTTAATTCACGTCACGGAGTTCCAGGCCAAACCTTTCGTGGATAATAACAGCTGTGCGCCCGGCCGTAGTGACGTCGGGAGTAGTACTGCGCCCGCGCACCCCGCGGCCTCCATAGCTGCGCCGCACGCCAGCCATCCCATTGCTTTGTCAGCAAATCTCGATCCCACATCGTTATGACTCGGCCAGGATGTACCGTTGTCAACTGCGCTAGTTAAACTATACGATATAAACAATTGCGAACACATCGCGCGTTGTGTTTTGGATAACGGTAGTACTTCGTGTTTAATTACCGAAAGAATGTGTAATCAGTTAAAATTAGCCACCAATAATGTAAGCAAGTCTATCCTAGGCATCCTAGGTAGGTAAAATGTGTCGAGTCACAATGAAATCTTTAATCGAAGTTTACTCGTGCGATCTTAAATGTTTTATTTTACCAACGATCACGGATAACGTTCCTTGTCGAGAACTAGATATATCCTCAAATCATCTAAGAATTCCGTCAGAAAGGACATGGCCCGTTTGTGCCCCAACGTGTACACGAATGAGACATATGTGAAAAATCATTAAATAATTATTTATTACACGTGTGATTAATTAAATCTCCGTACAAGCAGCGGAAAAAAAGTAAACAAAAAAAGATATTGTGTGCCGGAAACCACCCACTTGACAGTTTGGCATGTACACATACGCGTGCCGGCGTGATATTGAAAAAGGTGAATCCCTAGAGGCCGTATTACAAATTCTTAAAACTGACAAGTACTAGGCAACGAAAGGGACAGAGCCATATGACTGATATCACTCTGTACCTTTCGCTAGAGGATGTTTAACGTGGCATGCGGCCTTTTTGGACTAAAGACTCGGAATGCAAAATAAAATAAAAAATTAAGGTGGTTCACCCATGGTTCGCGCCCTTTTCGCGCTATAGGACTAGAAAAACAACAAACG
Organism: Acleris laterana; assembly: GCA_963966035.1. NCBI lineage: Eukaryota > Metazoa > Arthropoda > Insecta > Lepidoptera > Tortricidae > Acleris > Acleris laterana. The sequence continues at coordinate 22,857,113 of OZ014438.1, forward strand.
TTTTATTATTGATATTATTGGACGTAACATATATTTTTCCAAAGCAAATTGAACAATCCGTTTAGGAGCAGTAGGTCTTTAAAGAGAGATCTTTATTGCAGTTTGAGGTGACAGCGCCTTGCACGTTATGATGTGTTTTGAGGTTATGTAAAAAACTAAGTATCGAATTACTTTAAAACCGCTACTTTATATGTAAAATGACAAATACATATTGAAAGTACATAATTTTCGCTTTAATTTGAGATATAAATGATTGCTGTACATTCTGGGGCACAGGGCCATAGTAAAACGGGCCATGTCCTTTGTTTTTATCCTTATTTTTATACGCCCTCTGACGTTGATTTGCTTATTGGTGCCGATTTATTTTGGGACTTGTTGGGTTCTCAAAGGATTAAATTAGGTGACGGACAACCTACTCTATGAAACTAGACTTGGGTGGTTAGTTTCAGGCCCCATGACAAGAGGCCATGTTTCGTTGTTACGTAATACCATTGTATGTAATTTTTTAACTATCAATACGGATAGTACCGAGTCGTGTAATCACAATACCATAGACGACATTCAAGACCAGTTGATGCGATTTTGGCAGCTTAAACAAGTTAGCCTTCAGTCGTCTTGTTATTCTCCGGAGGAGAAATCATGTGAATTGCATTTTATAAAAAACATAACTCGCTTAGATGATGGAAGTTTTTGTGTGCGGTTGCCGCTTAAACAAAGCCCAGACTTTTTAGGCGACTCGTTCCAACGAGCTAGGTCCTGTTTTTTATCGTTAGAGCGCAGACTCAAAAAACAGGTAGCTTTTCAAAACATGTACAAGGAGTACAATAATGTCAAAGTACAATAATTTAGGTCACATGACTAAAATCGATAAGGGTCAATTAAATAGTACAAATTATTTCATTCCCCATCATGGTGTACTTCGCGAAAGTAGTTCAACTACAAAATTAAGGGTAGTGTTTAATGCGAGTAGCCCTACCACTTCAGGGTTGTAACTTGCAAATGGTGGGACCCACAGTTCAAGACGATCTTTTGTCCATACTCCTCCGTTTCAGGCAGCACAAATACATAATATCTGGAGACGTGGAGGAAATGTATAGGACTGTGGTTTTGCACCCTGATGCGAGGCGATGCCCGCTGCATTTAATCATTTGGCGTGACGATGAGTCAAAACCTCTTGAATTCTTTCAATTAAACACCGTCACCTACGGAACTGCTAGCGCTTCATTCTTGGCTACTAGATGCCTCAAACAGATAGGTTTAGAGTGCGAGGATGCCAGCATTAGGAATACGATAGTTCACGATTTTTACGTAGACGACCTGTTAAGTCGTGGAGATGACATAGACGAGGTACATCGGATTCGCCATGGTGTAATTGATGCACTTGCAAATGCTCGCATGAATTTGCGAAAGTGGAAGTCCAACGACTCACGATTGATATGTGGATCGTCTCAAACGTCATAACTTGAATATTGGGACTACAGAGCCCTGCAAAACCCTCGGACTAGGCTGGCACCCCGATCTAGATCAACTATACTTCCCCACGGATCACTCAACTTTAACCGATAATACTAAGCGCGGTGTACTTTTTGTCATTGCACAGGTGTTTGACCCTCTAGGTCTACTAGCTCCGTGTGTAATGACGATGAAAATTATTATGCAAAGGCTCTGGTTACATAAATTGACTTGGGATGAGCAACTCCCCCCGCCCCCCGATATCTCCCAAGAGTAGTGTTGATAGGGACTCAAGTCTTTGAAGTCTAAAATGCAAGAACTCGACCCATATTTATAAGACTGTGAGCTTAAAAAACTTCCAAGTCTTTGAGTTGTGAGTCGAGTTCTTTTTTGAGTTTTATTACTTAAGTCCTGTAGTTACGACTCAAGCTTTAGAAAGATTCAAGCCATCGTGTCTTTTTAAAGTCTTATTTCAACTTTAGGTGCACTTTAAGACTCGAGTCCTATAATGACGACTTGCTTTTGAAGTTAGTTGGCTTGCTATGGTTTCTAACAAAATATTTCATGTTTGATTTTGATAGGTATGTACTTTTCTGAAGTGGTTTGAATGAACAAACGAAGTATAAAATCTCTGTAAAATTTAGGTACCTTTCAGAAATGTAGCAGCGAATTATAAATTTAAAAAAGTATAAGAGAAGTACCAAGTACTTATTTCAATAAGTACTTACCTAGTTATCTTGTAATTAGATTGAGTTGGGTTAGACTTATAGTATAACATGATCCTGATGATGATGGGATTATTATATCCTGAGGCTAATATTTTGCTATTACGATATTATCAAGAGCCTCTTTATATACGCTCCACTGCCAGGTAAAGGCCTCCCCTCTTATAAATAACAGAGGGAAAAAGCTTTAGTCAATCGTTGGAAAATAGCCAGCCAGAAAATAGCGTTGATTCCAAGTAACAATTGGAATCGATTGCATATAATCGTTAAATTTGACGGGCGATGAAAATATTTTTATAAAAAATATTATTTTATTATAAAATTACTTACAAATGAAATGTTGTACCATCTTTTTCGAAGCTTGAAGTCGTTGATAATTTTTTACACGAACTTACAGCACATGCAGGCATTTTTCCAATGAGTGTTCTCTGGCTTGCGGCGATTTTGTGAATAACCATAAATCGATTTTGAAATAGGTTTTGTATAACTTTTTGCACATTGTGCAGGTTTTTCGACAGAGGGGTAATGTACTGAATGGCGGCTCCAGGTAATATATGCTCTAAGGATCAAGTAGAAGTTCTGCTTCAATTCTTAAAACCATTCTATGATGCAACGTTGTTGATGTCTATGTCGAAGTATCCAAGCATATTCTGTGTCGTTCCCATTGTAGATGAACTTCAAAAGCATATTTCGAGCAATTTGGGCAATGAATTATTGAATAATTGTGTAACAGCGATGGATAACAAGTTGCAGTCATATACATATTTACTTCGATCAAATGTTGCAAGAATTGCAGTTGTATTGGATCCCCGATTGAAATATTATTATTTCAATGAATGTGAGAATTTAGAGACCACATCGGAAATAAGAAACATTTTCGACAAAAACTATAAGCTAGAAAATTATCATGATGATGGACCCAATTTGGGAGTGGATTTGTCCGGAAACGGATTTCTGTCTTCGATATACAAAAAAAAGAATATATACCAAAATCAGTTGGATACTTACTTGTCACTGCCTCAAGAACCGGAGAACACCGGTGTACTGGCTTGGTGGAAAAATCATGAATATCAGCTACCTCAATTGAAAAAAATGGCATTTGATTATTTGGTTAACTAACTTCAAAAGCAAGTCGTCATTATAGGACTCGAGTCTTAAAGTGCACCTAAAGTTGAAATAAGACTTTAAAAAGACACGATGGCTTGAATCTTTCTAAAGCTTGAGTCGTAACTACAGGACTTAAGTAATAAAACTCAAAAAAGAACTCGACTCACAACTCAAAAGACTTGGAAGTCTTTTAAGCTCACAGTCTTATAAATATGGGTCGAGTTCTTGCATATTAGACTTCAAAGACTTGAGTCCCTATCAACACTACTCTTGGCTATAGCCAGTTGTTTACTGACACTCAGCCACTTAGGTTGCCTTTTCCCAACTTGACTCTTTATAGAGAATATTTAAATTATACGAAAAAGTTGACATGATTGTCAAATTTTCTATGTCTCAAGCATCGAAATGTCTCAAGTCAAGTGAAAGTTTCAATATACGAGTAGGTATATTATATTAAAATAACATTGTGAAACTTTTTGTGCCTAAACGGATGTAATGAGTTCTAATAATAGTAAAAGCAGTAATTCATCGGGGGTTTCTTTAGTAGTTAACCCCCGGAAACGTAGATTTGTATCGTCACTAAAGTCTACATTTTATCAACGGGTCGAAAATTGTATGCTGTGCAAACATTGTGACAAAAAATTATCTGTAAGTAAAAACATCGCATACAATACTCAAGAAACATTCTATGGTCCACCAGCCGAATTTTGAAGTTAAGCAGAGAAAATGCCGCAATGAGAAAAAAAATACACTTTGATAGATTTGTTAATCAACTTCATTGTACATGGAAGCCATTCCTTCAGGATCAACAATCCTGAAGGAATGGCTTCCATGTACAATGAAGTTGATTAACAAACATTTTAAATTGTTTATAAGCTTTGTCGAACATTTTAAATTGTTTATAAGCCTGCTTAACCCAGGTTGTTCATTACCGGATCGTCTTCATTTGGGCTTAAGCATTAAAACACTTTTTGAGAATACACAATCTCAATTAAAAAACCGGTTGCTTGAAGTTGAACATAAAATTTCCATAACTTTGGATTATTGGACGTCGGTAACTAACAAACCTTACATTGCAGTGACTGCTCATTTTATGCTGAATAACAGTCTCGTTGCCATAATTTTGGACTTTGATTTAATGCCTTATCCTCACACAAGTGACCATTTACTATCAAAAGTAACAGACATTTTAGCTAACTATTCTCTAAGAGGAAAAAATTTGTCGATATCAACAGACAACGAGTCAACTAATGTAAAAATGATGCGGATGTTGACGTTATTGCAAGATGTGATGATGAATGTTGCTCATACACGGTGCTTAGCACATGTTTTACATCTCGTTGTCAAAAGTGGTCTAGAACACCTTGATAGTATTGTCCACACTATTTCTAAATTGGTGAACATTATAACTTTTTCACCCAAGAAAAAACAAATGTATTTTGAATACTGCGATGTGATCGGTGTTAAAACGATTGTCACTCTTGCGAGAAATGTCGATTAGGTGGAATTCGACGTACTTGATGCTGTTGCGGGCCTTTAGTTAACGTAAGAGTCGTTTTGAATCACTTATGTGACAACGTCACAGAATTTCAAAAATATAAAATTGAACTTTGGGATCAAGTCTTAGAGCATATATTACCTGGAGCCGCCTTATAGGGTACGATCGAGTACAATCATGTCTGCCGAGATTTGCGGGGGGTGAAGAAATAACACATGCAAAAGATTACTTACAAATGCAAAAACTATCTGTGTCATTACACACGAATACTTTGACAAAAATCTAACACATATACATTTTAATGCACACAAACATATCACACATGTAAAGACTTTGTATAAACGCAGTTTAAGAATACGTAGATGCGAATGTAAGCGGCATAACCTACAGTGCGAGGATTAGGTCGATAGCTAATATCGATATTTTTACTGACAATTGCACAAGCATACAATTTTAGTACCTATAAACTATTACGAGCATCGTAATAGGATATTATTGGTTAGTGAAATAGTTAATAAAAATAACGCAAAAGTTGGATGTTTTTTATTTATCTTTGTTAACAATTTTATACATATATAAAGTAGGGAGTATTATAATTATTTACAGTAGAACCCGATGTATAGCATGTTCATATAGGTACCTCAAATTGTTAATTCCTTGTTCTTCTTGCACTAAGAAGACATTTCGTATAAGGGGAGGACCTAATATTATAAATCATCTTCTACCAGTCAACAATAGGACAAATCAGATAAATTATCACTATCGTTATAGCGAAGGAAAAATAGTGTACATATCCTCTAATAAATTTAAAATTATATATTTTTCACAAAGTTTGCCCTCTTGACCACTCATGGAGATTATAGTCCAATGTTTCTTATTATTGTTTTATGAAAAGAAACCTTATTGACTGTATTTGTATTAGATCATATTTGACAAAGTTATGAAAGTTTTAAAATACTATGGTCATTGGTCTTTGTTTGTATAAGTAAATATTTGAGAGTGAAACGTGAAATACTTACTAAAATACTAAATATACCTACTTTTTCACATAAACATAAAGTAGGTACAGCAAAATCTATTAACTTTCGCCTCTTGCTTGGTAGCGTTCGATACTGACTTGCATCAAAATGTTTCGAACATATGGAACTAGTACGCGTAGGCACCCAATTTGCTTGTCTGCTGCATGAGGTGGTCCATATTTTTTTCAATTCCGGGTCTTTTGGAAAACTTAAAAATATACACTTAGTATAAATTGTATTCAGTAGGTAATTTCCAGGTCCTTAGTAAATCTTCCTTATTGTCGATAATTATTTATTTAATCGAGACTATCCTCATCACTATAACCGAGTCTCGGGGGGAGTACACCAACGTCATCAATTTCATGAAAACAATTATTTAGCTTATTAGTATTATCGAGTTTATGTCAAAAACTGTTAAGTCATTTCTTACAAAGCATTAAAACCGAGTCTCGGTGAGGAGTACGTACGGCATTTTCTCTGCTTAACTTCAAAATTCGGCTGGTGGACCATAGAATGTTTCTTGAGTATTGTATGCGATGTTTTTACTTACAGATAATTTTTTGTCACAATGTTTGCACAGCATACAATTTTCGACCCGTTGATAAAATGTAGACTTTAGTGACGATACAAATCTACGTTTCCGGGGGTTAACTACTAAAGAAACCCCCGATGAATTACTGCTTTTACTATTATTAGAACTCATTACATCCGTTTAGGCACAAAAAGTTTCACAATGTTATTTTAATATAATATACCTACTCGTATATTGAAACTTTCACTTGACTTGAGACATTTCGATGCTTGAGACATAGAAAATTTGACAATCATGTCAACTTTTTCGTATAATTTAAATATTCTCTATAAAGAGTCAAGTTGGGAAAAGGCAACCTAAGTGGCTGAGTGTCAGTAAACAACTGGCTATAACGCCATTAAAATATTAATTAGTACATTGTTGCCTAGGGGCGGAAAGTAAGGGTTTTCCTGACGAGGTGGTTAGCTGGCCGAACAATAGCGAGGCCTGCTAAAATACGAGTCAGGAAATCCTCGTTTCCGCCGCGGCATAGGTACATAATGCTTCTCTCAAACATGTGAGGAAATAATACAAATACATTTTTAAAAAGCAATTAATTTAATTTAATTCACATTAAAAGTTATGTTGGTCATTTTTGGGCAATTTGTAAATAAAAACTTTATAGTTTTTCCAGGAGCTAGTGCAGGTTTTAAAATAGGCGGTACGGTACCTATTTCGTCGCTTTCGTCGTTTGAGCTCATTTTTTCTAGTAAGTATTTCGCACAACAATAGTTTCACATTTAGTTTCACATATGCAGAATGAACGAATGTTACCGACTGTCAATTGTTTTTAAATACTAACCATAGACATTGGAATGCAAATTCAAAAATAAACACACGCACTGTGCTAAAAAAGCGAGCAGTTACCTATTACTTTACACGTAGTTGAGATTCGTTGCTGTATTTCCCGCGTTTAAAACACAAAAATTACCTTGAGAAAAGGTTAAATAAGTGCTGTACTTACGTATGAAAAGCTACGCGGTCTCCGATTTTCGCTCACTGCGGTTTTCACAGCCGATTACACAACAATGCACCATTTTATAAATAAAATATAAACATAACAATACTATCATCAAACAAATAGTTGAGAACCAATTTTCCTGACCTAAATTTGCTTTTAACACATACGTTCACGAAAACAATTAGAAATTACAGAGCTTTGCCTGCCGCACACCTGAATGTTCCCAGCAAAAAAACGCGCGTCTATGACATAGACAAAAATAAATATTTCCTTCTCTGTCTCTTTGATTGAGAACTCCATAAACAAGCTCCCTCAATCTTTTGTGCGTGTCAGGTCTAGAGTATACTTCATCTAAGACTAGGGTCGAGTAATTAATAATATATTCTTTGATTATTAACTCTCTAGATAAAACTTCGATGACATGAATGCGTCGAATTTATTATCAGCTAACTGTTAGCCTATAAGTGGCTTTCTACTCCTTAGTGTCAATTGTGTTGTAATGGGATACGGTCGTGTTACGTGTTAGAGTTTATTTCGCTAAAAATACACTTAAATGATGAGTTGCGTAATTTATTAAAGTTTGTCGAAATTACAAAAGACATATTAAAAAAAACAGCAAAGTCACCTACCCGCAGGTAATTCAGAATTCATAGTATTTCATTCAAAAATTAATCGGTTTAATAATGTCTAATTATTACGGTTCCATCTTGGCATTACTGTTGGTGTTGCCAGTTTTATAATACGAAATTCCTTGGTGGCGTGAGTGTCGAATTATGGAAGTTACGTTAGGATAATGAATAATAGAAAATTGCCAAGAGTAAGTCGAGAATAGTGGAAAATGATAAAAAAATATTTTGACTTACTAACTGGAAATTTGACATCGCGTCAGGTCATTAAACGTATAGGTAAGTAATTGAAAAAAAACCATTTGAAAACGGCCAAGTGTGAGTGTAGAATAAAGGAATTTCAAAATATAATTTATTTTGATGTTGAATCAAGATTGTAGGAATTCATAAATAAATTGTTTTTTCATTGTTCCGCAAAATTTGCCGGTGATTGTATTTTGTCATTTGTGAAAACATTAAGGTCAACCATTCAAATTCGAATTGATTGAATCTTTTTTAGTTTTTCAAACATTTCACAACAACTGAACCTTAACATGATCACTTTTACCAGTAAAATGGGAAATATGTCTTTAACTAGCATCCCTATGTATGGCCACTCTATATCGTATCACTAAACATAAAATTCCCTTTTTAAAAAAATCTTCTTCTTGACCCCTTCAAAAATCCTGTACTGCGGCGATCACGGCGTCATCATCATCAAATTTGTGGCCTCTGAGTTGCTCTTTTAACCACGGAAATAGATAAAAATCGCTAGGGGCGAGGTCTGGTGAGTATGGCGGGTGCTCCATCAGTTCAAAGCCAGCATCTTTGATGGCAGCCATCGCAACTCTTGACTTATGCGCGGGGGCGGCGGATGGGTTTGCCTTAAATTTCTTCGATTTTTTCTTTAGTTTCTGGGTCGTAATGGTGAAGCCACGTTTTGTTCATAGTTATAAAACAGGCCAAAAATTGGTCAGGATCGTCTTGTAACAAGTCCAAGCCGTTTTGTGAAATCCGCAGTCTGGTTTGTTCCTGAGCGTCTGTAAGCATTCTGGGCACCCTCTATTATTCTTAACTTCCTCGGATTTAAAACGAATAGTAACACGACGGTCCGTTAAAATTATTTTCTCGATTTTTTTTATCACTTGTTCGGTTACTGCTGTGTTCGGCAGCCCGAGCATGGGTCGTCATTAGTGCTCGTTCTTCTTTTTTTAAACTCGGCACACCACCGTGCAACCGTAGGATAAGAAAGAGCGTGAACCCCTAAAGTTTCTTGCAAATCGAAATTAAACTGTTCTGTTGTAAAAAAAATCAAGCACAGATATTTAATTACCGCATGCACTTCAATTGAAGGCATGTTTTAAAAAAAAACACAACTAAAATTTTTGGTGGATTTCAGTAATTGGTATCACAGCGTTCGTCTAAGCAAGATCTACAGGTAGAGCAAAAGATAGTGTCCAAAAATTACCCCAATTGTCCAAAATCAGGCCCTAAAAATATGACCATTTTACAAAAACTAGAAATCTACATATTTTTTTACAAAAAGAACATAACTGTATGGGTTCACGTAAAGAACTAAGTTTAAAATTATAATATAACCATAACATAGTAGGCTGTGTAACAGGCAATTAAGTGCACAATTGTAAAGAAAATGGAAACAAAATTACAGATGTAGTGAATAATCCTTTCCCATCGTTTTTTGTCAGTTATGTTCGTATTTATCTAGCTTTCTCAATTAGCTTCAGTACCCATCAATATGCCAACTGAGAAAGCAAGATAAATACGAACGAAGTTATCCGACCAAAGACGATGGGAAAGGATCATTCACTACATCTGTACGGTTGGTTGACGTACCCAGGAGTTTCGTTCACATCTTAAAAATGGGTGGAAATAATTATTCATCTCCAGAATCGTTGATAAATATTACCCTAAAGAATATTGGTAAAATGTTAAATCGCAACATAGAAATTTATCTGGATAAAAAAGATGAATTTGACATTGTTGAAAAAGTAAGTTTTAAATCATATGATTTCATTATACATACCTACCGTATTCTTTTTCTATTGTATACATTTTTCTGTCTTGTTTTAGATGATAAATTTTCGTGGATGGGTTTTGGATTTGACAAAAACCATATAGGTACACTGAATTATATTTAATGGCATTACTAACAAAAGATATGATATCGACCGAAGAATGCTTGATATTCACTGAAATTTGTTCCAGGTACGGACATTGGGAGCATGATGCTCGTGATACCCGCGTCACTATTGCCTAACGCACTCGCAATCTCAATTGTCTTCAAAGCGGAACAACTGTTTTCATTTTGTATGCAAACAAGCCTTCGATTTTCAAAATGAAAACAATTGCGATTGCGAGTGCATTAGGCAATAGCCACGCAGATTGTATAATTGGCGGCAGGTACACACAGCAACACATCTAGCTATAGGTACACTTCAGAAATCTGAAATATTGCGTGAAAGAGAGTCGCACTAGAATCGAATGTTGTTGACATAATACACATATATACATCTCTTTCTTTTTCTCTCTGCTCCGTCTTTAATGGTTAGTTAGGTGTGTTGTTGTGTGTACAAACATCATACTGTCACAATTGTTTAGGTGACAAGTTTATTACGTACGTTTTAACAATATTCACCTACACAGTTTGTAGTCCTGTGTTATCGTTAATTAATTCTCAAGACTTGATATCAAACCTCTTTAGACAGGTAATAAATCTGTTCAAGAATGCCATATTTTGTGTAAACATTTACGGAAACGTCATTATTCTATTATTTTATTGGTAACCTTTCGGATTGTGATTAGGTACTCGTAGGTACATGATAGATAATTTGTTAAATCGCTATAAATTTCGAAATGGCAGGATTAAATAGAAAAAGAAAACGTAAAGAAAAAAAGTAATTTATTATAAAAGTGAAAAAAGCCAGCAAAATTGTTCCACCTCGTCAAGTTGGCCCGAATTGCAGGTTGGTAAAAATATACACGTTTATTTATTTTCATCTCACTACCTCGGAAAGCCCTTTTTGTTTGTTAGATATCTGTTGAGAAAATCGCTTTTAATCCACATGTTATTTTTTTTTTATTATTATTATTATTTATTTATTAATCTCAAAAATACAGTACTTAACTTATAAATGAAGTCCCGCAAAACCTTATAAATGTGACATGACATTTGAAGGCAGCTTAAGTAATATTTGACAGCTAACAAATCGTAAAACGTTAAAAGTGCTGAATTTTTAACATCACAATTAATTAATTGCATGGAGTAAAAAACACTTAATACAGTCTTACAACTTTATTTTAATCCATAAATATCAGCATTCAACATTAACCTTCATTCTTGTTGTAACAACGATAAAATATTTTGACAGTTCAAGTATACCTACTTGAACTGTCGATATGCGAACAAAACGCATCCGAAATTATAAAAAAAACTTAATTAAGTCACAATTTTTCAAATAAGCCGCAAAGTTAAATATTCGCATGTTTTTCTAGTTTGTTTTGTTATTAAAAATTAGTGATTCGAGTGACGAACACATCTGTGGAATTACGGGAACCCGTGCAAAATGCGGAATTGAGCTTATTGCCTGAAAAATCCCGCTTAAGATACATGAAACCCTTTTTCTTCTTTTCCTCGCTGTAGTGAGGTGAAAAGTTTTGTGTTATACACGGGTGAAAAGTTATTTTACGTCTCGTGTGTTGAAGTTGAAACACGAGCTACGCTCAAGATTCTATTTTCGCCCAGGGGAAGTATTCTATTCTATCACAGAATCTATCACAGAATCCTTTCGCTAGCTCGTGTTTCAAAATGAACACTCGCAGGTAAAACACAACTTTCGCCCCAAACTACAAATAACTATTTATTAACCTTTTCCACGCCACTGATACATATCGGCACCGTCGGTCGTTGGCGTTGGCCAACGATTGATTAGTCAGTCAATGCTTGGAGAAGAGACCTACCTTCAAGCATTTCCGTATAGTTTAATATCAGGTTTGACGCTGCTATGCCGTGGCATGTCATTGACGATAGTTTCATTTGTCAAAGCGTTGAAGAGGTTAAAGAGATTCAGATTTTTTTATTCTATTATTTAAAACTTTATTGATTTTACTCGTAGTTGCAAAATGTATAAATGTTATGAGAATACAAAAGAAGGACAAAGGCAGAACATTTTGTTTTTTTTAATGATATTGGCAACAAAAATAATCAAGATACCTACATATTTGATGACCCTCATTTCGTCGTACCAACCAAAACGCAGTACGACTAAAGCACCTATCAAGTCAAGAAAGGTTTCGTTCTCATACAAGTTGCGTTTTGGGATGATCGAAATATCAGTTTGTTTAACTGCATTTTGTAACATTCACGGTATTACAAAGGGCTGTGTTAGAAGGCTTCAAAGTCACATTCTTAATAATGTAGCTAACGTTCAAGATATGCGGGGAAAACATAGGGATAACAGGTATAAAAATACACCAGAAGAAGTCCTGAATTTAATCCGCTCTCACATCAAATCTTTTCAAATGAGGCAATCTCATTATTCGCAAAGAAACAATCCCTATTGCTGATATTTATCTGAGGAACTATCAGTTTGCAAAATGTATAAACTTTTCATGGAATCATACCGAGTACAAATCACTTATCCAGTATATTATATTGGTCAGTGTTCAAAAATAAATTCAATCTAAAGTTTGGCCTGCCACGATCAGACACGTGTGCCACATGCGATTCGTTAAGATTAAAGATTAAGCTTGCTGATGATGATGACACCAAAGAAGCTTTGGAACAGGAACACAAAAATCATTTGACGAATGTTCAAAAATGCACTGAGATAAAAAAAAATAACAAAAAAAGGCAAAAGAAGGTGCTGCCATATTTTTAAGTTTTGATTACATGCTAAATTTACTCCACATTCGAACAAGTGATGTCTTTACTACCGACAACTATGGATGTATGTCTTTGGTATACATGATATTGGAAAAAATCATGTAACTTTAAATAGATACATTGAAACAGAGGGTAAGAAGGGTCAGAATTATGTTACATCATTATTGCTTTCATACTTTAACGAAAACGATATTTATTTTAAAATCTTAGTTTTATTAAGTGATGGATGCCCAGGACAAAATAAAAATTATGTAATGGTTTATTCTCCATATTGTTTAGTTCATGTACTGGTAGTGCAGTCATTGAAGCGAAAAATACGGTCTTACCTCCGAATTTTTTTACTGTGAACCGATTTGCATGAAATTTTGGAATTAGGCTCGTCTTACCCTTAACTTCAAAAGTGAAAATGATCTGAACTCCGCCTATTATTTTTAAGGGGTCTAAACAACCCCTTAAAGGAAAAATTTACATTGAGCCATTTTATCGCTAGAAAACATGTCTAATAGTAAGTGGTGAAATTGTAAAGTGTTTTCTAACACAATTACCTCATATTAAAATCATTTTCAACCCCTTGAAAATCTTACAACCCTTGCAAACAACCCCTAAATTGAAAAAATCACAAAAAAATACTTTGATATGACATAAAAAGATTTAAGTATAGAGTAAGTAATATTTTATATTCTCTATAATAATTATCAAATTTTTAACCCCCTTTCAACCCTTGAAAAGTACCCCTTGATAATTTTTTTTTTTTTTTTTTTGATAAAATGAAAAGGATTTAAATATTATTCCACACTCTCGAAAATGATTATCATATTCTTAAGCTTTTCTACCCTTAAAACTACCCCTAATTTAAAACACACTTTACGTATATAAGTTAGTAACATAAGTTTTTGGACCATAACTCCTTCAATTTTCATGCTATCACAATTTATAAAAAACCATTGTAAAGGTAATTAAGAGAGCTATAATATCCTTCATTGCAATACATAGTAAAAAACCTTTTTCTAAAACGGTGAAGGGTTAAAGGGCTTAAGAGAGGCTGTGATTGCGCTGCCACGCGCTCTTTAAACAATCATATCTCCGTAATTTTTTGTTTAACAGAAAAAACAAAAAAACCAAATCGTTTGTCAGAAAAATACCTAATTTTTTTATCTCTACACTTTTATACGTATCTGTCGTCATTTTTGAGATATTATGAAAAAAAGGTGGGTGTTTTAAGAATTTGAAATTTTTTGTTTTTTTTTAATCGTGACTTTTTTGAAAAATATGTGTCCTGAAGCAGCCAAACTGATACAATCTATCAAACTTTTCATAATAAAGTTAATTCTAGGCGGAATACGATTTATTTTAATTTTGGTGGAAACGGCACTTATGAAACCCATTGATTTTAAAGGATAAACATTAGATGCTCCTCTTATTTGCAATACAGCTCACTTATTTTACGTGCAAAAGACTTTTAATGGTGCTCATTTTAAAGCTTATTTCAAGCACTACAAAACCCTTTTTTATTAGAATGCATAAAATGCATCTGCTCGCCGCTAGATGGCATTCACCACATCGATTAAATTTCAGACAATATAAAAACGGCTTTGATCTTTAATATCTAGCTTAATATTGCACTTAGAATACTTTATAAAAAACCAAATTATTAATTTTTTTACCTGCTACAATTTTGTTTCTTATAAAAATTTCGATAAAACGTATATTTTTGGAGATATTTGCAAAAAACCGATGAAAAACGTGAAAAAATTGCGAATTTTCAATTGCCAATAACTTGAAAAGTATTGGATTTTTTTAAAAACTTTATAGATGATTTTTTGCTTAAAATTAGGCCATCTATCGATTATTTTGAAGAAAAAAACAAACACCCCCGAGAAGTGGTGGCAACCACCACCAGGGTGGTTGCGGAGTTCAAATCATTTTCACTTTTGAAGTTAAGGGTAAGATGAACCTAATTCCAAAATTGTATGCAATTCGGTTCACAGTAAAAAAATTCGGACCAATAATGCTTCAATGACTGCACTATGGGACTTTTTCGTTCGATTATATACATTTTTCCCATCAGAGGACACACCTTTTTTGACACCTATTTTGTATAGATGGGCATTTCTATTTAAGGTTGTACCGTTTGGTTTAAGGCAGGTACCATTATTTTTGTCATATTTTAGCAATTTAGTTAATTTTTCTTGATAGTAAATATATTGTAGTTTAATAAAACACAAGTTGTTTCCTTATTTTATCAATCTAAACCTGTTAAAAATTATTTATTATGCTGAAGGTAGTGTTTTTTTGGTCCAGTTCGTGACAAATTACTTTTGGTGTAGAAAATTATAGTCAAATTGTAATTTAACAAAGTTTATTTTATTAAATATAGTACTTAAACAAAAATCAAACTAAACAAACATATTCTCAATAAGTTGTAAGGTTTTTTAACAATAAATATATTTCAACCTGTTCGTTACGATATGTAACTAAACGGTAACTTATTTTTAGTTTCTTTGCCCCTTTTTGGATTTTCGCCAGCAATGACAAAAACAAAAAACATAAAAGAAATAAAAACATGTCGTTTTCCTTATAAAACATAATAATTAACCCTTAAAATTATTTAATAGAAAATAAAAACATATCAAAAATTTAGGGGACAATAACTAAGTGGACACTCACGTAACTCTATGGACAAAGTAAAGAAGAGATCACAATAATCACCATATTATTATTTTTTATCTTAATTAAACATTTACTTACGCATAATGAGATCTATTAATTCCAATAATGAATATAATGGTCCCTAGAAAAGTTTACTACTTCAAGAATTTAAAAAACAGGCCATAACCCTGGAACAATAAATTCACTAGGTACAAGTGGAAAGCAAAAGTAGAAAATAAATCTGAAAATCTGGTTCGTGTAGGGAATATGAAATCAACTGACTGCATACAAAACGATATTTTTTTTGATTTTTTTTTCCGCTGGTTAATTGAACCTATCATCCGGTGAATTATTGTTTTCTACGTATTTGTCTATTTGAAGGATAAACTTAAAAACTACTGAACCGGTTCTATAAGATCTCCCAGCGGTTAATTCTGTAGGAACTTAGCGTATATTTTATCTAGGAAAATGAAGAGGTACTTTCCAAGGGAATGGCGATGAATCGGTTCCACACAAACGAAGTCACCAGCAAAGAAAGGCTTACAAAACTTTCGAAGTATTGCAATAATATCAGAAATCAGCATTATAGTACTGCTTTTTGTCACATTAATTTAAATAATTTACTAAACTATGGAAATCATAAACGGAATAACAAATCCTTTTCATTTTCAATAAACATATAACTCACATAGACAAACCCAAAGGCTAAAACTAGTTACGTGCACTATGTATACGGCCTTATGTGTCGAGTTACTTACATTTACTGGTCCACCTACACGTGACGCGATGAAATGTAACGCACAGGACGTAACGAATTCACGTCATAAAATATAAAAACATTTTTAATAAATTAACATTAAAAGTTAAATCTTATCTGTAAAAACTATACGAAACAACATAAATCGGGGCATAATCCGATATTTTTTCTATTTTCATTACTTCTTATTTAGGTAACGAAACATGGTAACTAAACTGGACCAAAAGACGTGGTAAAACTCACCTGAGCACGACACGGCACGCTGCGGGGTCACAAATGATTCCTTCAACGGCTTTTCGGGTAGATTATAAACTTTATCTATGGTAGTAATGTTACTAGGTAGCAAATAAACTTACGAGTTTGGTAGTTTTTTTCGTATATTACTTAAAAATAGCGTAACTAAGGTGGACGTGTCCACCTAAGCTATTTCGAGGGGACAACGTTTAAAAATTGAATTTAAATAGAAATAAAAGAAATTAAATACGTATATTACCAAAATCACATTGCTTAAAGTCAAAACTAGCCCAAAAATGTATCACTTGGTTGACCGTCGTATAAAAAATCTGTGCTATTGTAGTTTGAACATTCATAATATCTAAGGGGACAGTATTGGGGCACGCTGTAGGTGTATTTTTAAATGGATTTTTTTTATATATCAGATTAGATTTACTCTTTACTAAATAAGATAACTAGGAAGTTGAAAACGTAAACTTTGAAACAAAGTAACATTCATCGGTATCCCTAATTCATACTAAGAAAAAATAATTAAACATGTAAGGGGACATCGAAAAAATGGCGAGTACAACTTTAGATAGAAATGCCCAGATAGTTGTTTCATTTTCTTACAAAAATAACATAACTAACAAAAAAAAAAAACAGGATTAGTGACTAACCATTTTTTTTTTCCAAAAATACTGATCTTTGAAATGTGTAATCGTATATTTCTGAACTATTGGCCACTTATTAAAAACAACTATACAATATTTATCTCTAATAACTAATATATATGTATAACAAGACATTAAGTTTTTTTAGTTTCCTGTAAAATCATGTCCAGTGTAGTTGTATTGTTTTTGTAAACATTTTGCCTTCAATTTTCTCCATTATTACGAATTTGTCCCGACGGAATGAATTAAATGTGTTCGATTTAAAAAAAAACAAACGCCCCACCAAGCGGCAAAATTTAGTCAGTAAGATGCACCACACCCATTCAGTACTTGTTACCTACTAACCTAACTTGCCATTTCAGGGCCTATCCAATGATTTCAATCGGAATCATCACCGTAGGTAGACTCCCCCTCGGGAGCGATTCGGGCGGGAATCTCCACGCCCCTCTCGTAATGTGATTTATCTAGTTACGTGCAGCCCGTGCAGGTATGCCACCTAGGTCATCTAGATACAATGCAGGAAGACGTAAAAAAAAAACCGACTGCCCTCATAGGTAATTTTAAAAATAGGTTTTCGGTTGCGCAAGGTAGAGTTTAACAGTTGTAAAACTTTGAATCATTGTTACTCGAAGCGTTTTACAATTACGATGATATTATTTACGAATTTATAATTCCTACCTTAACAATTAAAATCCCGAAAAATACTAGTCCAACTGTCGTTATTCTGCCTGTTATGTTTGAGTTTGGTAATTACCATTCTATTTCTTTTTAAAAAACTAATTATACTTTACGGGGCTGGATTATGGGTAGGTATAGTTAAGTATGTACCGTTAAGGTCACCAATATTATATACACCCCAAAATCTCAAAAATATGTACACAGACCTTTTTACTATGCCAATAAGGTATATGTCTACATAGTTTTGTAAATGTGCGCGGATATTTATATTGACCTTGACTGTACCTACAGTAAAATAAGCGTATTTATTATGACTAGGTACCTACTACAATAGTATAACAAATGCCAGAGTGAGTGCGATATATCGAAATATCGGAATCAAATTTCGGAACAAAGTTCGTTAATATCAACATTCGTAAAGACTAACTGCCGCACTCAGAGACGTCAATTAAATTTAATGCTTTTTTAGTGACGTGTTGTCTTATTTTAATTTCATAGCAAAGAATGTGACAGCAGCAGATTTAATCAAGCATTAAATTTAATTGACGTCTCTGAGTGCGGCAGTTAATATATTTGGAACATGAGTTTTATTTAATTCTCGATAATAGAAAATCGTGATTTTTCACAATTAATCCTTTATTATTCTGCTTGAGATTTTACTTGCTAGTATATAAGTGAAGTAAAACACAATTTATACTAGAGTAAAAATGACGTACAGTCAACACTGGATTGTTGAGCCACTTGTCACTATACGTATTTTGGCTGTGTAATGCAAATCCTCGGACACTCGTAGGTATATCCAGACAAGGAAAGTCAAACGACTTCGTATAAGAGAAGAAAAATGTAATCGTGAGTTTGACGGGGGAAATGCCTTTTCTGAGCGCCAGGACTAACTACTTCGTTTTTTATAGCATTAGAAAGACTCATTTCGACTTCAAGCAACGCCTTATTGTTACTACAATAAACTCTATTAAGTAACTTTACAAATTTTCGTTTTTTTTTAATAAAAGCCCACACAGTTC
Organism: Acleris laterana; assembly: GCA_963966035.1. Lineage (NCBI taxonomy): Eukaryota > Metazoa > Arthropoda > Insecta > Lepidoptera > Tortricidae > Acleris > Acleris laterana. The sequence goes on from OZ014438.1 coordinate 22,875,947, forward strand.
GGAAGTTTCCGCGCTTTTTCATATTACATTTCAGTTATATACGCTGTAATCGCCGGCTAATCTATGACATTTTAAAATTAAAATAAGCTTGAGAAAACTTAATGCGTAAGTATTTGGCTGTTTTGAGTGGATTTCCCCTGGTCCAAACATTGTTTTAAAAAACAAAACAATTGTGATGTAATAAAATTTCATATCTATTTCCTGGCCGCAACTTATAACTTCGCGGACTTTTGCAACAGTAAGGTAGACATTTCCGAGCATACTGGGGAAAAATATATTATTAGGTACCTATAATACTACCTACAGTAATTGGGTAGTTTTATCTGGAAAGTTTCCCGGGAGTTTGGAATATTGGTAATTTTATAGATTTTTATGTGCTCTTTCCGAATTTCGACTTTGCCACCGCTTATTTATGCCTCTCGCGCCGCCATGTTGGAACAATGGCGCCTAAAGTAGTTTTTTGATAATATCTCCTTTCCAACTCATTTATTTACGATAGTAAAGGGAGAAAAACCGGGCAAGAGCATGTAGGATCATGCTCAGTGTAGGGTACCGATGCCTTAACGACAACCAAAAAAAAATATCTCAAATATCCACATATATGATTTAGTTTTTCAAATTTTCTATTTAAAGTTATTTGGTTCTGTCTTAGATAATTTTTAGTAGGTAGGTATAAACATTTTAGTCGCCTGTATCTCAGCAACTAATTAAGTCTACTTAGTCGTGATAGCTTTCCTTTTAAATTCGTTATAATTATGCGCTTTCATTAAAGATATTTTTCAACTATCAACTATATAACTCAATATTGTGTCAAATGAACAAGAGGTCAACGAACTGAGAACATATGGTACGAGTATGTTGTTACGTTATCTGTTTTGGTCAGTCCGCGTCAAACCGCCGAAACGATAGGAAGTAAACGCGTGTGCGTTAGTGCAGAAACGAATTTTATTAAGGATTTCGTAAGTAATGGGGAAGCATTTTCATTTTAAATTGTTTTAATCATTGTGTAGAATTTCATAACAAACTGAGTAATTTTCATGAAAATTCAGTTAAGTACTATTTAATAAATTACGGTCGATTTGCTGATTGCTGCAATTACATACCTATTTACATCAAAAACCAGCCTTGTCCCGAAAAGCGTCAAAATTACGCAATTGAAGAAAGTAAAGGGATTTTGATTTTGTGTTTTGCCGGGAATTCAGATAAGAGAGTCAACCAAACTTTGCCGTTACGAGCATAAGGTTTGCCATACTTTCATATATTTAGTCAAATTACGTATTATGATTTTGTGGACCATTGTTGTGAAAAAAGGTATCTAAAGTAAGTAATAAATTTTGCCTACTTTGTAAAAAGTTACCACAAGAATCCCACATGCTAAATAGCTGAATTATATTGCTATAGTCCAATGTTTTAATAAAGATACTTTATCTACTCTCATATCGTAAAGTTCGAATTATACCTAAACTTCAAAACGAATTTATATTGGCATACCTACTTTATAAACACAATACCGAATAAAATAAAAACACTTTATAACATTATTTCTCTAACCAAATAATATTAAAAAGTATTTTTTTACCATTACGATACAAGCTACAGATGTAGTGCAAAATGATTTTCCTTCGTCCTTTATCGGAAAAGTTCGTATTTATCGTGCTCTCTCAATTAGCTTCAGTACCCATCTTACAGCCGTAGGGGTAAGTCGCATCAGCAGACGAATATATATAATATATAGAGTGGCTAACACGCAATTCAAATATTCGCTATAGTTTTGATTATATTTACAGTTTACTTATAAAAAGGTTGTATTGGTTGTATTACCATGCCGAAACCTCGAAATCGGTTAAAAAATCCAGTCCAAGGAATTATATTTAATATATACCTGTATTTCTTATCAGAAAATAGCAAATTCAAAAATAGCAATAACTCAGAGTATTTTGGCAAAGTTCAACAGCGAATTTCGGACGCAACAGGCATATCTAAACCTACAATAAGAAAATTTTTGAACCAGGAAGAAGAATATAGAAAAAATAAAGATGCCATCACAAACAATATTAAGCTGGGAAGACCACGCAAGAAATTCTATCTAGATCTTGATGATTTTGATTACGCAGTGATACGACGAATGGTTTATAACTTTCATCTGATTTATAAACAAGTTCCTACAATAAGAGCACTAAAGTCCAAATTAATAGAAACAATGAATTTCAATGGCTGTGATTTTACACTAAGAAAGATACTACGCCAAATGGGTTTTCTATTCAAGAAAATTACTAACAATAGAAAAATGCTGATGGAAAAAGGTGACGTTAAACTTAAAAGAGTAAAGTACCTGGACTTAATAAGGAATTAAGGAAGTACAGATCTGAAGGCAGGGATATTGTGTATACGGACGAAACTTATGTTCATACATCCCATTTAACAGGGAAGTGCTGGATCGATTCTACGGATAAAGGAGTGAAACAGTTAATCTCAAAAGGTCAACGCCTTATTATAATACATGCAGGTAGTGCCAAAGGATTTGTACCGGGTGCTCTACTTATGTACAAGTCTTCTTATTTATTTATTTTATTTTTCTTTATTAAGGAAAACAAACAGCATACAATAGTACATAAAGTTATGACAAAAATGGGTAGCTCACTAGCCAACGAAGTTTTCACTAATGTACACATACACATTTGGAATCAGATTCACAAAGTCAGTCACACCTGCGCTTCGTGTCCAACGCAAGGTTCAAAACGAAGTAATTAAAAATTGAAAAACATGAAAATATGTACTTAATCCTATCACACGGTTTTTCTCATAGCGTTAACATAGTTGTTATAAGTATCATGGAATATGTCGGTATGGTTGTACTTACAATTATGGGTCGAGCACGCCCTGATAACAAATCGATTTTTTGAATACTTATTCTTACAGAATTTTGTAGCAAATAGGTTTTTGGAGCGAGTTCTCAAACATGAGCATTTTAGAGATATATGGCCAAGGAGGTATGGAGAATCAACAATATTATTAATGATTTTATATAAAAATATTTGATCACTGTGATCCCTGCGTTTTTGCAATGGGATAAAGTCGTGGAAATTGGCATTTTTAAATTTATACATCAAGCGCTTCACGAATTTATGTTGTATGTTTTCAATAGCATCAATGTAACAGTTATATTGTGGACTCCACGTAGTGGATGCGTGTTCTAATTGAGAACGAACGAGTGCATTATATAAAAGTTTGAAAGTACTAACATTTTTAAAATCCTTACCCACCCTAAAAATAAATCCCAACATCCTATAGGCTTTCGCTGTTATCTTGCTAATATGAGATGAGAGCAATAATTCTTGGTCGAGTTGTATTCCCAGATCCCTTACTTCAGATACCCTTTTGAGATCAACATTAAACAATTTATAGTTATATATATTAGGATTCCTTTTGCGAGAATAAGATATAGTACAACATTTATCAATATTTAAAACTAACTTATTATCTATACAGTACTGGCCGAGACGGTTTAAATCATCTTGAAGTTTGAAACAGTCCTGTTCATCTTTAATAATGTTATAGATTTTTGTGTCATCAGCGTATAGCAAAATATGCGAGTCCTGTAAGCAGTCAGTCACGTCATTTATAAATATGTTGAATAACAGTGGCCCTAGGTGTGATCCCTGAGGAACACCAGAGCTGATGGGGATAAAACTTGACAAATAACCCTTCACGGCTACAGCCTGAGTTCTGTTACGGAGATATGACTCGAGCCACCTCAAGAGGTCACCGTGTATACCGACAGATCGAAGTTTATGGATTAATAAGGTGTGAGAAATTTTGTCAAAAGCTTTTGAATAATCGGTATACACCGCATCCACCCGAAAGCCGCTACTCATAGCCTCGAGAACAGTATCGAGGAACTCACACAAATTAGTCTCTGTGGAACGACCCCTTACAAATCCGTGCTGATGCGGAGTAAGAAAAGGCTTGACGACCTCAGAAAGGCGGTCGTAAACTATCTTCTCAAACAGTTTAGGGATTACAGACCACTTCGAAATACCGCGATAATTTTTGACACTATGTTTGTCACCATTTTTGTGAATAGGGACAACTAGTGATTTTTTCCAGGTTTTGGGCATAATTCCTTTTTTCAACGAAGCATTGAATAAGTTAGATAATGGTAAAGCCAATTGTTCTGCACACCGTTTTAAAAACACGGGATGAAGTCCGTCCGGCCCGCTACCTTTAGAGACATCAAGTCGTTTCAGATAATTTACAACTATATTAGGGTTAATGCTAACAGTATTAATAAGAACTTCTCCCCCTTCTGCGACTAATGAAACATGATAAGAAGACGTGTCAGTTTCGAACACTGATTGAAAAAAGGTATTAAAAGCATCAGCCATGCCCTGTCCGTCCGATACTATTTGGTTATCTAAATACATGGAGTCAGGGATTGCATTATTGCTTTGTTTTGACTTTACGAACGTCCAGAAATTTTTAGAGCTATATTTGATATTGTTTTCTGCTCTAGAAATATATAAATTATAACATTCGATCTCTACATGTTTGACTTCACGTCTTATTGTTGAAAAATGATTATAATCACTTTGCCTCCCATATATCTTCCATTTTTTATGGATTTTCTTTTTCTTATTTAATAATTTAATTAAGTGTCGAGAAAACCAGACGGGGTATTTGTGACGTTCAGTAATTATTCTAGATGGGACATATTTATCAACAATCTCATTAATAAAACTATAAAAATCATCAACAGCTACTTCAAGGTCGTCAATGTTCAAACGTGAGTCCCAGTCAATTTTAGATAGTTCAGTATTAATAAAGTCGTAATTAGCAGAGTAAAAACGTCGAGAAACTCGTGGTGAAGAGCGGAGCAAGGGTTCCATACAGTCAAGATCTGTATTTAACATTAATGAAGGGTGATGAGTGTCTTCTGGGAGGGAAAGTGGATCAACGCGTGTAACATAGCAAGTATTATTGGCAAAAATCAAGTCCAGACATCTATCATTTGCGTTATGAATGCCATTAAACTGGTTCCATCCTGTAAAACACATAAAGGTAAATAATTGAGAGGCTAATGTGCCGACAGAAGGGTTTTGCAAAATGTAATTTGCATCGGTGGGACCGGGAACCCATACCGCATCCCTAATATTAAAATCTCCAGTTAAAATATATGCATCATCCGGGCATTCCATGTATAAGTTAGAAATGTGTTCAAAAAATGTTAGCTGAGAATGTGCCTGATTAGAGTTTTGGAGGAAATAACAACAAAACACATGAAAGCGCCTCTTAATCGGCCCGAGGCCAACAGACATGGTGACACTAGTTATGTCAGCATCGGGTAATGTTGGAGAAATGCTTGTATTAAGCGTGTTAACACTAAGCGGTCGGCGCACCGCGATGAGTGTCCCGCCGCCCAGACTCATCCCTACGCACTCGATCTCTCGTCTCGATCGGTTCGGTAGATATTGTACCTATTGTCAAACAATTCCGCGTCGGAGATACCAGGCAGCAACCAGGTCTCGGTCAGACATATGACGTCATAATTATTATTTAAAATATTTCTGAAGAGAAGGTGTGTCTTAGTTCGCAAGCCGCGAACATTTTGATAGTAAACATTAATCTTCATAAACACTTAACTAAGAAAGGAGCAATTACTTATAGATATTAATTTAAATATTATATAACTGATTATACACACAGTGATCGTGTTTACAATTACCACTTTCATAGGCCATATTAAAATAACATGAATACCGACCATGACATAAACGACACCATTACCAACATCACATCGAGGAACAATTATATATTTCAGGCGATCCGCAAGAACCACAGTATAATAGTACATAACAAAGGTCTGAGCCAAAAATACTAGTTTTATTATAATAAATACGCGCAGATAAGGGCATATCGTACGAGCCTCAATAATACTAATCGCGTCAGTGCTATAAAGATAATAATAATAATTATAGTTATATATTTGAGACACCGATATTCCATATATGACACCATACACAACCATAAAAAATAATAATAAAGAAATGAAATTGAACCGCGTGATCTTCCCAGCAACATTCACGGTTAAAACAAACAGTAGCTTAGTTAGAGAATGCCAGTCATTTACAGTAGGTAGAAATGATAACATGAACGTTTCATGCAAAATAACACTTATTAGGTTATTTTTTTTAAACTATCTTCTGAGGTGATATAGATCACCGGTGATTTATCCGAACGACGCACCATCACTGTACAATTGCGCACCCAGCAGTAGGCATAATTCCTTTCCTTCGCTATGTTTTTAGCTTTTTGCAGTAACGACTTGTTGTAAGATGACAGGTGGTCATTGACATAGATTCTTTCATTGGACCTGCACCCTGAAAAACCCACATCGCCAGCCGTAAGATTTTTCATTTTGCGAATAGCTGATAAGAAATCGTCCTTTTTATATCTTGCTTGGAATTTTACAATAATAGGTTTAGGTTTTTTATTATCAGTGTCGTTTTTGACAGCGATGCGAGTAATAAAGTCGATATCCGTGTCCATGTTGATGGGTAACCCGATTTTACTGGCAAGGTTCCGCATTACTAGGAATAAGTTTTCACTTTCGGTTTGAGGAACCCCATTTATTTGCAGGTTAGACCGGCGGACCCACTGCTCGTTACGCGTATTGTCGATTTTAAGCGACTGAAAAGTGCGCTTTAAATCGCTCATCTCACAAAGTAAGGATTCCCGCTCGGATTCCAGCTTGATAACTTGGTTCGTTACTGTATTTACAGCTGATTCGAGGTCGTTGATCTTTATCTCCCAGGCGCTCACTGTCCCTGCTAATTTATTGAGCTGCTCGGTTACATCCGATTTAAATGACTCAATGGTGCTCTGCAGTATGTTAAACCTGGAGTCGATATGGGCCATTATTGACCTGGCATCAATATTTATAATTGAGTGGGACAGATTACTCTCATCGTCCTTGGGAGCGACCGGGCTGGAGTGGTGACTGTTGCCCTTTTTAGTATGTTTACAAGATGGACATTTCCATTTTAATTTGTTCATTGGGAGTATCTTTTTAAAATCAGTCTCTGTTAAACCGACGCAAGCATAGTGGTAATAGCCCCGAGCAAGCAGTACATTTCATCTGTTCCTCTACTTTGGCAATAACGGAGCATTTTACACATTCCATTATACACAAATATTATTTCTCACAAACTATGAAGGTGAACCGAGAACAGAGTTTAGTTTAACTAACGAAGTACCGCGTTAACTGATCGTTGGGCCGCGGTCAAAAGAGCGTAAGCGCCATGCAGATCGTGGCGCTTATGGGTTTGGGTCGAACACTCGTTAACTTCGCAGTCAAATCTCGCCGTCGGAACAAATAAGCACTTTATATTAGGTTTAGCACTGGTTATCAAATGCCTATCAGGCCACAAACACTGTCCCTTATGAATCAAGGTATAAACTAACTTTGTGAATAATTTCCGAGATTGACTACAACAAAATAACTTGAGATAATAATATAAATTACACAGACTTGCATAGCGCGTTGCGGTAAATTTTTTTGACTGATAAGACCGGTGATTATCACGATGCCATGAATAATGTCAATTATGAAAAATGGTTACAGAATCAACTTATTCCTAACTTGTCTCCAAATTCTGTATTAGTAGTAGACAATGCTGCTTATCACAATAAATACGTGGAACGCCCGCCCAACTCTAATACCGCAAAGCCGCTTATGATAAACTGGTTACAAAAACACAATATTCCCCATGATTCATCATTTCCTAAAATACAACTATACGAAATTATTTGTCGACATAAAGAAGACTTTGTAGAATATTCCATTGACAAAATTTTACATCAACATGGGCACGAAGTGTTAAGGTTACCGCCATACCATCCCGACTTCAACCCTATAGAAAATATATGGTCACAGATAAAAGGTTACGTATCAAAAAGGAACATAGACATGAATATGGGTACAGTAAAAAAATTGATTGAAGAAAAAATAAATATGATTGGCCCGGATGAATGGAAGAAAGTTTGTGATCATGCCATGAAATGTGAAAATGAATATCGGTCACCGGAACACTCGATGGATGATCACATCGATAGGATTGTAATTAACGTAAATGAAAGCACTGACGAATCTGACTATGATATGATCGATGACGGTTACTCAGATTGTGAAATAGAACATGTTGAAAATATCGACCCAAATATGCAGTAGGTAAAATATTAATGTTAAGTACAGTCACTGGCATAAATAAGTTATCATTTATGAACCTAGTCACTTTAACGTCAGTTTGAATTGTCATACGAAATTGTCCAACGATTAAAAGCGACAAGGTATAGAAATCATCACTTATTTATGACGGTGACTGTACCTATAACCATCATAGCGGGCCTAGTATGAAAGTCTTCATGTCGTTTGCATCCCTCTCACACGCGGGTTATTTACTTAGGTGCGAGAGGGACGCTAATGACTTTTTTTTTTCATACTAGCCCCGTTAGTAGATGCTGTTTTTAAGTAGGCAGGTATTGAGTTTTATTCTTGTAAATATTTCCCAATAAGCTTTATTTTGTTGTACTTTATGTTTTAATGTGAAGATAATGTTTTGTTTACTAATGGCAATAAAACTGAGTATTTTCAAAGTTATTGAAGGTAGTTGTAACATCTCTATATTATACAGTGCCATATGCTGTCATTTGTCACTTTGTCATTTGACACTAAACAATAAAGTTCCATTTTAATGGACATGAAAACGTCACTCATTTAATACAATCATTGATTGACAGTTCGGGTGCCATCGTATTCCGATTGAGACCCGAGTTTTCCCAAAGGAAAAACATTTTGCACTACATCTGTAAGTAATCCAAAAAGTTAATGTCACCAACGAGGTTCCATATCAATATTTTTTTTATAGTGGAACGCACATGCGGTTCGCGTCATTTTTACAGCATTACAAAAAGTTTTCATTCCAATTTTTACTTGTCTGTGAGAGCACTCGCTTTAACGCATGCGCGGCGATGTGCTAGGTTTTGGCGCCATTCCTTGAATACGTTTTGTTGTAATGTATGAGAGTAGATAAAGTAGTGTATGAAACTGCACATAACTAGGTATTAAAACACTTGTGTGATACTATTAAAAACCTCGCCTGGCGGCTCGGTTCTTAAACACACACTCGTGTTTTTAATACCCCTCTTGATGCAACAATTTCATAAACTACTATAATGGTACCTATATCTACTAATCTGAATACATTACTATAGAATTTAAGTAATTTCAGGATGTGGAAAAGACGTACTTCTTAATGACATCTGCTTTTCTGACTTCCGCAATTCCCTACAATGTTTTTGGCTGTGCTTCTAATTGCGTTAAAATAATTGCGTAGTTGTGATTATGCGTTTAATAGTGCAGTCATTGAAGCATTATTGCTCCGATTTTTTTTACTGTGAACCGAATTGCATACAATTTTGGAATTAGGTTCATCTTACCCTTAACTTCAAAAGTGAAAATGATTTGAACTCCGCAACCACCCTGGGGGTGGTTGCCACCACTTCTCGGGGGTGTTTGTTTTATTCTCCATAATAACCTCGGATATCGATAGAAGGCCTAATTTTAAGCAAAAAATCATCTATAAAGTTTTTCGAAAATTCCAATACTTTTCAAGTTATTGGCAATTGAAAATTCGCAATTTTTTCACGTTTTTCATCGGTTTTTTGCAAATATCTCCAAAAATATACGTTTTATCGAAAATTTTATAAGAAACAAAATTGTAGCAGGTAAAAAAATTAACAATTTGGTTTTTTATAAAGTATTCTAAGTGCAATATTAAGCTAGATATTAAAGATCAAAGCCGTTTTTATATTGTCTGAAATTTAATCGATGTGGTCAATGCCATCTAGCGGCGAGCAGATGCATTTTATGCACTCTAATAAAAAAGGGTTTTGTAGTGCTTGAAATAAGCTTTAAAATGAGCACTATTAAAAGTATTTTGCACGTAAAATAAGTGAGCTGTATTGCAAATAAGAGGAGCATCTAATGTTTATCCTTTAAAATCAATGGGTTTCATAAGTGCCATTTCCACCAAAATTAAAATTAATCGTATTCCGCCTAGAATTAACTTTATTATGAAGAGTTTGATAGATTGTATCAGTTTGGCTGCTTCAGGACACATATTTTTCAAAAAAGTCACGATTAAAACAAATCAAAAAATTTCAAATTCTTAAAACACCCACCTTTTTTTCATAATATCTCAAAAATGACGGCAGATACGTATAAAAGTGTAAGGATAAAAAATTTAGGTGTTTTTCTGATAAACAATTTGGTTTTTTTGTTTTTTCTGTCAAACAAAAAATTATGGAGATATGATTGTTTAAAGAGCGCGTGGCAGCGCAATCACAGCCTCTCTTAAGCCCTTTAACCCTTCACCGTTTTAGAAAAAGGTTTTTTACTATATATTGCAATAAAGGATGTTGTAGCTCTCTTAATTACCTTTACAATGGTTTTTTATAAATTGTGATAGCATGAAAATTGAAGGAATTATGGTCCAAAAACTTATGTTACTAACTTATATAAGGTCAGGGTGGCCAAACCCGTCAGCGGGGCATTTCCGTCAAACGGCGTTTGCGGCTATTCAAACAACAGTACACGCTTACTGACTCGATCGGTAAAGCAGAGAGAAAATTTTATACCCGCAGTCAAAAACAGATAGCGCTGTCTAGCCAGTGAACGGAAAAAACCCGCCATCAAAGTTTGGTTGCGCTCCGAACTCGAACGCGAGTGTAGTGTGCTGCTGTGTTTCGTGACGGTGCGATGTGAAAATATAAGTTTACGGCTTGGTAAGTATGTTCATTATATAGTTCGATATGCATGTTTGATGGTAGTTTTATTAATTTTCAATTATAACCTGTTGGTGAGAAACTATGGGTAGTTAAATATTGGTATTAACGATATGATCGAGCAGACAAATCCGTCAATTGTGAAACGGGAAAAACCGTCATGTGCCGGAATTTCCCTATTTCATATATTGCCAACCTTTTTGATTTGACTTACTTGAATAATAACTATGAAATTTTACCGACTTGAAGTCTCAATTTAATGTTAATGTACATATTTATAATATGGTATGTGGATATTTTTGACAAATAAGCCAGTGACTGGTTAACTAAATTTATCATTAATAATCATACATACTTACATACATACATATAATCACGCCTTTTTCCCGGAAGGGTAGGCAGAGATCACGGATTTCCACTTGCTACGATCCTGACACACCTTTCTTGCTTCATTCACTTTCATTACATTCTGCATACAAGCTCGTCAGTTTAGGGTACTCTTGACCTGACCTTTCTTCAGGATTTCTCCGATTATAAAGATATAATCATATAAACATTTTGTTTTGCAGGTAAAAATGGTGCGAAATTATAGAAAAAAACGAGATCAGACATATAGTAATGATGACTTACAAGCAGCCGTAAGGGCAGTTCGGCAGGCGGATTACCGTGTACCGTGCGGTGTAGCGGTGCCTCACTGCTACGTGAGTTCTTCGCCCAAAGGAAAAATAATTACCTAACCATGTGTATAATTTATTTAATGATTCTTAGTTTAATTTGCAGAGGAGCAAGTTTATTTTTTTATTTATGCTTGCATTTTTAAGACAGATTAGTCCTGATTGAAAATCAGTATGATAAGTATTAAAATTATTGATTTTTTACTCTGTATTTTTATTGGACAATGTTAAGCACGATTCCAAAGTTAAATAATTAATTTTGATCGGTATAGGTAAAAAATAGCAGTATGATGGTAATCACGCTCTTCGATTGTTGAGCATTTAGGGTCTTAACTAAATTGGTCGTTCAATACTTACGCTATGAAATTTCCCATTTACTTATTAAATATGATTTGAAATTAAAAATATTGTCGCTCCCATAATAACAATGACTTTGACACTGTACTTTTGACCTTACTCAACAGTGGCGCCAATTGGTGAGCACAAAAACAGTAGCCTATTATTTAAAAAACATGATGTCAGTTGACGGATTTTCCCTAGGGTTTGGGAATTTGTTTTAAAAGGTTTCCTACTCCTGATTATAAAAATAGGCCGGAATTGCCCCAAAAAAACATATTTGGCAATACAATCTAAAATAAACCTTAGATTGAGTTCGCTAGACTTTAGTTTCGATTAACAGTTCAGCGGTATTTGTTCACTTGACGTATATGTTTGTAATACGTCACGATACAAGAGAAATCGTTGGTTGACGGAATAGCCCCAAACCGTCGGGAAAATCCGTCAACTGACATGTTTTTAAAAAAGAAACATATTTAAATAACCAGCAGTATTAGCAATATAATATGACTACATTTATATAGTTAAATAAATGCCCAATCTATTACAGTGATCAGGTTTATTAAAAAGTAAATATCCTCTTAGTAATGACCAGCCAAAGTAAACTTATCAAAAAGTATGACGGAAATGCCCTCATTGACCTTACGTAAAATGGTAGCAGTAATCATATATATTTACTGTTTTAATTTAGGGGTAGTTTTAAGCTTAAGAATATGATAATCATTTTCGAGAGTGTGGAATAATATTTAAATCCTTTACATTTTATCAAAAAAAAAAAAAAAAATTTTTATCAAGGGGTACTTTTCAAGGGTTGAAAGGGGGTTAAAAATTTGATAATTATTATAGAGAATATAAAATATTACTTACTCTATACTTAAATCTTTTTATGTCATATCAAAGTATTTTTTTGTGATTTTTTCAATTTAGGGGTTGTTTGCAAGGGTTGTAAGATTTTCAAGGGGTTGAAAATGATTTTAATATGAGGTAATTGTGTTAGAAAACACTTTACAATTTCACCACTTACTATTAGACATGTTTTCTAGCGATAAAATGGCTCAATGTAAATTTTTCCTTTAAGGGGTTGTTTAGACCCCTTAAAAATAATAGGCGGAGTTCAGATCATTTTCACTTTTGAAGTTAAGGGTAAGACGAGCCTAATTCCAAAATTTCATGCAAATCGGTTCACAGTAAAAAAATTCGGAGGTAAGACCGTATTTTTCGCTTCAATGACTGCACTATAAATGATTATTCAGTATTTTCTGAGTTATATTTAGTTAAACTAACCTAACTGACCGTACTAGGCACTTAGGGGAAATTGGGGACACTCTGATTGGTCCCTATCCATCAGTCCGCAGTGGGGACAAATTCAGATTCAGATTAAGAATCCGATTTTTCCTATTCGTCTCCACTGGGGTCAAATGGGAACTGGGACTGGGAAGATATCATTCCCATTTGTCCCCACAAAAGTTGGGGAGATGGGGAACGTTTCAATCTCAATTGACAAGATTTCATATTTTCAAGACTTTAATTTTATTCGTTTTATAGATACTGTTTGGAAGGAGAAAGACACTAATAGTTTTAAATTTTCTCTAGAATGAATAATTATTTTATTATTAATTTATTAAGATGTACTTATTCTAAAAGGGCGTAACTTCATTTCTACGACACAATGGACATATTACGTTAGTCCAATCTGTATACAGGGTGGTCCAAAGACTGACGTCTAAAAAAAATAATTAGATGCCTCATATCCGGGGCTATCCGAATATACCCCATGTATGTTGGCCGATTTTTTGTAGTTTTCGAGTAATTAATTTTTAAAGATTTTTTCAAGAATTTTTGGGCCGAGCCGTTTATCATCATGTAACTTTTTTTGGTTACGTTTTTTCTGAATGTTTTTTTTTGCGAAATTATCCTCACAAACTGTACTTTCACACATAAAATAATCAGCTTTCCAACCTTGACGCAAGTTACAATAAAATTGACCAAAAGTGAAGTTTTTACCTTTGAGCAAATCGAAATTTTATTTTGTAATAAAAAAAAAACCTGAAAATCTCAGAATTCAAAGACCAGAAGTAATTTTAAAAACTTTGCCAGTCTCTAAACTTGCAGAATCATACCAAAAAAGTGACACTTAATAGGTCATAATTTGCTGGATTCGACTTTCAAACGTACTAGGGTAGAATGTGTAATAAAGAGTCTGTTGTTAATAACATAAAAACTGTTTTTTATTTGGCCGAACCTAATTTGGTACTGGCCATCAATAAAGCCATGTAATATTTTTTATGAACAAAACAATTTGTTTTTCTTTTGTCTTAAGAAAGGAATCAAGTCTTTTATTGTGAAATAACTAATAGTTACTTCTGCTCTCGTTGCGTTTAATTTGTGAATTCTTCTCGCTTTGTTAACTGGACTCTGATTGATTTGCCTTTCGACCGACCTGTACTTGTGTTTTGGACTTTTGAACTTTGCCTAGCGATTGAATTTACTTTCGTGTAGCAACATGAACTACACTTTTAGTGAATATTCAGAGATGCATTATTATTATGGTGTAGCTCAAGGCAACGGACATTTAGCGGCAAGGCTGTACCAGCAACAATTGGAGCACCGGGAAGCCCCACGGCAGCATTACCCGGACTACAGAGTATTCATAAACACACATTTAACACTGATGGACAAAGAAGTCTATGGAATTTGAATCCCATAGACTTCTTTGTCTGGGGATATTACAAAGAACTGGTTTACGCAAGGGAATCACATACCGAAGCGGAACTCAGACAAAAATTAGAAGAGAGCAAAAGCACTATAAAATAAAAAAGAGATGCATTCCGGAGACTAGGAGCGAATTTTTTAAGGAGACGTAGTCTATGTATCAAAGTTGACGGCAGAACATTTGAAAATCTTTTATGAATAACGTGTTTAAATTAAATTGTATTGTTTTATTTGATCCACGAACATTCTACCTTAGTACGTTTGAAAGTCGAATCAAGCAAATTATGACCTATTAAGTGTCACTTTTTTTGTATTATTCTGCAAGTTTAAAGACTGACGAAGTTTTTAAAATTACTTCTGGTCTTTGAATTCTGAGATTTTTAGGTTTTTTTTTTATTACAAAATCAAATTTCGATTTGCTCAAAGGTAAAAACTTCACTTTTGGTCAATTTTATTGTAACTTGCGTCAAGGTTGGGAAGCTGATTATTTTATGTGTGAAAGTACAGTTTGTGAGGATAATTTCGCAAAAAAAAACATTCAGAAAAAACGTAACCAAAAAAAGTTACATGATGATAAACGGCTCGGCCCAAAAATTCTTGAAAAAATCTTTAAAAATTAATTACTCGAAAACTACAAAAAATCGGCCAACATACATGGGGTATATTCGGATAGCCCCGGATATGAGCCATCTAATTATTTTTTTTAGACGTCAGTCTTTGACCACCCTGTATAAAAAAGTATCATGTCAACCGATAAAGAGCCACTTGCACGAAAAGTTTAACCCTGGGTTAAGACATTAAGGCCCACTTGCGTGGACCAGAGTTACCGTCTTAACCCGAGGTTAGGCGGCAAACCACGTACAAAAGTAGACGCTTAACTCTGGGTTAAGGGCTAACTCTGGTCCGCGCAAGTCCGCGTAACTCGAGTTAAAATGACAGTTATCGTATGAATCTGACGTCTACTAACTCGAGTTAGTGCCTTAACCCAGGGTTAAATTCTGCGTGCAAATGGCCCTAAGTCTCTATCCATCTGTCAATAGTGTCAATGTCTAATTTGAAGTATGACAGCTTTTTTTCTCGTGAAAAAGGCAATGGTATTATATCTATTCAGGCATAGTATTGGTAAAACTCGATATTTTTATTAACTTACTTGTAATTTTGAAAATAAAGAAAAATAAATCTAAATAAATATTTTGCCGTGTTCAGGAGGTAAAACCCTTTCGATTCGTATAGTAATTTGCAGGTGTCACCAAAATGAAATGTTGTCAATTGGAACGTTTTCGACAAAATCGTCATTTTCGGGGACCAGGAGAATAACTGAAATTGTCTGGACTGGATCTCCTCACCCCTGTCTCCTCTAAAAATTAAAATAAATCATATTTTTGTCAAATATGTAATGTTATTTTATTTCTGATCACGTAATACTTAATTTATATTTCCTATTTCATTAATTTTGCAAGAAAGGAGCATTAACTAAATTTACCGGATTTACATGTACGCATTTACGGAATAAACGACAGAGACTATTTTTAATCCGTAATAACCGACATTTAAGAGGTTCATAAAAATGACTATTAGTTATACAAAACACAGTTTAATACTCGTATATAGTTGTTATATAACATTCTATACTCTGAAAGTCAATCTTTACTAGTGAACTGATTTCAATTAGCTAAGATTTCAGGTTTTAGTGGAATTAGCTCACAAAGTCAAAACTCCTTAATACTGTGTAATACCTTAGTACTAATATAAGAGTCTCTGAGCTATGCTGCGGACGGACGAACGGACGAACGGATATGGCGAAACTATAAGGGTCCTAGTTTGACTGCGGAACCCTAAAAACAGTTCCTACAAGTTAAAACTAGAGACGATTGCCTAAAATTTATGTATTAACCTTTTTTTTTCATCAATAGTTCTGGCGTACGAGCGCCGCAAAGTGTACTCCAACACGTGTTTTGGTCATTACTCGTTATCGTACGTTCTGTTAGTGTGAAACTTAGTTCACATTGTGATACCAGCACCCAATTGTAGTATGTTGTTAAACAAGTAATTTTTTCTTAAAAGTCGTCGGAACCCCACCTGTTAAGTACTTGGATCCGGAGATATGACGTCATCAAAATGGCGGCCGCTTTATATAAAAAGAACACTGTTTTCGTTTACAGCCTCGGAAGTACTACTATTATGAACGGCAGACGTAACGAAAAAATTATCGGCTATCTAATAAAAGAAACCGCCACTCGATCGGATGAAAAATGTGTTTTGTTAGTTACGTCGTTATCATCTCTTGACTTCATGAAAAAACGGTTAAATACATCAATTGTATTAGGGAATCGTCCCTTGTTTTATTTTGTATACAATAACTGTTTTTATCGTAAAATGCGTTGGAAATGAGATATTGTCAAAAAACTGATTTTAGACGCCATTGTTGGCAAAGTTGAAATTCGGAAAGAGCACATTAAAATCGATAAAATTACCAATTTTCAAAACTCCTGGAAAACTTTTCAGATAATCACTATTTTTGAACCAAATTACTGGGCAAATGCTGGGCAATAATGATTAGACTTGGTCTGCATCAGGCTCGCTGCTGCTACGGCAAGGCGCGCGCCGGCACGCGCGGCGTTGCTCCTCGCGCTCGCCGCGCGCGCAGCGGCCCGCCACGCAGGCGCGCCGCCGCGTCATGACGCCCGCGCCGCAGCTCACCGAGCACGAGCCCCATTTGCTCCACCGACTCCATACCTTACGATTCTTCATAGTTTCCATATCATCGCCGCTTTCCTCTAAAATATCATCGAACTTGCCGTATCTAAATGTTAGGGAGCCTCTTAACTGATACTCGCTATTTCGACCGGCCGACAAAAAACTCTAAACATTAGTACCTACCTCATAATATAACTACGTGCTTCTTACGTGCCTCTGTAGTGCAGAAGCCATTTTAGCTACGTAGTCAAAATATGACGACAAGGATATTTGAACAAGGCAGAGTTGAACGTGATGATTAAGAAAACCACGCTCAGAAAAATAAAAGCCTTTTCGATTGTATTCCAGTACAACCACAGAGGCTAACCTAACGCACTCACAATCGCAATCGTTATTTTTTTGTGAAAATCGAAGACTTCTGCATACAAAATGAAAACAATTGTTCTACTTTGACATCGATTCTGATTGCGAGTGCGTTTGACAATAGACCAGCAGTTTCTTAATGGCGTTCGGTACCTACTCTTCGTTTTTCTATGAAACACGAGTGACAAATATACTGTCAATTGCGAGGGCGAATTGTGTTTTAAATTGATCCTTTTTATACAGTTGCTCAAAAAGTGGTACTAGGTATTTGTAGCTGTATATCGTGCGAAAATTTGGATTTTTCGAACTACTTAGTGCTTTTTACTTTTCATCTCACTAGCTCGGAAAGCCCTTTTTGTTTGTTTGATATCTATTGATAACATCGCTTTTTATCCACAATGTGAAGAAAGAGTTTTGACATTTTAAGGCGGCTTAAGTGATATTTGACAGCTCATAAAACGATTTTTTACCCTCACAATTAATTAATTGCAACGAGTAAAAAACACTAAATACAGTCTTACAACTTTATTTTAATTCATAAATATCAGCATTCAACATTAACCTTCATTCTGGTTGTAAAAACGGATAAAATGTTCTGACAGTCCAAGTAAGTCGATGTGCGAACAAAACGTATCCTCAATAATAAAAAATACTTAAGTCAAAACTTTTCAATTAAGCCATCAACGTTAAATATTCGCATGTTTTTTCTTTATTACCCTCGCTGTAGTGAGGTGAAAAGTTTTGTGTTATACACGGGTGAAAAGTTATTTTACGTCTCGTGTGTTGAAACACTCGCTACGCTCAAGATTCTATTTTCGCCCAGGGGACCGATTTTTGACTTTCCGAGCGTTCAAAAGTTTCAATCGAAAGTGACAAAAAACAATGAAATGGTATTTTTGACTTACGAGCGATAGAAAATATGAACACGAGCGGTCTGTGTCATTCGTTTTGAATTCTATCAATAGAAAGTATCTTTTGACATCTGTCAAACTTATTAAAACTAAAACATAAAACAAACCTGGAAACCTAGCAACGCCATAGACATCCACAGACGAGAAAGCGTTCCATTTTTTCTAAATTTATAACTAGTCAATAAGCGAAAATAATTAATTAAGATTTAGTGAAAATAAGCGCAAAAAAATCTCATTCGCAATTAAATAATACATTACTTGTAATAATTTCAACTTTTGTTAGCTTCACACATTTATTCGCATTTAAAATATGAATTATAAAAAACCGGTGAAACATCGACTTTCTGCGTATAATGAAACATGTTCCAACGTAACAATACTATTTATGGAGTTAGCGTACCACTGGTCAGTTTCCTTACTCGTCAATTTCACTAATTCACCAGTTAACTCATTAGACAGTTTCTGAATTCACTAATTTCCTTATTTGCCAGTTTCACTAAGTTGTCAATTTCCCTATTAAGTTGATTTCCTGGTTCGCAAGTTTCCTTGGTCGTCAGTTAGTTTAGATTGTCAGTTTAGCTATTTCGTCATGTTCCTAACCCGTTACTTTCTTTGTTCGTCAATTAGTTAAGATTGTCATTTTTGCTATTTCGACATGTTCCTAACCCGTTACTTTCCTTGTTCGTCAGTTAGTTAAGATTGTCAGTTTTGCTATTTCGTCATGTTCCTAAACCGTTACTTTCCTTATTCGCAAGTTTCCTTGTTCGTCAGTTCGTGTCATTTCATATATGTAGGTACTTCCTTGTGGATAAGACAAAATAAATAAAAAATCTAACATTTTGATTTCTAACATTTTATTTACTTAATAAACATAACATGTGCTTAGTCATTCTATAGAAACTAGTAGAACCTCAGAAAAAACTTATTATTACTTTTCTGCAACTTATTATTACCTACTTTTCTTCCCAGAAAAAAAAACATGTTGAACATAAAAATAACAGGTAAGTATGGCATATTTAATTAATACGTTTGTCTATTCGTCTGGTTACGTTTATCATATCCAACCTGGTTAAGCATGTCCATATATTTGTCTTTTGGAATAAAATAAAATCATTGACTATATTCTTGATACGTTCATCTAATTGTAGTGACCGTTTTTTCCTGTTACGTTCCTTGACATATATAGAGTACTGCCTTATTTTGAAGTCTACATGTTTCGCTTCTTGCCTAATAACGCTTATAAAAAAATAAAGGTGAGGTTTTCGACCAATTTTCTTATTGATTCGGTTATGCCACGCCTCAACCATATTAATAGTCCGATGTCTCTCTTCATAGCAACTGAGACATTCGATGTAGGTACCCATCCAAACATTTGAGACGTATGAATTAAATTGTTTATAACTAGAAATCATTGCAGATTTTTCGAGAATCGTCAGCCACCCTTCTTGGATATACATAGTTGGCAGAAATGCCAAAGCTGCACACATTCTGACATGTCGGCGGCCCTCAATAGTGTTGGTGATTCCTAGTTCTTTAGCTTTACGCAACAAGCATTGCTTGTAATGGAAAAAACAGCCTACGATTTTCGCTCTTGAAAAAAATAACTTTGACTGCCTGAATTGCACCCAGCTCAAAATCCACGTGTATTTTTTCCGGTTTAAAATTGAGGACCAATTGTTTTAAAAATCTAAACATAATGACGTAGGTTCCTTTTTCTTTATTGGGCAGTAGGCAATAAGCTAACGGAACGACATTTGTTTCCATATCAGAGCTCCCTACATCAGCATGTATGGAATAAAGCTGTTTAAAGGGGCTAGGGGTACACTTAAATGTGCCATCACAAAATATGTCCTTAATACCGCTACTTTGTTCTATAGCAAAGGGTGTCATAAAAATAAGAATATTGTCTTCTTCATAGACAAGAAAATCTTTAGGCAATTTTTCTGGAATTACCACATCCTGTAATGATCGGCAAACGGTATTATTTACGTTCAGCTCTTGTCGTCGGGCCCTGTATAAACCGTTTTTAACGGCATTAAAATTTGGTATTATGTCAACACACTCAGAATCAGGCGTTTTCAGATGTTTTAAGCTGTCTTCATAAATTGTTTGCACCGATCCGTATTCTTCACGCACTCTTTTTTTACAATTATGTAAAGCCTCAGCGACGAGATTTGAACCGAGATCCGGGTCACAGCCATAGCTATGATCAGCTTGTCGGACCACCGTAGTCACATCACTGTCCGTGGTTAAACTCCCTTTACATGCATTTCTATTTTGGCATCGCCACCATATTGTTTCATTGCCATTTTTTTGCCCGAAGTTGTATCGATGTCCGTTTCATAACACTATTTTATTATTTCTTTCGCTCGATATCACAATTAGTTTTTCCATGACGCACAATTATTTCGGAAACGATAACAGTGACATAAATCATTTATAGAATGACAAACGTTATATAATATGCCAGCCAGTATTATATTATCATAGAAGACTTAATGATAATATCTAAAAAGGTCAAAAGTCGCAGTTTGTATTCATCTTGCATCTTTATCATTTGGATCACATCAAATTCAAATTCAAATTCTATTTCGGACTAAAAATCCATAGTGTTAGTAACAAACTTATCCTAGTTTTAGTAATACATAAAAATATTTAAAAAAAAAAGCTACGGGGTGCAGCGAACAGGCGCATGCAGGTGCACGTAGCGCTAATAATCGATAATAGTCTGCGGTCATGACTTTTCAAGATTAACTAACGACCCGCCCCAGCTTCGCACTATTTGGGTTTTATATATTTAATAATTAAAATTGTATACTCGTAGATTACACAGTTTTTGTAAAATGATGTGATGATGTAGTTTGGTACTGTTACAAGACATTGACCTACTACTTGTTCAGGTCACTCCGAGATGGCCGTTCCTTCCCGCACCCACACCGCACCGCGCACCTACACGCCGCGCTTAACTCTGACCAGGCTGACAGGAGAGGCAAATAAGGTAACGGCGCCTATTACCGGGGGTATCAAAATCGGCGACCATCACCGTGGTATTTTTAAATACGCTTTTTATAAACAAACCGATCGATTTTCTAAAAAACAAATTTTACACGAACGAAGCTTATTTAGTTGACTTACGGACCTGTTAGCGCTAGTGTGTGTGAATGAAACAAAGTGCTTGCAATTCGTCAGTTTCCGCGACGGCAGCGCAGAAAGAGGTCGTGCCATACTAACGCGTGACGCCACACGTAAGTGAACTCGAATCTTATTTAGTGTTTTACGTAATATTTATAACAATTGAACTAATGTTATGGTAATAATAATAATAATAATAATAATATTTATTGGCCAAGTAACAATACATTACATTTAGCAAGTCAGGTTTGGTACATATTTTCCTTAAAAATAACATGCATCTATATTATAATATAACATTTATAGCTCTAGTAAACATTTACTTCTAAGTAGATCCATGTATTCATTGATGGAGTAAAATGGGTTTTGTTGAAAGAATACTTTCATTTTCTTTTTAAAATCATTAAGTGACAACTCAGTTACCCTGCAGGGCAGTAAATTGTACATATTAATTTTAAGTGGAATCCCTTGTTTATAATATTTCTTAGTTCTCGTTTTAGGTACGCATAACTTATATTTATTTCGTGTGTTAAAATTGTGGACGTCTTTCCTTGTTTTCATAAAATCTTTTTGTGTATGGATTTCTAGTAAGCTGCTAAATATGTACAATGAAATAACTGTCATTATTCCATCCTTTTTGAAGAATTTCCTGGCGGATTCGTACCTGCGTAAATTATGCATTATTCTGATTGATCGTTTTTGTAGTTTTAGCACTTTTTGGATGTCTGATCCATTACCCCAGATATTTATTGCGTAGTTTATATTTGCATGTATGTAGGCATAGTATGTCATGGTCAAAGATTTTTGATTAATTAGTGGTTTTAGTTTAATAAGAGCGTAGTTACCGCTTGCAATTTTTTTACAGATTTTGTCAATATGTAATTTATGGCTAATATTATTGTCAATTTCATAACCTAAAAATGTTGTATTTGTTTTAATAGTTATTCCTATGTCATCAATGCCGTCAATCTTATTTTTATGTTTCATGGTATAGTTTATTAGTGTAGTTTTTTCTGTGTTGAGCATTATACCGTTGGCGTCAAACCAATGTTTTAGTGTAAACATAGCATTTTTTATTTTATTTTTTGTGTCAGGTAGGTTAGGTCCCTTGATTCCCACGTGGGTGTCATCAGCAAATAGTGTTACGAGTGAATTTTGCGGTAAGCAAGCTGGCAGATCGTTGATGTAAATCAGGAACAATACAGGACCGAGTATAGACCCCTGAGGCACACCAACATTTAGTTGGGCTTTGTGAGATTGAACACCATTTACATTGACTACTTGGGTTCTATTTTCAAGGTAGCTTTTGATTAAGTTAAATTCACTACCGCTAAACCCATAGTATTTTAGCTTTTCTAAAAGGACATCATGTCTTAAGCAGTCGAAGGCCTTTGATAGGTCACAAAATAAGCTAGCGCACTTTTGTGACTCATCCATAGCCTTTAGGACAAATTCAGTTACAGCACTAAGTGCCATTATGGTACATTTGTTTTTCCTAAAACCAAATTGATTTTTGTTGAAAATTTCGTTCATTTCAAAGTGCTCTAATACTTTGTCCTTAATTATTTAAATGGTTGTTTATTGTTTTCTGCACGACTTACGAGTGTTTTTTATACATTTTTTGGCCTGGAAATATGTTTAAAATGGAAAATAAAATACAGCGGTAATAGACGCCATTTTTTGCTGTGGATACTAATACCGTGGTATACCCCGGTAATAGATTTTTTTGATTTGGGTTATTTATACTTTATTTTTGGTAAATGCGATCGGTTATACATACTCTCTTACGGTTATTGCAATCTTGATCTATTCACGCTTTCAAAGAACTATTTCCGTGGTATGGAAAGTATTCAACAAACCCTTATTTTTTAACGAAAACTTCAGTACTGAATTTGTAGTTTGTATGGGAACCTTAAATTGTCAAGTGGTTTAAATATTGAGATAAAATCGTGTATTTACATACCAGTTATGTAATTTTGGTTTTATACCAAGGTTGTATTATATACTTTTGATTTGTAATGAAAATAAAACTGTATCCGTTTGTTTTTATGGGTCGGAATTAGATTTTTCAAACACTCCATATTGATTCTATTACCGATGGTATGATCAGATAACCCTCGGTAATAGAATGTATGGGAGTCTATTACCGACCCATTCAATATTTGTTTGGGTCGGTAATAGGTTCCTAAAGAAGTGTCTATTACCGAGTGACATTTTAGTCTTCTATTAAATTTATCACATTTAGGGTACCGTAAGTACAGATTTCTTTGATAAAGTTGAGAATTTTACTCATCAGTAAGAAATTTCCGTGTTTACTGCATATGTAGTGATCATAAATCATTTACTTTTCATACTTAGGTATATTATATTTATTTATGTATTTAATTATAAATTATACTAGTATATATTCGTTTATTACCTTTATAGTCGTGGCCTATAAATATAACTTTTCAATTTTGACAACCAATCAAAAAGATCTCAATATTTAAACTATCGTTAACTAATAAACAAAGGTTTAAAATGTATGTACAATTTATCAATGTTAAAAATGAATCTTTCATTTTATAAGGATTTGAGAAAAAAATGTTTTGTATGGACGCGTCTGCACTAAGATTTTAAATCCCTAAAAAATAAAAGGTCCAAGTATCTTTGTGATATGATGATTATGGATATTCTTTGTCTGAAATAAATATTTTCATTTCATTTCATTTCATTTCATCTATATACAATTGTAACAACTTTTAAAAACGAAATACAAATCCTAAGTACAATCATATTTTTACCGTTTTATTTAGTCTTCCTTAAAAATGTGATGTATAAAATAATATACGGAACCAAGCCATTATTTATTTTTTAACCCACGGTATTAAGTTCCAAATCGTGAGTCTGGCGCCTATTACCGATGGTAGAAAATTGCTGCTTTTTATACCCTCGGTAATGGAAGCTGAATTCGCGGTAATAGAATCACAACCTGTGTATTACCACGGTAATAGAATACTTGGGTATTTTGGTTTCAATAATTATTTTACAATATATAATAAAGTAAAATGAGTCCAAAAAGTTACGACGCTAAAAGTTCAATAAACACTCTTAAATAATAAAATTTTTTTTGGTCGCTTAGGAGCTTTGATAACCTTAATTTTTTGGACTCTTTTGAAAACTTCCTTAAGTACCACGGTAATAGGCGCCGTTACCTTATGTCACGAGCGAGCGGCAATCTCAAAGCGAACATGCATTAATATAAAGATGTCGTCTGACGAATTCTTATTTGTCACACATCTTTACATCCTGGCAACCAGTGAAACAGACGAATATTTATTTTATTACTTATTTATTTATTCATCAAACAAAAAATAACAAGTACACAAAAGCCCTGCAAAACTGTTTAAGGACAGTTTGACTGCAGGAAGACTTTAAATAAAAGTACAATAATCTTATATTATATACAAGGCTTTGTTCGACACAATAGGTACCAATTATATAAATCTATGACAGTGTATCCAATAAATGCTTCTTTAGTTTTCTCTTAAATATTCGTTTATTTTGCTCGATATGGAAAATAGTGCAGATAACAACCTAGCCTACCTACCTATATCTAGCGACGAAAAAGTAAACTAGTACACAAGGAAACTAGTGAATCAACGAAACTGGCAGCTTAGCAAAACTAGTGAACGAGGAAACTGAAGGATTACGAAAACAGCAAACTGACAAAATGGTCTACTTAGCGTAACTGACGCATAGGTAAACCGTTCGATTAGCGAAACTGACAAATAACGAAACTAGCGGATTGCAATACTGGCAAATTCACGAAACTGACATCCTAGCAAAACTAGCGAACGAGGAAACTGAAGAATCAGGAAAATGCCTAACTAGCGAAATTGACAACCTACCGAAACTGTCTAATGAGTAAACTGGTGAATTAGTGAAATTGACGAGTAAGGAAACTGACCAGTGGTACGCTAACTCAAATATTTTCGCATTCGAATATTGTCTACCGCTCGCTTTTGAAATCGAACGCTCGAAAGTCAAAAATCGGTCCCCTGGGCGAAAATAGAATCTTGAGAATCAGAATGTCTATCTTGCAATTCGTCTACGAAGCAAAATGACTAAAAATAATGTCTATGGGGCAAAATACCTAAGCAGTAAATCGCCTAAAGATCAAAGTATCTGCCAAGCAAAATGCCTAAATTGCAATAATACCTAAGCAGTAAATCGCCTAAAGGTGAAAATATCTGCCAAACAAAATGCCTAAATTGCAATAATACCTAAGCAGTAAATTGTCTAAAGGTCAAAATGTCTGCCAAGCAAAATGCCTAAATTGCAATAATATCTAAGCAGTAAATCGTCTAAAGGTCAAAATGTCTGCCAAGCAAAATGCCTAAATTGTAATAATACCTAAGCAGTAAATCGTCTAAAGATCAAAATGTCTGCAAAGCAAAATGCCTAAATTGCAAAAATACCTAAGCAGTAAATCGTCTAAAGGTCAAAATGTCTGCCAAGCAAAATGCCTAAATTGCAAAAATACCTAAGCAGTAAATCGTCTAAAGGTCAAAATGTCTGCCAAGCCAAATGCCTAAATTGCAATAATACCTAAGCAGTAAATTGTCTAAAAGTAAAAATGTCTGCCAAGCAAAATGCCTAAATTGCAATAATATCGAAGCAGTAAATCGTCTAAAGGTCAAAATGTCTGCCAAGCAAATTGCCTAAATTGCAATAATACCTAAGCAGTAGTGTTCGGAATTTTCACGGCAAAACAAAAGACTGTCGCAAATTTACTAGGGTAAGAAATAATTTTTCATCGATATCGAGAATTACTATGGAATATTTTATAATTTAAAATAATATGCAAAAAAAAAACAGTAATTCACAGATTATTCAGTGTAAAAGTTATTATTTAAGCCTTAACGACATCTTGTTTTTAATTTTTTTTGACGTCGAGTGAAGTGGAACGATCATTCAGTGTACATAAATGGCTTTATAGTGATAAACGGAACCGTTTACTCCCAGAGAACGTCGAAAAATTAATGATTATCTACTCTTATCACTATCAGAAACCAAATAAAATGGCATGTGCTGCTGTGTGTACTGATGTGGATTTTGAAGAAGAAATTGAATCTGTTTCGATATAACTTTACACAAACCTAATGTATTTTATAATATATTTATATTTATTTGGTGGACCATTATTTATTTTACCATCATCGATATCGATGAAAAAAAAATTCTTACCCTAGTAAATTGGCGACAGTCTTTTGTTTTGCCGTGAAAATTCCGAACTCTGCTAAGCAGTAAATCGTCTAAAGGTCTGCCAAGCAAAATGCCTAAATTGCAATAATACCTAAGCAGTAAATCGTCTAAAGGTCAAAATGTCTGCCAAGCAAAATGCCTAAATTGCAATAATACCTAAGCAGTAAATCGCCTAAAGGTGAAAATATCTGCCAAACAAAATGCCTAAATTGCAATAATACCTAAGCAGTAAATCGTCTAAAGGTCAAAATGTCTGCCAAGCAAAATGCCTAAATTGCAATAATACCTAAGCAGTAAATCGTCTAAAGGTCAAAATGTCTGCCAAGCAAAATGCCTAAATTGCAATAATACCTAAGCAGTAAATCGTCTAAAGATCAAAATGTCTGCCAAGCAAAATGCCTAAATTGCAATAATACCTAAGCAGTAAATTGTCTAAAGGTCAAAATGTCCGCCAAGCAAAATGCCTAAATTGCAATAATATCTAAGCAGTAAATCGTCTAAAGGTCAAAATGTCTGCCAAGCAAAATGCCTAAATTGCAATAATATCTAAGCAGTAAATCGTCTAAAGGTCAAAATGTCTGCCAAGCAAAATGCCTAAATTGCAATCATATCTAAGCAGTAAATCGTCTAAAGGTCAAAATATCTGCCAAGCAAAATGCCTAAATTGCAATAATACCTTAGCAGTAAATCGTCTAAAGATCAAAATGTCTGCCAAGCAAAATGCCTAAATTGCAATAATACCTAAGCAGTAACTCGTCTAAAGATCAAAATGTCTGCCAAGCAAAATGCCTAAATTGCAATAATACCTAAGCAGTAAATCGTCTAAAGATCAAAATGTCTGCCAAGCAAAATGCCTAAATTGCAATAATACCTAAGCAGTAAATTGTCTAAAGGTCAAAATGTCCGCCAAGCAAAATGCCTAAATTGCAATAATATCTAAGCAGTAAATCGTCTAAAGGTCAAAATGTCTGCCAAGCAAAATGCCTAAATTGCAATCATATCTAAGCAGTAAATCGTCTAAAGGTCAAAATATCTGCCAAGCAAAATGCCTAAATTGCAATAATACCTTAGCAGTAAATCGTCTAAAGATCAAAATGTCTGCCAAGCAAAATGCCTAAATTGCAATAATACCTAAGCAGTAACTCGTCTAAAGATCAAAATGTCTGCCAAGCAAAATGCCTAAATAATAGAACCATTATTTATACAACATTAGCAAAAAACACGAACACGATATTCGCAAAACATGATACTTGCAAATAGTGGAATTAGGTTATAGAATCGTAGGTAGGTTTAGGTTATGTTAGTTTTACAGCAGGCCCGGAGGCCCAAACCACCTAGAAATAGGAGCTCCGCGGCAGCGGAGGTCTGTCGACACTGTCTAATTGATGTCTTGCTCATAATTATGTTTTGCGAATATCATGTTTTGCGAATATGATATTAACATACCTAATGGCTGGAGAATGACGTATTAATGTACGATTAAACTTCTTGGTTTATTATCATAGCTACTTGGTAAGGTTCTTACTGGCCACTTTATATTGAAGTACAAATAGGTAGATAAAATAAATGACACTATCATTATCATGAACGAGTTTTCTTTGTTTGCGAGTTATGAACTACAATTTGGTCTATTAGGATTCATGGTTAATAAAACTAATAAGCATGGAAAGTTCTGCTAAAATCGAAATTATAAAAAATCAAAAAGGTGGAGATTTAGTGCTATGGTGTGGGTATCAATATACATTAAATAAATGCAATAATGACGGAACAAGTCTATGGAGATGCAATAATAGACCACAATGCAGTGCATCGTTGAAGCTCAGCGAAGAAAAGAAACAGATTTTAAATGAAAGCACTCATTGTTGTTTACCGAATCCAACAAAAATTCAAATCGCTCTAATGATGCAAGAGTGCAAAGAGAAAGTCTGCAAGAGTTTCAAACCGGTGCAACAAATTTTCGAAAATGTTTATAGTGAGAGCAATTATTTATCATCTGATGATGAAGATAAACTTCCCTTATTTAAAGAAAAAAAAGATACACCATTACGGGCGAGGAGAAATTTTTTGAAGGTAGCGAAAACTGAGTTCGGTTATTTAAATGAGGTAAAAGTACCCGAAGTTTTTGCCAAACCGTTTAATCTGATTGAAGATGGAGATAATAATAATAAAATATTAATTTTTATCACAACATTATCCAAAAAATATTTAAAAAAAAAACCATAGTCAGATTAAATTTTATGCGGACGGTACATTTAAGTCGACACCAACGCCTTTTTACCAGTTACACACGATACATGTAGATGTGGCCACTGGAGACGAGATGGTGAACATTGTTCCTGTTATTTACGCCCTACTACCAAATAAAAGCCAAGATACGTATACTAGGCTCTTTGAGATGATAAAAATTAACTTGGATATTGAATTTCGGAATCTAAAATGCGATTATGAACTAGCACCTATTAACGCGTTACAAAAAGTCTTTCCTGGTATTAAAATATCAGGGAGCTATTATCACTATAGTAAATCGATTTGGAAACAGGCTGAGAAGCTGAACTTAACTAATTCAAAAGAAAGAAGATTACTAATAGCAATGACTACCAATTTGCCTCTGCTACCAGCAGAAAAGGTTTTAGACAATCCGGGACCGATAGTAATTGCAACATAAAGGATTTTGAGACTTACTTTGAAATGCAGTGGCTTAAACTGCTGCCACAAATATTAAGCTGTGCTTCTGAAACAAATCGGACGAATAATAGTCTCGAAGGGTGGCCCCAAAGATTAAATGGCCGCATTCCACGTAACGCGACTTTTATTCGATTTCTTCAAAAAATATTGATGGAAGCTCAGTGGCAAGACAGGAAAATACGCCATTCCTTATTTGAAACCAATAATCGAACGAAATGTGACATGGAATTTAATAAAAAATACAAAAAGGTGCTTCAAAAACTGATAGATAATGAAACTACACCCTTTGAATTTCTAATAAGCATAATAAAAATAAGGAAACAGATATTTAAACACGACTAAGATAGTACTTAAGTTAAGAAGTTATGTTAAGTTATGTATGAGGTTAAATATGTATTTTGTTATGTACCTACTTAAGAAAATGTTGTTATTATAATATGTTCGTTACCTACTTAAACTAAATAAGTCGCCTCGATTTTTAATTCACTGGAGTTCCGATTTCTTTTGAAATTACTTTGTAAATATTAATAAATGATAATAAATAAATATCACAGGACCATCTTCTTATTTTATGTTCTTATTATAAAAATATGCCAGTACCTACTTACCAGTTTGGTAGAATAGAGACACAAATCGATGCAAAGAGCTACGAAGCCACTTTATACGAGATATTTTTATTTGTAGCCGGAAATACCTATTTCTAATCTAATACCCTATTTATGTATCTAGTCAAGTGTGGCATAGTCATATTGCCTGGTAGGCAGTTTGCTTCTTAGTCAATGTAAGATGAACTTAAAATCCTGCATAGTCATATTGCCTGGTAGGCATTTTGCCTCTTAGTCAATAACCAAAGAAGTTCAAGTGCTACATAGTCATATTTCCTGGTAGGCATTTTGCTTCTTAGTCATTAATGTCATTATACAATGAAGTTCAAGTGCTGCCTAGTCATATTGCCTGGTAGGGATTTTGCTTCTTAGCTTTAGGCTAAATTTCACGTAGACTTTTTGATTTTTAGGCAGCATAATCAAAAAGGGACTGTACAATTTTATCAGACTAAGAATTAAGTATATTTTTTCTTTTTATGTTTTATTTTGTTTCACTGACATTTTTCGCAGCTCTTTTTATGAAACTTTGTTTGATACACGTGTGAAACTGTCTTTTTCAATCACCCCGTGTCGTGTATAGTTCCTACGTTCAAATAGTTTGCATGCTTTGATGGGCTGCCACAAGTGGTGAAAAGAAGCCGCCGCGGCGCGCAAAACTTCAAAGGGTTGCAATGCACACTATTTGAACGAACCAACTATAAAATGACCAAGGATCGGATAAACGCCCGTCATTTTGAAAACATAACCCTGTTCCGTACAGCAGAGACTTTCTTATGAAGTTATGATCATACGTCGTTATCGCGGGGGCAAAAATGGTTTGACAGGACTGAAAGATTATGAAAAAATACTTGATTTGATATAATATTTTTTTTATTCAAGTTGGCATGTTGACTTATTGGTAAACGTATACTCAGTGTAAGACAAGTTTGGTTGACCTTATCCAGCGAAAATTTCGTGCGAGATATGAAGAACTTCTTGGAGGCTTATATTATAATGTATAGGCAGAATATTCCGTTTATACTAAACAGACGTTCTGTTATAATGTGTTATTTGATAGATTTGTTCTTGCCCCCGCGATAACGACGTATGCTTATGATATGATGTTAATAAAAATATTTTTAGGCATTTTATAGATTTATTATACCAAAATTTATATGTATTCAGTGACAATTTCATCAATGAATGACACCGGAATGGTTTTGGGAAAATACAAACACACACACAAATAGTATATCTACCAATGTCAACGATTAAATATGCCCGAACTGAATGTGAACGAACTTTTTCAACTCATAAATGGGTCCTAAAATTCACGTCGTTATGGACTCACACGTGAATTTTTTTAAAACAAATCGTTATTCTTTTTGTGGGCAAAAGTGTTTTTTTCCAATAACCTTTAAATTATGGTATGATACATCTATAAAATACCTAATAATATTTTTTAATAACATCATAAGGAAGTTTCTGCTGTACGGAACAGGGTTATGTTTTCAAAATGACGGGCGTTTATCCGATCCATGAAAATGACATACTTCCCGCACTTGCATCAAAATGTACTATAATGTATCATCCATCAATGCCTATACCTAGTATTAAATCTCTTCGATTTAAGTACCTTGTCAATTGTGGTCATCGATGCGTGTTAGATAAATTTCTCAGAATCGTTATTACCTTACAGCAAATTTTGCTTTCACATTTTTTCTTTCTTCACTCGAATCACCTACGCGTACGATATTTTTTCCTCTCAAGGTTCTGTCAAGGCGATTATCCCGATACGAGAGTGAAAATAACAATTTTAATCATTTAATGTCACTGCGATGGAAAAATGTGTTGAAAATTTGAACTAGGGTGAAGGATCAAGTAATAATGATATAAAAAAGGAGGAAGGAGTAAATATAGATAAAGTGGACCGGATATACTAAGAGAAGAATTTGATTCTGCCTTGAAGACTTTACAGAACTGAAAAGCCGCCGGTACAGATAGTTTATATATGTGCCGAGTTTATTAAATACGCGAATTGTAATCTCCTAGAAGACGAACTTTCTACAATAGGTACTTAATAATAGTACATTGTGTATTAAGACTGCGCCGAGCGTACGCCGGATGTACAGTGGCGCCCTCATTACTATTATTGTGTTTACCCTGCTTTTTGAGGAAAGTTTTTGCGCGCATATGACGTATCGTAATATAAAATATCATGGACATAATATCATATTTTGGAATCACACAGTTTTTAATCAATATTTATAAATTAGCGGTAGACTACATCATTGTCTATGACTTACCACAGATAATGTCAAACGCGTTCACGAGTCCGATCCTAGTGACTGTCGAGATACGCACGATATTTTGGATATACGGATTTTTCTAGCATATTAGGACACTACGAGCAAGTGTGATGAAAAATATACTGTTCAGGCATAGCAAATAATCAAATAATTATTTCCAAATAAGCAAAACTGTTGTTACCAAAAAATCAAATACTTTCAAATATGAAGAGCACAGGACTTTTAATTTAATTTCACAGGCAGGCCAGCAAATATAATACGGAGCCTTTATTATATTTTGTACAGAAAACTACCTACACGAGAATCAATAACAAGCCTTAAGACTACGCCGAGCGTACGCCGGATGTACAGTGGCGCCCTCATTACTTTTATTGTGTTTTCTAATTAACTAAAGAATTTCCTTGGAACCAAACAAAATGTGTTTGTAGCGCAAGTATAAACACAACTTATAGGGTATATCATATAGTTTAATAACAATTTACCTTCGAGTTATTAACTTAACGAAAAAAAGTGGCCACCTTTTCCCGTTAAGCTGACTACTCAAAGGGTAATTGTTATTAAAGTTTGTTACGTATCCCATAAATTGTGTTTAAACTTGCGCTACAAACACATTTTGTTTGGTTCCAAGGAAATTCTTTAGTTAATTAGAAAACCCAATAATAGTAATGAGGGCGCCACTGGACGCTCGGCGTTTGCTCGGCGCAGTCTTAAGAAAGGTAATTGATAAAATAATGGATTCAGATACACATAAAGCAATTATAGATTTAGAAAAGGCTTATGATAAGGTCAATCGAAAAACATAATGATTAGGTATTTTAAAAGAAGCTGGATTCGATTTCAGAGACAGAAGAATGATATTTAGACTTTACAAGTAACAATAATTGAATTTGAAATTTAAATTTGAATTTGAATTTAGAAGAATTAGTTCAGACATGGAAATAACATTTAAAGAATTATTTTGGTCTTAAAATAAATAAAAGTGAAACTATATCCACTTTCGCATCAAAAATACCCAAAAACATGACCCCGTAACATTAAATCTGTACATAGCTGAATATCATATCACATTTGAAAAACATTATACTAGTAAAGGATCCATATCGGGTTGCATAAAGTTTTAAGCCATATTTATGATAGGCAAACGTGGATTCTTCATACTCATCCTTACGCATAACTGTAAATAGTCATACATTTATGCGCATAACGTTTTTAATCATAATATTTAAGACCATTATTGTGTAACGCGCATAAATTTGATGCGCGTAAAATTATTTAACTATACTTTATAATGGTCATAAAGTGGTAGCTCATAAAATAATTTGACTATACTGTTTAAACGCCTAAACATATTGGTAATGTTTAAAAACATAATAATGTGTAAGTTTAAAAACATAATATTATTGTGTAGCTCATTTACAAAAAAAAAAAACCTAACCTATCCGCGATACGAGTCGGTTTTGCCACTAAGTCCCTGTTCCCTATTGCCTACGTGAAAATTATGGCTTGATTCATGTATGACATTTTTAATTAAGTACTACTAAAAATAATTATAATTATCAATATTATGACTAAATAAATGTATGACATTCTACATTATGGTTAAACCAATTATGACTCCGTATAATTATGACAGGAAACAATTATGCCATAGAATAAATTATGGCAAAAAAAAATATTAGCATCAACTTTATGCGTAATGCGTTATGAATGACAATCGAAATTATGACAATAGTTGTTATGCGACCAGATGGCCACTAAAAAACATCATATACCTACGCATAACATCATACTAGCAAAACACGATATTCGCAAAACATGATAGTTCTATAACCGTAATCGTCGTAGGTAGGTATAGGTTATGTTAGATTTACTAGGACCGGAGGCCAAACCACACACTAGTCCGACAGCGATTTTGTGTTGGATCCGACAAAAAATATCATTGTGTTTTGCCAGCCCTCCCGTTCGGAAAAAAATCGTGTCGCATATGACACTGTTCACATTTGCCGGATGTCGGGCAGACCCCGCCCGCGCCGCACCCCCTGTGCCGCCCGCGCGTCGCTGCCGCGGATCGCCGACACCCGATTTAAATCGGAATCCGACATACGACATAGGATCATGTCTTATAAATAGTGATGTTTTGCTACTATGATGTGATGACTTGCGAATGTCATGTTTTGCTAATATGATATTTTGGTTTTATGATATTTTGAGTATTATAAGAATATCATGTTGTGCGAATGTGATATCCAACTACAGAGACCATTAAATAGGTGGCGAAACAATTTAACAGGTAAAGCAATTTAAATATTTGGGTAGGTTATCACTGTTATCAGTATCACCAATGAGGTGCACACCGGATATAATTGCCCGAATAGCCATGGCTATGAAACCTTTAAATACCAAGAAATACCTATTTAAAGCTAGAATATAAAGCAAAATACGGAAAAGTCTTATTCATGTGACCATCTTATTTCTATAATATGGCAGCCAAACGTGGACAATGACTCAGCGCGACCGAGAAAGACTGGAAGCCTTCGAAATGTGGTGCTGTTGACGGATGGAAAAAATAACTCCATAGAAAAGAAGACGAATGAGGAAGTACTTGGCATAAAATAAAATAAAATAATCATGGAGGATGTTAGTGTTTGGCTGTTTGGTGTTAGTAATCTTAGGGCAAACGTGGTTTTTAAAGTTAAAAGCGCCGGGCACGGCAGTTATCTAAATATATAAAAGGAGAAACTGACTGACTGACTGACATATCAACGCACAGCCTAAACGGCTAAACGTAGGCACTTGAAATTTGGAAGGGACGTAGCTTAGGTACCGTAGAGGTGCACTAAGAAAGGAATTCCCGAAATTCCCACGGGAACTATTGCCCGACGAAGTGGGCTCGGGAACCGCTAGTTTTGAATAAAAATGGCATTATGAGGGATGTCTATGCTGATGGCGGCAAAGTTATTTTGGTGCTATACTACTACTCCTCAACGGAACCTATTTCAAGGGTAGCGATAAGATATCTCGATTTAAGATACTTGGTTGAATGACTATAACGTAGAACATTAAATTGTTCCCGCGGCGTTACTTGCGGTAACTTGAAATGTCTTAAAGTTTCATATCAACTAATAAGTGGGACTACATAACAGCTTATTTATTATGGTCACTAAAATAAAATAAATGACATAATAACCAAAAAACCGCCTTCTAAAACGCAAAAAATAACTTCTTTTAAAATGGGAGGGATGGACCTATAGGTCATTTAAACACAATATTTTTAACCTACCGTTTTAAAAGAAGTTATTTTTTGCGTGTCTGGAGGCGGTATTTTGGTTATTTTTACAAGTTGTTGGTAATGGCTATGGCTCTGCCTACCACACTCTGGGAATGAAAGATGAGTTTATGTATTTTTACTAAAAACAGATGCGGGCAAGTAAGTTATACAACTATGCCAAATTTCAAGTTGATAACTTTTATAGTTTCTGAGAAAAACTGCTGTGACATACATACAGAAAGACATACACCGAATTCTAACCATATGGGTTACTTTTTTACCATTTTAGTACGGAACCCTAAAAATATTCAGCAATAAATTAAGATAAAAAAGCAGGGAAAAAAACGGAAAATTGGCCAAGTCACTAACGATTCTGAGAAATTGATCTAACAACCCAAAACGTTGACAATACAGAAACGTCGACAATTGACAACATTTCATTTTGGTGACACCTGCAAATTACTATACGAATCGAAAGGGTTTTGCCTCCTGAACACGGAAAATATTTATTTAGTTTTATTTTTCTTTATTTACAAAAGTTAAGTTAATAAAAATATCGAGTTTTACCAATACTATGCCTGAATAGATTATGTATTTGTTATATGTCATACTTCAAATTTGACATTGACACTATTGACAGATGGATAGATACTTAGAGAATTATCGGTTGACATGATACTTTTTTATATACAGATTGGACTAACGTAATATGTCCATTGTGTCGTAGAAATGAAGTTACGCCCTTTTAGAATAAGTACATCTTAATAAATTAATAATAAAATAATTATTCATTCTAGAGAAAATTTAAAACTATTAGTGTCTTCCTCCTTCCAAACAGTATCTACTCGTATAAAACGAATAAAATTAAAGTCTTGAAAATATGAAATCTTGTCAATTCAGGGCCTCTATTCTACTTGATAGTAATGGCGGCAGAGTTAAATCTATTACCATACCATAACACATCAAAGGCAATATAGTTTAACAGTGTTGAATGGAGCCCCACCCCAGATTGACACATTGACATGGTAATTATCGTTGATCTCCCACTAATTCCATACCCTACTCCTTTACGTACCTGTTTTTTTATTGGCTTTCGACTGAAGGGCCAAAGACTTAAGTCCGTGCTTTTGTAAGCAGGATATTAAAAATTACGTTTGAAAGGGGCAGAGTTGAAAATACCTTCTAGAGACCTGGAAATGCCAGGTACTGCCGGGCTCGCAGCGGGTAAAAACGTACCTGGTTTAGATTCTACGATCTGCTCGTCTAAGTCACCGATCGGGTTGAGATCACTGGTAACGCTTTGGCTTCCCGCAGCTCGCGCTGGCTCTGTTCGCATTCGCTCCTCTAGTATGAGGTCGATCAACTCTGCGGGTTTTAATACAACTCCATCGTCTTTAGCCTCGTTGCCGCTGGGACTGTCTGCCCCCCAAATCCTTGTAAATATAAATGTTAATAACAAAATAAAATATTTCGCCATTACTTGATAAATGTTAAGGTGAATTTCATGTTCAAGTTCAATTCTTTGATATATGGCTTCTGTCCAGTGGAATAAGTTGAATTTCGTTAACTTATTTAACAGAATTTTGACAACTTTCGGAAGTATACAATAGTATGACATGAGTGTGACAATTATTGACAATAGTAGTCTTTGGCTTAAGTGATGTGATGTAACCCAGGAGGCTGTAATTGTAGCACTAACAAGGAGCCAATGATTTGAGCCTGACAATTTCCTATTTAGCCCTCGCTATGTTGCGGATTTTCAGTGGAACAAATTTATTTTAAAGGCAATGTTTTTTTCGACAACAGACGTTGGAAGTCATTGAATGTCACCGATGTAAACAAATCGATATTGCAATCAAAATGCCCAAAAATTTCACCCTGATGCAAAAAATATACAGAGTGGTACATACTCGTTTAACTGTACATATTGAAAAGGGTGACATTTTAGGTTGATTTATCGGTAAAACAATTTTCTTTAAATTTTTTTAGCTACTGGTTATTTTTTTACAGATTTTTAAACTTTTTAATAAAGTTTGGGTAGTACACTTACTTGTGACGGTGTAACTTTTGATCTAATAGCCCAAAAAAGATAAATCAAAATGCGTAGTATTGACATTAGTAAGGTTTATAATAATTAATAACAATATTAGACCAATAAAAAAAACACCGAGTAGCTACTTTTTTTGTGAAAAATTACTGCAAAAATTTCATTTTGTTTTCATAAAAACACGATTTTCTAAATTTTTTGCAGCCATTTTATCACTTTTTTTTGCTTATTATTATTCCTCGTTTAATTTTAGATCTAAAAACGTTTCCAAATTATTTCAACTCATAGAAAAAGTTATATAAAACTTACCGAAACCGGAGCATACATTTAAATTTAGAACTATTCTACCTAAATGTCACTTTTTGCGAATCCTTCGTTGTGTGCTTAATGGACGTGAATGTCAACGAGTTTCGGTTTTCGTAAGCTTTAGATTAACTTTTTCCATCAGTTCAAATATTTTGAGAACGTTTTTAGATCTAAAATTAAACGAGGAATAATAATAAGCGAAAAAAAAGTGGTAAAATATCTGCTAAATTTTGAGAAAATCGTGTTTTTATGAAAACATAATGTCATTTTTGCAGTAATTTTTCACAAAAAAAGCAGTTACTCAGTTTTTTTTTTAATTGGTCTAATATTCTGCCGTGCTAAGCCAAAAAGGCCTATAGGCGTTTTGACGGTTTCGAGAAAAACGTCCTTTTATGTTTTTTCAATGTCGCACTATCTAAATCCGGACTTTTATTAAAAAAAAATTTACTTATGGTTTAGTTAAAAAAGGGCCATACGTTTGTTATATTTTTAACTCAAAATTATATATATTTTTAACTTAAAACGGACTTACGACTTTTTTGCTAAGCAATTGAGTATATTATTTACGTGTTATACGACATTTTATCTTATTTATCTATGAAGGTTTCTATAGCAATGTAATAAAATATTTGAGTGGATGAAGTGTGGTAAATAAAAGAGAAAAATAATTAAATTGACTTTATTGCTCTTCACAAACTCCTCTTTGTTTAATATTAAAACAAAAATAAACAAAAAAACATCTTGTTTCAACTTAAATTTAAGAAAATTATAGTCAGTCAATTCTTTAATTATCTCACTTCAATTTAAAGAAAACATGCCTTTATTTGGTTTGTATTAAGTTAGTAAATGAACATTGGTATGTACTAAACTTTTATTTAAGTACTTCTAACAAATGTTATAAAAATAAACAGATTTAGTCATATAAATTGATGACTCATCTTAAAGCAATCTGATTGTGTTTTCTACGTTACATTTATTATGGAATGTACTTAATCAATACTTATGAAATGAGATCTCTATTTTTCCCAATTTATACTTATTTAATTAATCAAAATCACAACATTGCTTATGAGCAAAATAGAACTTATTTAGAATATAGACAACTAAATGAATATCTTTTTCAATAATTAACAACATATAAAATCAACAAATTAATGAACGAAATAAGTAGTCTTTAATGCACTTACTTATTATCGAGTGATCAAAAATAATGAGCAGGTTCGGACAAGATCAAAGAAGTACGTATGTCCACAGCGCAAGCAAATGACAGCAACTTTCCTAAGCAATTTGGACGTATACCGCATTAAGTTGCACAGATTCTTAGCAATTCTACTAGGTATACGTCCACTTGGCTTAGGAATGTGTTAATGTTACTACAATGGACACCTTATCTATTAGTTCGTAACGGAACTATACGACCAAATTGTTAAGTATTTTATACATACGTAGATTTCCTTAGGAATTAAGGGAAAAACAAGTCTTACGTCTATTTTTTTTGTCGTTTTTAACCCACTTATAATAAAAATACGACTTTTTCGTTAACAGAGTCTTATTCCTTGTAGCTTAAGGAATCCAACGCAAAAAAAAACAGAATTTGGTAATTTTCGGACATAGGCCTTTTTGGCTTAGCACGGCAGTATTGTTATCAATTATTATAAACCTTACTAATTTCAATACTATGCACTTTGTTTTATCTTTTTTAGGCTATTAGATTAAAAGTTACACCGTCACAAGTAAATGTACCTACTACCCAAACTTTATTAAAAAGTTTAAAATCTGTAAAAAAAAACAGTTACAAAAAAAATTGTTTACCGATAAATTAACCTAAAATTTCAGCCCTTTCAAGATGTACAGTTTATCGAGAACCACCCTGTATATTTAAATACATTCTAAGGGATTTAAGAGCATTCCAATAAACAATGTTTTGAAATTAGTTGTTGACATGACGGGTATGATATTCATAGTGCGGTTGTAATGAACTACTTAGCTTGATACTAAATAGGAATGTATATTAATATTATTATTTTTCTCATTCAAGGAGTCTGTAATGCTACAATCAAAAATATATACAAAAAGAATGAGCCGCTGCCGCAATTGCCATACAAAAAAAAAACAAGTCGACGACTTCAACAAATGTGCCATTATCCACAAAATACATGCATTCTATGCTGTGCGAAAGCAAATACCAACTCTCAAAAGTCTGCTTACCGAATTGAAAAAAGATATTGGTTTTACCCAATGTTACTCCCTACTTGGGATTGCTATTGCACAGTACGGGGTCCAAATACAAAAATTGTGCAGAAACCAACGGTCCATATCGAAGGAGCGTTCGGATATTGTGGTTTGGCGGGAAAGTTATTTAGACGAAATAGAAGAAGCAAGGGACAAAAATATACCTCCTGTTTATTTAGATGAGATTTACATTAACCATGGAAAATGCAGGCAAAGCGAAAATGAATCCGGTGTGTCGAAATCTGTTTCACCCGCCAAACGATATATTAATATTGTTCATGCTGGTGGACCTTCGGGATTTGTTCCCAATGCTCTGCTATATATAATGACAAACAGCTTACGTATGGCAATGATACGTGTACGTCATGCATGAATAGTCGGGACAGTGTGTATTGGCATCGTGCAAGAACGAGTGAGATATACACTTACAGTCCGTGAGCTCTTAGAAGAACCTTCGGGTTTCGGGGGAACTCGGAAAGATTCGTGTTGTAGAAAATGACAATTGTCTTTTTGACTTACAAGGAAGGGTACCCAACTGTCCGACTCCGATTTGATTCATTTTGATATATTGTTGTTAGCTTTGATTATTAATAAGATGTGTATAACAATAACAACAAGTAAATAACAATATATTTATTTTCGATATAAACTTTATTAAACATTTGTCAATGGAAAATCATATTAGATTAGTTCCGCTATGCGCCACCAGATGGCCAGCAGTCGTGGAAGACTCTCGAAGCCGCGCGGTGTTTGTCTTGCTGAAGAATTTGTAAAGTACTGTATCTGATTATATTGAATACATTCGACTCCTGTGTATCATTCTACGGGCCTCCTTTTACAATCAGAAGTGGTAAGAACGTTGGGAAAAAACCCAGAGGTATGTGCTTTAACTTTTATTAGAATAATAGTTCCTGTGATGTGACTGATATGATTATTTTACGTATTAAGTCCTCAACGATATGATATACCTTGTACTATTTATAGTTAATAGTAGTACACTTTATACTATGCATTTTAGTTATCTCTATCAGTAACTGTTTTGCCAAAATAGTTGAATTGTTTTCCGAATAATTTGCAAAACTACCCACTTGATAACAAAAATAATATGTAGTTAACTGTTCAGACACATTCTGCCGTAGATCGATGTTCATATGGTTCATGAGTAGGTACGTCTATAAAATAAAATATATGTTAGAACTAATTGTGACGACGGGGTTAGCGGTGGTTACCCTTCCTACGAGGCTGACGGTCCCGGGTTCGAATCCCGGTAAGGGTAAATATTTATCTAATAAACGTGATATATTTGGGTACGCTGGTACGTACTTACTAGGTGTACATTTACCAGTATTGAGTCTGACCAGATATGGACCAGATATTATATACAGAATACCTGTGATTATTATTGTCAGCTGTTTTGTCCTTAAATAAGGGTATAAAGACAAATCTACTCTTTAAAGGTTTGACGATTGATATAAGGTAACGGCACCTATTACCGTGGGAGTTAAGGTAGTTTTCAAATAAGAGCCAAAAATTAAGGGTATCAAGACACCCTAACGATCTTTTTTTTTATTTTTATAATAGTGTGTTGATTGAACTTTGTAATTTGCACCTTTATGGCCTCATTTTTGGTGATTATTTGGGATAAAATAAATATTAAACCCAAAAAGTCGGTTTCTCCTAATACCGTGGTATTGGACGAGCTTTGACCCTATTACCGCGCATGAGGCTCCTATTACCGAGGGTAGACGATTAATGTATTTTGGTTCCGTACATTGAATATTTAATACTTATTTTGTTGTTTTTTAGTAAAACTTGTTTAAGTAATAAAACATTTAAAAGTGGATAAAGATTTATTTTGAATTAAAACGGCTTATTCAATAAAAATTGTCTGGTGATTAACCAAAAAATATGAATAAAAAATAATATAAACATAGGTACTTACACAAAGACCTTTATTAACATTCTAATAATTAAATAATCTGTCCAATCGAAAATAATAATAAAAGATCTTTTTCTCGTTTGTTGTTGTTCTTTTTTTTAAATAATAATCCCAGTCTACCATATTATTATAAGCGTTGTACCATCAGTTAGTACAACAGTTTCCTACGGGTAAACTTTACTATAAAAAAATCGTTTAATTTTATTAAGGAATCCGAACTACGGTACCCTAAAATTGATATTTCATTTACTGTCACACGGTAATAGGAGATAGTATAGGATCCTAACTCCGACCCACAAAAAACCTAAATACCGCGGAACTAGGTTCCCATACATCCTATTACCGAGGGTTATCTTTTCTTACCCACGGTAATAGGATAAATTCACGATTCTACAAAACCTAATTACGACCCATAAAAAATAAAGTTATCGTGACGTTGGTTATACAAATAAAACCTTAAAACCAAACTCATAAAACTAATAAGAACATTTTTAAATATATGTTTATATTAAAACGATTCAAAAATTTAAGGCTTTCTATGGAAACAAGTAATATAGTGCACTAGTTTTTAATAAAAAATAAGGCCTTTACTAGTATTTTTCATACCACGGAAATTGCTCTTTAACTGCTTAGATAGATAAAGTTTTTGTTGCCACTAAAAAAATTAATAACCGACAGCAGATATAAGCAATAAAGGCCATTGAACCTAAAGTAGCATTTCAGCTATTACCGTGGTATACCTCGGATTTAGGAGCCATAGCGAAAAACGAAACCGATTACCGCGGTATTTAATATTCTAATTTTAACGTATTTCCAGACAAAAATACACAAAAATAGTATTTGAAAGTCGCAAAGAAAACAATCACTACATAGTATAAAACAAAGTCGCTTCTCGCTGTCTGTCCCTATGAACGCTTAGATCTTTAAAACAACGCAACGGATTTTGATGCGGGTTTTTTTAATAGATAGAGTGATTCAAGAGGAAGGTTTATATGTACGATAGATTCTGGTTTATGTACGGGTCTTACAGAAAACTCAGATAAACCGAAGCGAAGCGAGGGCGGGTC
This sequence comes from Acleris laterana, assembly GCA_963966035.1. Lineage (NCBI taxonomy): Eukaryota > Metazoa > Arthropoda > Insecta > Lepidoptera > Tortricidae > Acleris > Acleris laterana. Next base: position 22,919,298 of record OZ014438.1, read on the forward strand.
GCTAGTAATCAATAAATTAAAAATCTTAGCATTAGGTTAATCATTATAACTATTACGCAAATCACTAAATAAAATGTGTGTTCCCTTACGTGTGGCGTCTCGCGTTTCTATGGCACAAACTGCTCCTGCGCCGGCGTCGCGGATACTGGCGGTTTGCGAGTTGTTTATTTGATGCATAAATACTATCGCTCAAAAAACCGGTACTCTACAAACTTTTTTAGTGAGTAAATCGACTTCTTCATAAAACGCATTTTTAAAAATACCGCGGTAATGGGTGCCGATTTTAGGGGGGGCGGTAATAGGTGCCCTTACCTTATGTTTTGGTTTTTGATTATTCAATGTTTCTGTAAAAGCGTAAATGAAGGACTAGGTGTAAGTATATTCTCAAATACACACAGAATTATTCATATAAATAATACAAGTTGAAAGAATTTATTTAGTCTGATTCGTTAAACACAAGTTTCTACTTAAGAAAAGTCTGTTAAAAACAGAGCAAGGTTTAAAGAATAAAAATATGTATTGGCTGTTTACCTCGTGAGTAGGCTTTCAATATTATCGAAAAAATGCGTTGTTTAACGAACTAAATATGAATTTAAAAAAAAACAACTAGATAGTAATTAATGTCTACTTATTTACATCAAATAATATTACAAATCGTCAGACATTTAACTAGGGTCCACTATACTACGCCTCACATAATACATTCCGTAGGATGACAATGTCTAAATGTGCTTGTGTAATTTAATCAGTACTTATCTTTGTTTTCCTTTGGTATCTTCCTGCTAACCATCTACTTATAATAATTTTATAACAAACGTCAACCCCTTACGGTCGCGTTCATTTACGCTTGCCGCTTGCGCTATTGATAACTACGGTTACTATTATCGCACTTTAACTACTAGTTTCCGCACTTTTACTGCCGACGAGATGCCAAGCGACGATTCTCACTACACGCCACCTCCCGATAAAGACCGAACCATACGAGGATCCCGGTCTCTCAGATCCACTGGGAAACGTTTGACGCGAAGACGTTCGGTTACCAGAACAAACAGGAGACAGAGGGCACGAGTTACTTATCGCAGCCGATCTCGTCACAGAGCACTGTCATCCGATAGTAGCACTGGTGACAGCTCGAACAGCACCGACTCCTCCTCATCATCTCGTGAAAAGACACGTAAGATGGGTCGGACCGGTACCAAACGTCATCGCCGTCCCGTGACGTCGGACTCAGATAGCAATAGCTCACGTGAATTGCGCCGCCGCAAGTAAAGATCCCGACGCTCAGACTCGAGTGCCACGTCAACTAGCTCATCTGTCGAAAGTGATTACATCCGTAGAGGTTGTTCAGATCAACATAGAAAGCGAAGACGACATGGTGATCACTTTGAAAGAAACCAGGAGACTGATTCTCTTAAGAAGTTTGCTAAGATTATAAGTGACCAAGGAAACCATTTTGATGGCGCTCATCATGTCATTCCTCAGTTCGATCCTGACGTCCATTCACAGTCTGCAGTCGACTGGATACGGAAAGTCAATGAGACCGCGAGAATTTATAGGTGGAGTGAACGACAGATTATATGTATACTACGCTATACCGAAGCTAGCTGGCCATGCAAAACAGTGGTACCAGGGAAGAAGCACAGTCGATTTTAGCTGGCGGAAATGGCAAAAGAAAATTTTAAAAACTTTTCCAGATGACAGAAATTACATGGACCGTCTAATGAAGATGCTTAATAGGAGGAGCAAACGCGAGGAGTCACTGGAGGAGTATTATCATGAGAAAGCCGGATTAGTCAAGATGTGTAAAATCACTGGCCGAGATGCGGTCGACTACATAGTAGGCGGTATTTTTGACCACAGTGTAAGACTTAATGCCCAAGGTTCGAATTTTAAAAGGCCTGCGCAGGTACTCAAATATTTGCGACGTATCTCTAAACGTAATAATATTAATGTTAGAAAAGAGGGCCCAGCTAATAAAAATGAGCCGCAGCAGGTTCGTGATTATGATGCGACTCGTAACAATATTAATTCAAATAGGGTTTCTTTGCCAGTCCGAGAGCGCTCTAGATATGAACTTAGATGTTTTAACTGCGCGAAAGTAGGGCATACCGCTCGCAAATGTACAAAGCCATTAAAGCGATGTGACAAATGTTTCCGTCTTGGACACGATTCACAAAATTGTGAATCTGTAACTTCTCTCCCAAGACCCCAAGAACCCAAGGACGGTGTTAACGATGGAAAATCAAACAATACTCAGACCGTCTTACAGATAACAAATACTGATCAAGCAAATAGTAAGTATTTCAAATCAATAACAGTTAATGGTATGGCATGTTCAGCTTTCATCGATTTTGGTAGCCAATGTACGTTAGTGAAAGAAACATTAGCTACAAGGTTAGGATTAGGCACTGATAAGAGTGGGCTGCCGCTAATAAAAGGTTTCGCATTTAGAAGCATTACCCCGATATCTAGGGCGATAGTTACGAGTAGTATAGTAGTCGACGCTGTGGAGGCTGATGTAGAAACTTATATCGTCTCGGATCAGTTACTCAAAACTGATGTGCTTATTGGTCAGACACTGACTGAACTGCCTACTGTAACCGTATACAAGACAAGCACAGAACTTATTTTGTACTGTGATAGCACAGATGTTAATAGGGTCAAGATCCTGAGCACTGACGAGTCTAATATTATAGGTTTCACAGATATAAATGTACACACAGGATATAATTATAGTGGATTATTATTTATTCCCGGAAATATATGTCTTAAACCTGGCCATGAGTATATAGTACTACAAGGCATGTATGAGTTTAGAGGCGGTGAGGGCCGTTGCATAATAATATTTTTTTCACAGAAACCTATCGTGCTTCCTAAATTAAAATTAATTGGAAGGGGAATATCATTAAATAACGAGTTATTAATTCCCAAAGTAAATCAAAAGGTCGTACAAACCATTTCTACCGAATCTAATATTGGTCCCGCACAGCACCACAAGGAACCAATAACGTTAGACTTGTTAAAAGTTGGCCCTAAAGTAACAGCTACTGAGAAAACCCGATTACTTCAACTATTGAATAATTTTAGAGATTGCTTCGCGTTAAACATGCACGAATTGGGACTGACCAATGTAACCGAAATGACCCTCCGTCTTAACGATGATACGCCAGTCACCTATAGGCCTTATAGATTACCGTTTAGTGAGCGCGCTAGGGTAATGGAAATGATAGGCGATCTATTAGCCAATAACATCATACGAGAATCACAATCCCCATACGCTAGTCCTATTGTTTTGGTGAGAAAGAAGAACAACGAATTTAGGCTTTGCTTCGATTATAGGGCGTTAAATAAAAAAACGATTAAGGACGGCTATCGGATGCCGGTAATAGATGACCAGCTCGATCGGCTCAGTGGCAAATCGTTGTTTACCAGCTTGGATTTGGCATCCGGGTATCACCAAATACCTGTGGCAGAGGAGTCGCGTTACAAAACAGCTTTCGTGACTCCCGACGGCCACTATGAGTATACACGAATGCCATTCGGTCTTGTGAACGCCCCCGCTGTGTTCCAAAGTATGATTAATAAGGCACTTGGAGCTAAGCGGTTCGAGCTGGCCATTCCTTTTCTAGACGATTTGCTGTCAACGGGTAGCTCTATGGAAGAATCATTCTCTAAACTTGAATCCATCTTGGAGCTCTTACGAGAGGCTAAACTGACGCTCAACCTTAGTACTTAAGTGGTATTTCTTCTTATCGGAGATCGATTATCTTGGTTATGAGATATCGGAAGCTGGACTTAAACCTGGTTGCAAGAAAATACAAGCCGTCTCAGAGTTTCCAAGGCCTATTAACGTGCACCAAGTTCGTCAGTTCGTTGGTCTAGCTAGTTATTTTAGGCGCTTTGTGTACAATTTTGCAACGATTGCACGACCTCTTACGAAACTAACGAAAATAAGCGAACTCTAGCAATGGGGAGACGAGCAAGAAACGGCCTTCCAGGAAATAAAAGCCAAACTTGTTACAAGACCAATATTGGCATTATATAGTCCACATTTCAGTACGGAAGTCCACTGTGACGCGAGTAAGTCAGGGTTGGCAGGTATCCTGCTTCAAAGACCTGATGAACAGACTCCATTTAAGCCAGTAGCTTACTTTAGTCGTCAGACAACTCGGGAAGAGAGTTTTTGGCACTCCTACGAACTCGAGACTATGGCAGTGGTACTTTCTTTAAGAAAATTTCGAGTTTATTTGATTGGTCTCGAATTTAAGGTGATTACTGACTGCAGCGCCTTGCGCTCAACACTTACAAAACGGGACTTAATTCCGAAGATTGCGAGGTGGTGGCTTGTGTTGCAAGAATATAATTTCACTATTGAATACAGGCCGGGTCATAACATGCAGCATGTGGATGCCCTGAGTCGCAACCCAGTTTCCTCACCAGATCCCCAAGAGGAAATTGAGGTTCTGAACATTACTACCAATGATTGGCTTCACACAGTGCAAATGATAGATCCACGTATTAAGCATATTAAGTGTATTCTCGAGACCAGCAATGCGGATATTACGGATATAACGACCAATTACGTTTTACGCGATGAAAAGGTGTACCGGCGCGTGGGATCGAAACTTAAATGGGTTGTTCTAAGTTCAGCGCGATGGAGAATATGTCAACTAAATCATGACGAAGCAGGTCATTTTGCCACAGATAAAACTTTGGAAAAGATTCAAGCCGATTATTGGTTCCCCAAAATGAACAGCTTCGTCAAGAAGTATGTTAGGGCGTGTATTAACTGCGCTTAAAATAAAGAACTGTCAGGGAGAAAATCGGGATACCTACACCCTATCCCTAAAGTAAACGCAATATTTCACACAATTCACATGGACCATTTAGGTCCGTTTATTAAAAGTAAAAGAGGAAACACGTATATTCTGGGAGTTATTGATGGATTTAGCAAATTCATTTTCGTTAGGGCAGTTAGGAACACCAGATCAAAAACAACAATTAAAGCTCTGGATGATATTTTTGCAACATTTGGTAGTCCAAAAATATTAATATCCGACCAAGGTTCCTCTTTCACATCGAATGAGTTCAAAGCTTTCATAAATTCCATTGGAGTAAAACATGTCCTCAATGCTGTCGCTACGCCTCGAGCAAACGGGCAAATTGAGCGATATAATAGGACAATCCTTAACTCTTTATCTGCCATGAACCATGGACTTGATGAAAGAGATTGGGATACAAATGTTGCTCAACTGCAATGGAGTTTAAATAACACTGTCAATAAAAGCACGGGGAAATCACCGGCTGAAGTTGTGTTTGGGCAACGAACAACATGTCAAAGTGAAGGCATTCTTAGAGGGGCTCTAGAACCTGACGAGCAAGTATCAGATAAAGATAGGCAGGAAATGAGGAAAACTGTTCAGGAAAAAATAGTCAGGGAACAAACAAAAATGAAGGAAAACTTTGATAAAAAGAGGGCGTTTACTAAGATTCTAAAAATGGGTGATCTAGTAATGATCCCCAATAATAATCCCGAAAAAGGGAAAAGTAAAAAGCTCTCACCTAAATTCCGAGGCCCATTTTGAATATCAACAGTTTTGGGAAATGACAGGTATGAAGTACCTATGTAGTATCCCGGGGCACTCTCAAAAACGTTATAAAAATATATTTCCTGCTGATCACCGCCATGGGTCACTATGGGCGTGTCTCCAATTGCTAGCGAAAAGAGCGATAACAGTGACAGTGACACAGATTCCAGTTTAGATTGATATATTTAGTTACAAACAAGAGAACTATAGCATATTTCATATTTACTGATATTTAGTTGTTACCCATTTATGTATAACATGATGTGATGTAGTTTACAAGATAATAGAATCCTTTTCCTATTCTGTCAGTTACAGCCTAGATACATGCCGGGCACTCGGATGATAATGAAATGACGGATACGGACAACATATTAGTGACGAGTTAAATGGACCTCCGGGTGGTCACAATGTAAGAAGATGCAGTTCTCGCAGGCCGTGGCTTTCGGATGGCTAAACGGAAGCTGAGATTCAACGAGACTCCTATTTATGACCTTCGGGTGGCCAGTATTGATTATGTTGGCTCTCGGGAGGCCTAAGTCAAATGAGTATATTTTGGTGGTATCCACCTAACTGTAATACGTAAGAAATTGGTTTGATTTATAAAATTATTCTATGGTATAATAATGCGATGATAACAATGTAATGATTATTGGTTATAAAATAATGAAATGTATTTGTTTGTTTAGATAGGTATTTACGAGATGATTATTTTGGCTGAAAAACAACTTACTTAAATGTGTCAATTGTATTTCACTTATTATGACTGTGGCTAATTTTGATCAATTGTATTACCTAAATTACTTTGTTTCGATAGCCCATCTATAGCTATACGTTAAGTGGTAATTCCACTGTTAAAAATTATAATGCAACGAATACTTGTTAATGTTAATCTTGTTCTTAATTGGTATGTATGTGGTCATACACTTATAGGAATGGCCGAGTGGGTCGAAATTACGGCTCCTGGTCGTGTCCGTGTTTCGTGTACCCGTAGCCGAATCTCCGTTACCGAGTAACACGGCAACGGAGATCCGGCCCGTTCGACACGTGAAATTCGGCTACGTGTAATTAAGATACGTAGCTCCGTGTTACACGGAGATACGTTTCTTATTTACACGTAGATCCGATCCGCCCGTGACCGTGACGTTTAATGAAGATTTTACGTGTCTTTAAGACCTCCGAATGTAATGCGATAGTCGTGTTTTTGATTTCAGTTTCTTTGCTTTTGCATTTAAAATTGGTTTAATGAGTCATTATATAAATATAAATATAAAATAAACTAGAACACAGTCATACTTATCACATATCTAATAAGGCTCCGTTCGACAAGCTTTCATTCAATAACCGTGCGGAGCGGAGCCGGAGCCGAGATCCGCAGATACGTAACCGAACGCAGACACGAATACGTATCTTGGCGTGACCGTGTAGTTCGGGAACTTAGCACCGCCGGTGCTAAGATCACGGAGCTACGGTTCCGCGTGTAACACGGATATCAAGACCACTAGTCGAAATAGGGACATTCCGACTACAGGATGACCGACTGTTAGCTTTGATTATTAATAAGATGTGTATAAAAGTAAATAACAATATATTTATTTTCGATATAAACTTTATTAAACATTTGTCAATGGAAAATCATATTAGATTAGTTCCGCTATGCGCCAGCAGATGGCCAGCAGCCGTGGAAGACTCTCGAAGCCGCGCGGTGTTTGTCTAGCTGAAGAATTTGTAAAGTACTGTATCTGATTATATTATATTGAATACATTCGACTCCTGTGTATCATTCTACGGGCCTCCTTTTACAATATGTTATAGAGTAGTCTAAAATAACGGACACGTATTTTTTTTTAGCTGCCCAAACTCAACCTGTTAGGAGAAAATGGCCTTCAAAGTACTGAAAAGTGACTAAACCCTCTAACTTCTATAAAGAGGTATTTTTTTTCTAATTTATTACTGGTTTGATTATATGTTACCCGTGTGGTTGCCGGGTTAGAATAGTGCCACTCCATATCTTCCCGTGGATGTCGTAAGAGACGGCTAAGGGAATAAAGGCGTATAGTACTGTTAGGCGATGGGCTTGCAACCTGTCACTAATACACTGGTAAACATCTTAGCCTAAAAGTGCAAAATGTGGTTACAGAATTATTAACAAGTTTTTAGAGTTGTTGGTAATTCTGTAGCTCTGCCTACCCCACTCTGGGAATAAAGGCGTGAGTTTATGTATGTATGTATTATTATATGTTTGAGAACATCAAAAAATAATGAGTAGGTACGTATTTTTTTTATATTGGCCCAACCTCATATTTTCTTTAAAAAAAACCGTTCATTGTTTTAGATTTTTCATCGTTGCTTTTATTTAGTTTGTTATTTTACGGACATTGTTTTCCATGGGGAATTGGGGAGTCAACTTAAACAGGGTATTTCTGTAAGGGCCACTTGCACGAAAAGTTTAACCCTGGGTTAAGACACTAACTCGAGAGTAGACGTCAGACTCATACGTGAACTGTCATTTTAACTCGAGTTAGTGTCTTAACCCAGGGTTAAACTTTTCGTGCAAGTGGACCTAAATAGCCAATCACGGGAAATTGTTTATAAAGTAGGTATATCAATATTTTTTAAAAGAAGCTTAAAGTTTCAAGAAAAGTTGATTGTAAATATTTTAAGAAGGTTCAAGACCGAGTTATAGAAGCAATCGGGATTTCGAAAAGTACATTAAAAAGAATATTAAACGAAGCAGACCGAAACAATTCATTTGACACACCCAAGAGAAGTAGACCTAAAGACGAATTTTCTTTGAATCTGGACAGTTTTGATCACGATGTAATCAGAAGAATGGTTTATGAATTTCATTCAAAATTCAAAAAGCTGCCAAATCTGAAAAATTTGCGACTCAAATTAATAGAAGCAACCAATTTCAAGGGATCTACATTCACATTAAAAAAAAAACTACAGAAAATGGGCTTTCGGTACTGTAAAACGAAAGATAACAGAAAAACATGATGTGCGACTAAAAAGGATAAAGTACTTGGACAATATTAAAAAATATAGAAATGAAGGACGAGACACTTCGCACATCAAAGGAAAAAGTTGGTCAGATTCTAGTAACGCAGGAATTAATAAACCTATTTCCAAAGGCCAACGTCTTATAATAGCACATGCCGGTAGTGAAATTGGCTTTGTAGAGGGGTCTTGGTAGGTAGGTACTTGTTGGGATTCTTGATTAAAACACCTCTTGAAGTTGTAGAAGAAAATGGACATATTTATTTACAAAAGTCGATTACTTAAAGCTAACACTATAAAACAAACAAACTAAGGACTAACGAGTATAAACTATGTACAATAAAAGTGAGAGGTAAAATGAGACAAAACAATAACAATACAGATTTGAAGAGCGAGAGGTCAGATGTGAGAAAGGGTCAAAGGTGGCGCGATGCGCAGTAGACACGCGCAGACACGCACCTATAAAAGAGGCGCGCAATTGGTTTTCTTCCTCTTTTGCTCCTGGCCGTCGAGGTGAAACGTCGTCGCTCCGCTGCGCGTCCGCTCCGAACATAATTACGTTCGACGTCTGTATCGATCTATCGATCGGTTTCCTGAGAACTGATGTCAATCAATCTGAACAATGCTTCGACGTCTGATCAATCACTAATCACCTTACGTCTATATCAATCAGTTTCCTGTGAACTGATGTCAATCAATCAAAACAATAGGTACTTCGACGTCTGATCAATCACTAATCACCTTACTCCCACAGCTTTATACCTGGTGCGGCTTATGTACAAATCTACAGATACAACTGGTGATTATCATAAAGAAATGAATAGGTTAGGTAATGAAAATTACGACAAATGGCTGAAAAAATCACTTATTCCAAATTTACCACCAAATTCAGTTTTAGTAGTTGACAACGCCCCATATCATAACAAATACATAGAAAAGCCTCCAAACTCTAATACCCGAAAACAAGACATGTTAAATTGGTTAACAACACGTGACATTCCCGTTAATAAAAACTTAACAAAACCACGAATTTATGACATTATCCTGAAACACAAACACGAACATATGAAATACACAACAAAATACTTGCTGGACAGGGTCATTCTGTTCTCCGTTTACCTCCATATCACCCAGACTTTAACCCTATTGAAAATATATGGTCCCAGTTAAAGCAATACGTAGCCCAACGCAACGTTGACATGAATATGACAACGGTAAGGAATCTGTGGCAAGAGAAGGTAAATATGATTGGTTCAGATGAGTGGAGAAAAGTTTGCCAGCACGCAATGAAGTGCGAAGATCAGTTTCGAAAATACGAAAATGTCATAGACGACTATAGGGATCGAATTATAATTAATACAAATGACTCTGATATTGACTAGGATCAAGTACCTATATGTATAGTAGGCCCATTTAATTGAGGATTAAATTAATTACACAACTGATACTGAGTATTTGTATTTTAATAATCAGAGGCTTTTAAAAAACTGAAATAATCAAATTCGTTGTGTATCTGATCCAGAATAGAATACAATGAGCTGATTATGAGTTATTTTTTTCTAATTTCGATTTTTCGTCTTCTTATCCACGCACGTCAGTGTTCACCAAGCATTTTAATTGGCTGCATCAAACCAATGCATTTTGACAGCGGTTAATCTCTAATCGTCTGTTAAGCTGTTGGTGAACATACCTCTCATCATGGTGTCATGGTGATCAATCCCAGCAGCACGATATCAGGCCTATTCGCTACAATATTCCTGCCCGTGATGATAGGTTGATCTCAATAGGTCGTGTCACGTGTAAATTATGTGCATATTTAACACGGTAGGTACCACACGGTACAAAAGAAGGGTGAACACAAAAGATCGTATAGAAGAGCAAGTTGCTGGTGAATATCCTAGCTACGAGGATATCTTTTCATGTATCTGCACGCCGTTAGCAATATCCCTGAGTAATTTCCGGGGCGGCGGCACTGCCGACGTGTGTATATTATTTATTGTTAAGTAGGATCTATAATATAATTTAATTTAATTTAAATTAGCAGAGCCGTCTCCTAGCGAATATACACTTTTTTAATGTTCTAACCGCCTCCAGACATGTCTTTTCCGTTATTACGTTTAATATTTTTTTTTATATATATACAGGGTTACTGGTTAAGTCGACCTAGATCCTTTAAGGGGTTATAGTTTCCGTAATTTCTGACCACTTTTACTTGAAACACCCTATTCCAAACTTAACCGTTTTCAAGATATTTAACTTTTAAGATAACTATTCTTAAATACCATTTTTTTCCATATTGCATCATTTGTTTTAGAATCCTTGCATTTCATTTGTTTTTTTACAACAATTATGTAGTAGATAAGTGTCTTCAACATTCTGGGTACCTAAATTACCGTTAAGTGTGCTAACCGAGTCGTATTAGATGAATGATTGCGAAAGAAGGAAAGAAATTTCCACGAAATATTTTTTTCTAATAGGAATATTTCAAAAAATCTCTATGGCAGTAATACTGCAGATAGTCTAAAAAACATCTACATTTCTTCAGCTATCTAACGAGGTATGGCAATCTTGGCTATTATTAAAAATAAATAGAAATATCTTAGTTGAAAGTCTGCCAGGTAGTAGTAAAAAATAGTCTTCTTATGCCCGGTTCCTATATTCAAGAAACGAATCGTTTTCCTTACGTCTCGTTGAAATTTGACATTTGCTACGTACAAAATGTGTCAAATTTTAACGAGACGTAAGGAAAACGATTCGTTTCTTGAATATAGGAACCGGGCATTAATCTACATTGAGCATTGAGCATGAACATTGTTATTGACATAGTACCTGGCAGCCAAAAGCCAATGACACTGAAAACAAAACCTATTTTGTTGTTTTTTTGTTTAATTAGTCTGCTTACGCGATTCCTCCGTAGTAGATGCGATAATCAGTGATGTTTAATACATGTAATTTTGTACGTATTTGAATTATTTTATTTAGTTTTCTAGGACCAAAGTCATACATTGATGTACTACAGTAAAATTTTACTACTACCTGGCCGACTTTCAACTAAGATATTTCTATTTATTTTTAATAATAGCCAAAATTTCCATACCTCGTTAGATAGCTGAAGAAATGTAGATGTTTTTTAGATTATCTGCAGTATTACTGCCATAGAGTTTTTTTGAAATATTCCTATTAGAAAAAAATATTTCGTGGAAATTTCTTTCCTTCTTTCGCAATCATTCATCTAATACGACTCGGTTAGCACACTTAACGGTAATTTAGGTACCCAGAATGTTGAAGACACTTATCTACTACATAATTGTTGTAAAAAAAACAAATGAAATGCAAGGATTCTAAAACAAATGATGCAATATGGAAAAAAATGGTATTTAAGAATAGTTATCTTAAAAGTTAAATATCTTGAAAACGGTTAAGTTTGGAATAGGGTGTTTCAAGTAAAAGTGGTCAGAAATTATGGAAACTATAACCCCTTAAAGGATCTAGGTCGACTTAACCAGTAACCCTGTATACTCGTATAACTGTCGTTTCTAAGAATCCACAGGTGGGTATAACAGCTCTATATAGTTCCAAACAAAAGTAGTGTGTGAGAGCGGGTGTTTCTTTATTTAAATGAACGAAGGAAGAAATTGAAAATGCTGATTTTGTTTTATTTGTAACATGACAAAAAGTCATATTGTATTAAAATTAGAAAAAGATAAATAAGCGTAATATTATTACAGTAAGGTTTATTTTGTACTGATGGATATTCTTTGCATAACTTTTTACGGTAACTTCGAAAAGTTATGCAAGTTGATTACAGAACAGAACCGCATATCACTATCGCGTGTCATCGTCAATACCCGAAGTATGCTTCTAAAATCCGAAGGTTCTTTTAGGAGCTCACGGACTGCACTTACTGTGCAAAAATGGCGGAGCTATTAAAAAAACCGGGCAAGACTATGTCGGACCATGCTCAGTGTAGGGTTCCGAAGCCATAACGACAAATACAAAAAACTATCTCAAAAATCAACATGAATGAACCAATTTTCTATTTAAAGTTATTTGGCGCTGTCTTAGATGATTTTTAGTAGGTATAAACCCGTTAGTCGCCTGTATCTCAGGAACTAATTAAGTCTACTACGTAATGATTCTTTTTCTTATAAATTCGTATATAATATCTCAAACAAGAGCCAAGCTTTTAAGTGTGAGATCAGTATACCTACCTATGTAGGTAGTTAGGTATCTAAACTGCTTCAAACCGACTTTAAATTTCAATAAAAGTTTTTAAACTTTAAATTAAAATCTTTTTTTTTCTCTTTATTTATTTAGAAGCTTTGTTCAACCTTGAACATGTCAGCTTCGGCTGGACTAAATACTACAACACTAACCAAAATAACACATAAAAAAGGTTGATAAAAAAAAGGCTACCAAATTTGGAAAGGCTCATTTAGAAAAAAAACCATAAACAAATTTAGCCACCTCTGACAAAGGCTCTGCCAATATCGATTGGAAGATGCCAACATTTGAACAATTAATACCAAAGTGTATAAACAACTGTTCCCTCTTTGCACGAGTCCGAACACATTCCATTAAAAAATGTTGCACATCCTCTACTGACCCACACTCTTCGCAGTTGGGCGACTCCACTTTCCTCATGAGATGTGCAAACTGATTTAAAGGAACATGTCCGGACCGAAGCCTATGCGCGCTGACAACCTCTGCTCTGCGTAGCCGAGTACAGTCGAACCAAGGCACCAAGGCAATTAATAGATATTGAAAAAAACACAAGGGCCAGTAAATAGAATTTTAAGTTTTCCAAACGATACTCGACTCAATTCAATAATCTAATCGATTAAGTATTTGTAAACTTTCAGATCGCAAATCGCAAACTTGTAGGTAGCATTTCGGGGCACGTCCGAACAGCATCTAGGCGCTCGCGCTTATGAGCGCGGCTGTCGCTCGATTTATTACTTGGACAGTTCGACTCCCCCCGCGCGTGCAGGCCCCCCCCCGTTAACAATTTTTCTATCAAAGTTATCATAGGCGATTTTGATAGGTATAAACACTTTAGTCGCCTGTATCTCAGGAACTAATCATGTCTACTTAGCCGTGATAGTTTTCCTTTAAAATTCGTTATATGCGCTTTCGTTGAAGATATTTTTCAGATTTTTAGTATTTGTAGTTTTGGCTGTAGGGGGGGGGGACACTTGACTCTAACAAAAAATAGCGCTTTAAAGCTTAATATTTCATAAACGGATCCCTTAATCGAAAACTTGTTTTCATAAACCCGCAATATTTTTGTAAGACCTATCCAACGACACCCCAAACTATGGGGTAGGCAAGAAAAAAAAAAGGCATCCCCACGTTACGTGCAGCCCGTGCAGGGGAGGTGCATTAAAAAAAAATATTTTTCAAAATTTTATTTTACCACTTTGTTGGCGTGACTATATGTATATTCATGCCAAATTACAGCTTTCTAGTACTATGAGTCTCTGAGCTAGACTGGGGACGGACGGACGGACGGACATGGCGAAACTATAAGGGTTCCTAGTTTGACTACGGAACCCTAAAAATGAGTATACCTCGTGTAAGATTCAGAAAGACTGTTTTTTTACTATTTGTGGTCTGTTTTTAAAGTCATATTTATTACAGTCAAACTATCTACAAAACAATCAAATATATTTGTAAGAATTTCGGCTGGCTTTATAATTCTCGATATATATCTAGCATTCGATAGATAGTAAATCACTGCAGCAATATGTGAGCAGCAACCTGCAGTTCGGTTTCCATTCGGGCAAGTGCAGTAATGGTCGGTGATACTTGCGTACCTACTTAATTGTTTTGATTAGGAATTCTTAGAACTTCATTTTCCCTTAATTATTTAAATAAATAAATAAATAAATAAATATAAGGGGACAATCTCACACCAATTGACCTAGTCCCAAACTAAGCTCTAAGCTTGTACTATGGGTACTAGACAACGATATAAATACTTATATAGAGAAATATATACTTAAATACATTAGAAAACATCCATGACTCAGGAACAAACATTCGCGCTCATCACACAAATATCTGCCCTTACCGGGATTCGAACCCAGGACCGCTAGCTTCGTAGGCAGGGTCACTACCCACTAGGCCAGCGCGTCGTCAATTTAATTGACCCGTCTGGATTTTCTAGTTCCGCTAAGTAGCATATTGATTGTTTTAATTGATATGAACCTCCGAAGAGTGTGTGTAAATCATCCTGTGTCAACTCGGGAAAGTCCAATAAGTCATTGCTTGATATGTTTTTAAAGATGGTTTTCTTTCTTATCCATCCATTTGCCTCAACTAACTGTGCCATGTTATTAACTGTCATGTCAGATTTAGTTTTTAAATGTGTTATTATTGCATCAGTGTTATTTGTATCACTAAGTAATCTCCTTCCAAATTTGTTATTTAAAAAATAAGCAATTCTACAAAATGAGCCGATATTAGGTAATATTTTACTATCGACTTTATGATCGAGTAAATGATACTTTTGTTATATTATTCCGTGAACAGATTCAACCATCTTACTTTAGTTACGACCCGCGATTTGTTAGCTTCAGTAGTGTCAAGCTGTGTTCTGTTTCCTTTTAAGGCAGGCATTAACACGTTCAGTCCCTTACCCTCCAAATCACTTACTACATCTCGGAAACCGCGGTCAACTACAACTATATCACCGGGTTTCAATACCTTGGATAAACCGTTTTTATCAGATATTATTTTGTTTCATTATCAATGCATCGTTCAAGTTAGCATTGAAAGGTCCAACCATATCTATCTGTTGTACACAGGGGAGTTTTTTTCAGTCCGGAATAAGATTTTTTCTGATATATATTATTAAAACTTTTCTGATGTCGAATGTACGTGCCAACACATATAATAATAAGCTGGTCATTACTAGCATGGAGTTTTTTTTTTGCTACCTCACTAGTTTGAGACTGTAGACATCAGGATAAAAGAGCGCTGACAGGAAGGTACATGGATAAAATGCTAAGTTTCACGCAATTGACTAAAGATACCGTGAGTAATCTGACCTCGTTCATTGAGACGTTTGATCAGTAATTGAAGGCAATTCATGCCTTAAAAGTGGATAATTTGGCTGATTACTTGTTTTGTCCCATAGCATTGCGCGGTCTAGACATCTACACTAGAAGACTATTCGAAGAAGGCCGTGATCATACCAAGCTTCTAGAATTGATAACATTTGTCAACAAGCAAATTAAAGTGCTTGAATGTACGTTACCTAGCACCTCCTGGCCCCTATACCTCAAAACTTTACGTAAGCGTACAATTTGACAAATTTGTACGGATCTCCATACAAAAAGTTGTCAAATTTGTTAAATTGTAGGCTTGTAAAGTTTTGTGGTATAGGGGCCAGGTCTACATCTGACAAAGGGAAGTTTTCGTCGAATGTCACACCGAACAAAAGTATTTTTCCGCAGCAGGGATATAATAAGTCGTACCAGACTAATAGCAACAACTTCAAACTGTCACGATTTAACCAGCCTTCGGCCAAAGTAGGCTTGACCACAACGCGCAGTGATAACGTTATTTATAGTCATCAAAACAAAACTAGTTTGTGGTTATTGTAAACAAACCATATCTATGATTTACCGGTGCGAGCTGTTTCGTAAGCTGCCTGCACACGAAAGGGTTGACTGTGTCAACACCTTACATTTACGTTGTAACTATTTGAAGAGTGGTCATGATTCACATAGTTGTAAAAGTGAAATGTCATGTGGAGTGTGTGCTTTGCGTCATCATTATCTTTTGCATTGCGATTCGGGAACATCGGTCTTGCCGGTGCAACCGTCTCGCTCTAACGCGCACGCAGCGGTTTCATTTCCGTCGCACTCCGTGAGTGCTGACACAACTACCGCAGTAAAAGAAAATCTTCACTCCGTAGGCGCTAACTATGGTGTGTTGTACGGCGCGTACTCACATCGTGGACGTAGCGGGCCAGTATCATAGCTGCCGTGCAGTAGGTACTGGACTCTGGGGCACAGAGTTCATTTATAACGTTAGTTTACCTACGCTCAACGTTTGGGCTTACCGCGTAAGAAACGCACGTTTAATCTAACAAAGAAATATCTCTAAATAGAAATACATTCGAATTTAAACCCTAACTTTTGAAAGTAGAGTTTTATCTAAAACTGAATTTTGTTTTGAGTTAATTCTTTGTTTGATTAAACGTGCGAAATGTCCGTTTGCTATTTCAGGCCTCGGTGGAGAAATAGTTAAAAACTTCGAGTCCGGTTTATAATGACAACAAGAAATTGCAAAATGACTACGAGGGTGGATTGAAAAGTTCTGAGCCTGGTAAAAAAAAGTAACTGGCTCACTTTTTATAACAATTTTATTTTTCGACATAGTCTCCATGAAGGTCAATGCACTTAGTCCACCTCGCCTCCAACTTCATTATCCCATCAAAAAAAAAAGAATCTCTGAGGTCGTTAAAATATGAGTCTACTGCTTCTTGTACCTCCATATTAGTCGAAAATCTTTGTCCTCCCAAGTGTTTTTTGAGGTTTGGGAAGAGATGATAATCGGAAGGAGCTAGATCCGGCGAGTAAGGGGGATGCGGCAGCACTTCAAATCCACAATCATGTATTTGTGCCATTGATTTCGCCGAAGTGTGAACGCGAGCGTTGTCTTGGTGAAACAATACTTTTTTCGACAGCATTCCAGGTCTCTTTATTTTAATTTCCTCTCGCAGACGACGTAAAAGAGCACAATAGTACTCTGAATTTATTGTTTTGCCCTTTTCGAGATAGTCTATCATGATAACCCCCCTGCAATCCCAGAAAACCGAGGCCATTACCTTATTAGCTGACAAAATGACCTTGGGTTTTTTGGGTGGTGGTGAACCTGGTCTTTTCCATTGCCTGGATTGTTCTTTCGATTCTGGTGTACTGTGGTGGACCCATGTCTCGTCCATAGTTATAAAACGATTGAGAAAATCTTCGGGGTCACGTTGAAACATGTCCAAACAATCTTGGGAAATTGTAACCAGTACTCGTTTGTTCTCGACTGAAAGCAGTCTAGGCACCCACCTGGCTGACACCTTAGAAAATCCAAGAACATCGGTGATGATGTTCTGTGCCCGCTCATAAGAAATACCCATTGCTTCCGCTATCTCCACAATCTTCAATCGCCTATCCTTCATTATCGCATCTAATATTTTATTGACATTTTCATCCGTAGTAGGCGTCAACGGCCGCCCACTCCTAGGCTCGTCTTGAACAGTCTCCCGGCCACGTTTGAAATCAGCTACCCATCTTTTTATGGTAGCATACGATGGAGCAGATTGCCCTAATGTTTTGTTCATATCTTCAAATATTTGTTTTGGTGTTAACCCCTTCTTTTGCAAATATTTTATGACAGAACGGTGCTCAATTTTATCCATTACTTGAAAAATCAGTGACCTTATGTAGCAGTTCCAGCATAAAATGCAAAATTGTGACAAGAAAAAAACAAAAGATAGTGCATAATGGCGACTAAATATGGCACTTTTACCTGCCAGTATTTATTTGTTTTTTTTTTATTATATACAACCTTAGGCTCAGAACTTTTCAATGCACCCTCGTATGTTTCATAATGACTAGATTTCATAATGACTAGATCGCAAAATGACTAGAACGCAAAATGACTAGGTTGCAAAATGACTAGATCGCAAAATGACTAGGTTTCATAATGACTAGATCGCAAAATGACTAGGTTTTATAATGACTAGATCGCAAAATGACTAGATCGCAAAATGACTAGGTTTTATAATGACTAGATCGCAAAATGACTAGATCGCAAAATGACGAGGTTTCATAATGACTAGATTGCAAAATGACGAGGTTTCATAATGACTAGATCGCAAAATGACAAGGTTTCATAATGACTACATTGCAAAATGACGAGGTTTCATAATGACTAGATCGCAAAGTGACGAGGTTTCATAAAGACTAGATTGCAAAATGACGAGGTTTCATAATGACTATTGCAAAATGACAGGGTTTCACGATGACTAGATCGCAAAATGATACCTGTAAATAGGTCTTAATTAGTATTTTACAGAAAATTGAAAGAAGGTTAAGTTACTTGTTTTATTTTATTATTTAAGAATTCTTAAGTTGATTAAAGATTCATCACTTTTAACGGGCATTTAATATTAACTGTAATTCTAAAACTAAATTAATCCTAAATTAACAACAAAAGTATGTAAAACTAAGACTTAGGCTGCGTTTCCACCAGAGCTGTGCGAGGCAGCTAAGCGGCGTTGCGAGGAAAATTCCACCAATAGGATTGTTTTGTTTTACTAGCTTCAGTCTCCTTTTGGTGGATTTTTCCTCGCAACGCCGCTTAGCTGCCTCGCACAGCTCTGGTGGAAACGCAGCCTAAGTCTTAGTTTTACATACTTTTGTTGTTAATTTAGGATTAATTTAGTTTTAGAATTACAGTTAATATTATAATTATCTATGCTATTATTAAATTAATTAGCTATGCGGGCGTCAGGAGAGGTTTTTGTCCGATGGTCGACGGGGTACTCTGCCTAACCCTTTGCCTAAGGTCCTCAGTCGTTCTTATTTTATTCAGCGGTAAAAAAAGGCGTTGCGAAAAGCTACAAAGATAAATAAATAAATAAATAAATAACAGTGACAGACGGACAGACAGAGCACGAAGTGATCATAATTAAGGTTTTCCCTTTTGAGGTACGGATCCCTAAAAATATCCGAGACTCATAGATCATATTCATATCATAACAATATCGAAGTTAGAAGTTGCGGGTTCAAATCTCGTTAGCCCTATGGCTCGCAACTTCTAGCTTCGATATTGTTCATTTTCTTCAAAGAGTATTGTGCATTTATTTCTTTAATACCTACGTGTTAGTACTTCAACTTCTTGGTACGACTCGATATGTGATTAAATAAAAAAAACTTTGTTCTCCACTTGACAATAATTGTCAAATGACAGCGATAATTTTCAATTATTCTATTGTGCGTGGTATGATAATTGCGACTGATAGAAAATGTTTAAAAAGGAATTAATATTTATATCCAATAATAAAAGTAATCAAGGACTATTGTACGACGGCTACCGCTACAATTTCGACACCATCATCAAAAGTGGTAGCCGATGGCGTTGTGCAAGAGACCGGAAAGAGTGCAGTGCATCGATATCCCTTGATGAAAGTCGATCAACTGTATTAAGACAAAGCATTCACAGTTGCAAACGCAACTATATTCAGAATAAAAGGGATGAAATTATTAATGTCTGTAAAAAGGAGGTATGCACAAGTATGGAACCAGTAAAAAAAATTTTCGAATGTACATTATTGGAGTTGGAGACAGAAACTGATAATACAATATCAGAGTTTCCTAGCTGCAGCACCGCATCATACGAGTCCGTGAAACACAGCTTATACAGAGCTCGCAAAAGATTCCTGAATGTTAAAAATACAGAATATTTAAATTGTATTCATGTGGAAATTCCAAAAATGATTGCCGAAGATTTTCTAGTGGCTGAGTACGAATGTGATGCAGATGAAAAAATGTTTGTTTTTTGCACCAAATACAGCAGGCAATGGTTGAAATCACATGGCAACCACAACAAACAGTTTTTTGGAGACGGAACGTTCAAAAGATGCCCGAAACCGTTTAGACAACTTTTTACTATCCACGTCGACGCAGCCAGTGGAGATACGTCTACTAATGTAGTTCCTGCAGTGTTCGCACTACTCCCAAACAAAAAACAAGAAACATATAACGCATTATTTACAATATTACGTGACGTGATAGGAATCAACATTCAAAATTATAAATGTGATTTCGAAGTTGCACAAATGAATGCATTTAAAACTGTATTTAAGGGTTCAAAATTGACGGGATGTTACTTCCATTACAATCAAGCCATATGGAAACACGCAAAGGACATGAAACTGACCACCTCAAAAGAAGGAAGAGAAACGGCAAGATTAACTGCGAACTTACCGCTCTTGCCTGCGTACTATGTAAATGACGCTTGGGCAACTATTGCCGAGAACGGTCCTGACTGCGAACCAATGAATAAGTTCAAAAAATATTTCCTAAAACAATGGGGTGAGATGGGGTCTATCATAGACTGTTCGAATGCGAGGCATCGCACAACCAATTGCATCGAATCATGGCACCGCCGATTAAACGTCCGAATGCCTCACAAACCCACATTAATTTTGTTTTTATACAACATAAAAAAAGAAGCAAAATTACAAAATATGAAACTCAAAAAATCGTTGTTTACATTGCATTGTTCTCAAAAGCGGAAATATGTAAAATTTGAAAAAATATACAAGACATATTTAAAAGTGCTTTCCAATCAAGAAATTTCACCAATACAATTTTTAAAGAGGATTTCCATCGCGAAACAAGAGATATTTTAGGTCGATATAAGTGATAGTATTATTGACAATGATAATGTAAGGATCGAGCCGGAATACTCGTATTTGATTTGAATACTATGAAGAAAAAGTATTTTGTTTTGTTAAATATGTGTTTTCAAATGATATAATAATAATAAATTATATTTTCTGTTTTTTATTAATTTGACGCATGTCAACAAAAACGCATAATCCCAAATAAACGCATTGGGCCATAATACGCGTTGCTCCAAACACGCAAAGTACTAAACGGCCACTTCCCTTGAACGTCCGCTATAGTTTGCCATAAATCATTTATTTTCTCTATAAGCACTATTTCCACCAAACGGCCCGCAACGGATTGGAATCTCGAAAGTGAACTCAAAAACAAGGTAGGAACGAAACTATTTGACTGGGTGCGAATACGTTCGCAAGCAACCGTACGGTGCCGTTCGTGTGCGTCGACATCCTGTCGGCCGCGAACGGCTGTTACCGCCCGGTCGTACGCGTCGAAATGTCGCCGAGTCCGGTTTATAATGACAACAAGAAATTGCAAAATGACTATGTTTCATAATGACTAGATTTCATAATGACTAGATCGCAAAATGACTAGAACGCAAAATGACTAGGTTGCAAAATGACTAGATCGCAAAATGACTAGGTTTCATAATGACTAGATCGCAAAATGACTAGGTTTTATAATGACTAGATCGCAAAATGACTAGGTTTTATAATGACTAGATCGCAAAATGACTAGATCGCAAAATGACGAGGTTTCATAATGACTAGATTGCAAAATGACGAGGTTTCATAATGACTAGATCGCAAAATGACAAGGTTTCATAATGACTACATTGCAAAATGACGAGGTTTCATAATGACTAGATCGCAAAGTGACGAGGTTTCATAAAGACTAGATTGCAAAATGACGAGGTTTCATAATGACTATTGCAAAATGACAGGGTTTCACGATGACTAGATCGCAAAATGATACCTGTAAATAGGTCTTAATTAGTATTTTACAGAAAATTGAAAGAAGGTTAAGTTACTTGTTTTATTTTATTATTTAAGAATTCTTAAGTTGATTAAAGATTCATCACTTTTAACGGGCATTTAATATTAACTGTAATTCTAAAACTAAATTAATCCTAAATTAACAACAAAAGTATGTAAAACTAAGACTTAGGCTGCGTTTCCACCAGAGCTGTGCGAGGCAGCTAAGCGGCGTTGCGAGGAAAATTCCACCAATAGGATTGTTTTGTTTTACTAGCTTCAGTCTCCTTTTGGTGGATTTTTCCTCGCAACGCCGCTTAGCTGCCTCGCACAGCTCTGGTGGAAACGCAGCCTAAGTCTTAGTTTTACATACTTTTGTTGTTAATTTAGGATTAATTTAGTTTTAGAATTACAGTTAATATTATAATTATCTATGCTATTATTAAATTAATTAGCTATGCGGGCGTCAGGAGAGGTTTTTGTCCGATGGTCGACGGGGTACTCTGCCTAACCCTTTGCCTAAGGTCCTCAGTCGTTCTTATTTTATTCAGCGGTAAAAAAAGGCGTTGCGAAAAGCTACAAAGATAAATAAATAAATAAATAAATAACAGTGACAGACGGACAGACAGAGCACGAAGTGATCATAATTAAGGTTTTTCCTTTTGAGGTACGGATCCCTAAAAATATCCGAGACTCATAGATCATTTTCTTTTAGGAAATGATATTGTACCGGAATTGATTAAAGACAAGCCCAACGAGAACATTCCGAGTATCATTGATACAGTAATCGGATACGTTGTTAGTGGAACATTGTGCTATGAAAAACTTCGCAGAGTTTGCATTTTGTCCATCTGTAAGGAAGAGAATTTAGATAGTGTTACGAGATTTTTGGGAAGTAGAAGAGTTAAAGTGCTTGTGCAGATGCATTGCCGAAGAAATTTTCGTAAATGAGCCCAGTCGCGATAAGAGCGGCAGGTATGTAGTTCCGTTGCTGTTCATGCCTGGCTCTCCGCCGCTGGGTGACTCGCGCGCCACCGCTGAGCACCGTCTGTTCGCCACGGAACGAAAACTCGCGCGTACTCCAGTACCTCAACAAGCGTATAACGAGTTTACAGAGTTTACATCCGAATACGAAAAACTTGAACACATGGAAGAGTACGAACACAGGTAGTGAGCTTAGTAAATACTTGATTCCGCATCCCGCTGTGTTAAACCCTAGCAGTACGACGACGCCCTTGCGTGTTGTGTTTGACGCATCGGCGAAAGCTAATAACAACGTGTCTCTTAATGATATTCAGTTGTCTGACCCAAACTTGTACCGTGATATACTTAACCACGATAATAGTGAATTTTCGACTGTTTCAGTATTGTTTTCCTAGTGACGTATGTAAAATTGTCAGAGCTATTCTAATTCTGGAAGGAGATCGTAAATATCAACATATTTTGTACAGAATCTGAATCTCCTACGACGAACCAATTATACTTTACGGGGCTGGATTATGGGTAGGTATAGTTAAGTATGTACCGTTAACACTTTAACTGCCACCAACCCGCTAAGCGAGTGGGTAATTCCATGATAGAGAGTAAAAAATATGTTTTTTTTAAAGTGGGTATATCAATACTATTTGCTGTCTTATCATTTGTTTATAGTTCAAAGTAGGGTATTATAAACTTTTTCCTCGTATTTGTCATTGTGTTGTTAGCATATTAACGTCATATTCATTACCCTTAGAAATTGTATTAATATTAATTGAAAAACGGACCAAAAGATCATTAATTATTTCAAGTGTTAATAAAGGTTTCGGTAAGTACTACAATACTATTTCTAATACTGTTATTACTGTATGTAAAACCACAATCGGATACAAATTTTATAAAATTTTGCCAAAGTTATAGCTGCTGGAAAATATATTGTCGATAATTGAAACGAAAGTTACCATTATGTATTCATTTTCAAATATATTATATTATATCAAAGTTAGCTGGATAATTCTTCTGCATATCTTAAATATTATTAGGGCGAGTGATATTGCTTTATTAATTTGTTTCTTAGAAGAACCGTTTTTTTTAAATCCGCTTTCAAAGTTTGTAACGAAAGTTACCGGTAACTTATGTTACATGAAAGTAACAACAGTTACCTTTATAAAGATGTTTTTTTTAGTTGCAATGCCACTCAGTGCTGCTGAAAAGATGAGAAGAAGAAGAGAGAAGTTAAAGGAGAACGGGAAATATGAGGAATATAAAGAAAAAACGAAACAGAAAAAGACTGCGATTGTATACATCGACCGAATACTAGACGATTTACCAGCAAACATCAAGGAAGTACAGTTGTGGTCGGACGGCCCGGCTTCCCAGTTTAAAAACAAATACGTCGTCGAATGTATTAAACAGCTGGAAAAAAAGCATAACCTTCACCTGATATGGAACTACTTTGCTACGTCGCATGGAAAATGCCCGGTTGATGGAATCGGAGGAGCTTTGAAAGGTTGGTACGTGGAAAAGTTATAAAAAGAAAAGCTATTGTGTTAAATGCCGAGCAGTTTGCTTCAGCAGCGAAAGACTCGAAGGTGAAAGTGGTTGTAGTTCCAACGGAGGAAATTGACGAAAGAGCACGACTTCTTCAATTGGAAGAATGCTTTTTAAAGGCTCCAGCTGTTCCTGGAGTGTCAAAGTGTCACGTCATATTCTGGAGAAACAATCAACTTCAAAAGAGTCTAATATCCAAAGACTTGAAAGAATGACGCGATGAAAATATCAAGGCTGAGGAGTAAACGGCAAATCATCCCATTTTTGTTAATATTTTTTTATATTTAAGTAAGCAACGATGCATATTCAAGTAAGTGTTCGGAAGTAACGAAAGTTACTATTTTCGCGTAACGCAAGTTACCAAAGTTATGTATTTTTTTAATTTTTGTCTGTAAAGTTTACTAATATATCTTGTAACATTAAAAAACTTAGATTCCTGACCTAATCGTTTCCATCGATACAAAACAAAATCGATCGTAAATATCAGAGAAATATTCACTTACAATGAAGTCACAAAACTTCGTGTCCTTTTCATGTAACGCAAGTTACCAGTACATTATAGTGTGCTGGGGTGAGACTATTGTTGGGTTTCGGCTGATATAAAATTAAATAGAAAGGGCTTCCAATGTTGTATTTATACGTACAAAAAAGAAAAAGGATTTATTATGAATATACACATAAACCATTTATGCATTGCAACGAAAAGTTCAAAATGTAACGTAAGTTATCATGGAATTACCCGAGTCCGTTTTGTATGAAAATCAGAGCTCTTGGCAGCAAATGGGTCACCAATATAATATACACCCCAAAATCTCAAAAATATGTAGGTAGGTACACAGACCTTTTTACTATGCCAATATTTACGAAGGAACTTAAAACGATCACTTACGGAGTAAGGAGTAGTCCATATCTGGCTATACGTACATTACTTCAATTGGCGAGTGATGAAGGTGAACGTTTTCCTTCAGCAGCTCGTGTTTTGAGAGAAGGAATTTACATGGACGATGTCCTTTGGTCCTGTGAAACGTTTTCACAGGCTTGCTCGTTACAGGATGAGCTCATTGAACTTTTCAAACGGGGAGGTTTTATCTTGAAGAAATGGTCGAGTAATAGTGAAGAGTTACTTACACGTGTCGCGAAAGTAGTCTCCTTTGATAAGGATCGAAATGATGTTTCATTGAAATTGCTAAGTTTATATTGGTCGCCGGTTTTTGACGTATTTAGTTTTTCCATCAATAAAAGAGGTGTCGTAACTACTAAACGATCAGTTCTGAAGATATTGGCCTCTATCTATGATCCCGTGGGCGTCATTTCACCCTCTACTTTCGTGGCAAAGTGCATATTACAAGATCTTTGGAAGCTAGGTATTGGATGGGACGATCGGTTGCCTGATGATGTCTGTAAGCAATGGCTGGAGTTCAATTCAATTCAACTCGAACGTCACACAATGGTACCAGAGCAAACTGAATGTGAGCTCGTCGATTTCTGCGACGCGTCGTCTCGCGGGTATGTGACGGAAATCAGGTTAAAGCGCGTTTGCTCATCGCAGTCTAAAGTAGCTCCGGTTAAGCCGATGACCATTCCCATGCTTGAACTGCCTATCAGTTCTCTTGAGTAAGCAGATGAAATTTCTGCGTAAAATTATGACTAGAGTTAAGATAACGTGTATCACTGCTTTGACGGACTCAACTATAGCACTAGCTTGGATTCAAACGGCAGCGTGGGCTAATATGTTTAATTTAATAAAATTATGGATTTTTTCGCATTACCTATCGACTATTTTTGACTTTGACTTGAAGTCCAAAATACCAGTTTAGTCGCAAAGAGGGAAGAAGTAATAGAAAACAAAATTGAATTTTTAGACAGGGTCTTAAATCAATTTTCGTCGTGCAGCAAGTTGCAAAGGACATTTGCTAGAATTTAAAAAAAAACCGTCAGTCTAAAAGGGATGTTTCTGTTGAGAACCATGAAGTTCTAACTACGAAGGATTTAAATCAAGCTCATGATTCGTTGATTAGATTAGTGCAAACCACTAACTTTGATTAAGAAATTCGAGTGCTAAAAGAGGGTGTCAAGTTTATACCTTCGTTACGAAAACTATCACCTTTTCTCGATGAACGTGACTTTCTCAGGGTGGGGGGTCGTATCTCGCATGCTGACGTACCATATAACGCCAAACATCCGCTCTTATTACCAAGAAAATGCAGATTCACCAAGCTCTTAATTGTTTTTTTTCATACATAATACTTACACGCGGGACCATGGGCCTGACAAAATATTATAATACAAAAATATTGGATATTATCGGCTCGTCGCGCTATCCGGTCAGTAGGTACATGCTAAATGTAGAGCGTGATACAAGTGTAACCCGCCACTACTTCTACCCCAGATAGCGAATTTATCGTCAACTCGGTTATTGCCCAATAATATTTTTGAAAACGTCGGCGTCGACCTCGGTGGACCTTTTTTTATAAAGGAAAGCTTACGGCGTAACGCGTAGGTGGATAAAGCCTATCTGGCGCTCTTCGTCAGCTTTTCCACTAAAGCTGCGCACTTGGAAGTTTTGCCGTCACTTTAACATTTTAGCGCGTGCATTTTCAATTAAGCAGCTTTATACGTTCGATCCACCGGCAGAAACCATGACGCTAAATTGAAAATGAACGCGCTAAAATGTTTTTTTCGCTCTGACGGAACTGCTTAAACTCGCCGCTGCGATTTCGATCGTCCGTCCAACCGTCCATTGTTTTTGAGAGAATAACACCTGGAATTGTGCGAAAGGTAACGTTGCGCTCTAGGAATAATGTTTTTCAGAGAGCAGGTACAGATGTAGTGAACAATCCTTTCCCATCGTTTTTTGTCGGATAAGTTCGTATTTATCTTGCTTTCTCAATCAGCTTGAGTACCCATCAATAAGGCAACTGAGAAAGCGCGATAAATACGAGCTTTTCCGACAAGAAACGATGGGAAAGGATTATTCAATACACCTGTAATAAACTTAGTCTCTTACCATTTGTCAACGAATAGGACATTAAAACCTACTACTACTACTACTACTTTTGTCATAATTTCTTATGTAATTTAGAGTTAGCGTTTTTATCTCTGTACTCTATGCAGGTTGTAACCTGTAAAGAGTCCAGGTGTTATTACCTTTAGGAGTATTTTTTTGATTTCCCTCTTCTCTTATTTCTCTTACTTTAATGGGAAAGCTTCATGATGCTCTCGGTGGGGGGTGTTCAATGCCTGTCTTGTATTTAATTTATTGTGCCCCAAAACGTGGCCTGACCTTCATTGTCAAAACCGCAGCCATAGTGACGTTCTTGTTTTTTTGTGTCAAGTCTACGTCAATCGTTGCAATGAAAAAATGGAAGAGCTTGGGTGATACTTGCAGAATTTATCTAGAAATCCCCTGCAATTCACGACTGTTTCATGAGAAAAACTCACACCTAAGAACGTAGACCTCCCGCGCGGCGAGGCAATGAATTCAGCGGTCGGTGCGGACGAAGGTGAGTTTGGTCCATAATTCTTATCTGCAAGGCAGTCCTTTAGTAAATACCTACAGTCCATATAACATCGGGAGCATCGTTTATTCTCAATATAGTGAACAGCATTGGACACGCTAAACGAATTTAAAAAAAAATACAAGGTACAAAGCAATATGGTTTAAAATATGAAACAAAAGTGTAATGATTTAATTGGAATACATACACCAGTTTGACAAAGTATGAAAATTCAAAAACCATTTTCGAGGCTTGTCAAATCAATCCCTGTAGTTACAGGGTTGGGCAGATTAAGTGTCCTATTTTGAAAGGGCTATAAAAGTTGGAAACCAATAATAAAATTAAAACGGATTAAATTTTTTGGTTAATTACAATTTATAGATACTAAATTAATTGTGAAGTTCGAATCGCTCTCCTTTTGCCTGTATAACTTTACGCATTCTTCCGAAAAATGATGTGCACGCGGCACGCACTACTTCTTCAAGTATTTCATTCCATATCTTAAGCAACCGATGCTTGAACGCGTCTAAATTCAGGCCATGGGTACTCCCGATTTTGCTTAACATATAGGCCCATATGGAGAAATCCAAAGGATTTAAATCCAGTGAAGCTGAGGGCCATTCATTCCAAGGTATGAAATCGGTTAAAGGGTATAGCCGGGTAAGCATGGCGAAACTGCCCTTAGCGAAAAAAATAATTTCCTTTTACTGGGTTATTAACCTTTACATATGTAGTACTTTCACCAAAATTTAAGCCTCAAATCCTTCAGGTTTAAAAAAAAACCGCATGAAAAGAAATAAAATTTTTATTTTATTTTAGCCAAAGTACTAATCCGATTTCTTTGTAATTTGGATATGTTGTATATACAATTAAGGTCGCTCTCTAAAAAAAAATAATGAATTATCTCTTGAAAAAAACAAAAAAAAACGAGATATAATTTTCAAAAAAATAAAAAAAATACGTGCGAGATTGCGACAATTTCCAAATTTACATATTTTACGTAGAATTTAATGATGTTTAACATAATTTTTTTTCAAAAGCTAAAATCGGGATTAACAGTTTGAAAAATCGAATTTGTGACATCCCATAACACTTTATCTTCATACAAGCAAAACCAAGTTGACAATAAATGAATGAAGCAAGTACCTGTATTTTGAATGCTATCTTAACGAATTAAAAATAAAAATATAATAGCTACGAATGTTGCTTAATCACAAACGATTGCTTAGTTTAAAGTAAATACACTAATTAAGTAATGACAAAACTTACATTTTCCTCTAAGGAGTAACGACTTTCTTGTTCGAAATACTCTGTCACGGATCTTCGCAGTTGTAAACAAATATAATCATAAGCGAGAATATATTATAACGATTTCACCTGGTATTTTTTCGAAAAAATATTTTTCAAAGCTTCATATTTATTCAATGAAGGAACAGACATCTCGCAATCGTTAACACTCAGTATAAAATTCGTGCCATTGTACCATTCCCGCCTTTTTGTTTTTTTTTAATCTGAATGTCTGAATGCCGTAAGCCCTAGCCGCATACAGCCACGGATTTTAAGGTTCGCACATGAGTATGCACTCAGTAAAATAAGTCGCGTTCCAAATTCAAAATGCGTTGGAAATATAATTTCATAGTGTAATACGTAGAAGTTATTTTGTTTGAAAAGAATGTATGGGATGTTACAAATTCAAGTTTTTCACACTGTTAATCCCGATTTTAGTTATTAAAAAAATTATATGTTAAACATTATTAAATTCTACATAAAATATGTAAATTAGGTAACTGTCGCAATTTTGCACTTTTTTTTTATTTTTTTGAAAATTGTTCACACGATTTTTTTCTATTTTTTTCAAGAGATAATTAAATATATTTTTTTTTAGAAAGCGACCTTAATTGTATATACAACATATCCAAATTACAAAGAAATCGGATTAGTACTTTGGCTAAAATAAAATAATAATGTTATTTCTTTTTATGCGGTTTTTTTTTAAAACTGATGGATTTGAGGCTTAATTTTTGGTGAAAGCACTACATATGTAAAGGTTAATAACCCAGTAAAAGGAAATTATTTTTTTCGCTAAGGGCAGTTTCGCCATGCTTACCCGGCTATAGGTACCCTTTGTTTGGCACCAGTCCTGAGTGCGTCGAGCTTTGTGGGACGGAGCACTATCTTGCTGGAAGCAATAATAATCGTCCCCAAACAAGTTTCGTGCATTCTCCAGCAAATGATTTTGCAAAACGTTTTCAATGTAGTAATCTTGATTAATTTTGACACCTCTGTCGATGAAAAGTAGCGGTAACTTCCCTCTTGGAGATATCGCACCCCATACCATGACTGCCGATGCACTTTGGAAACGTTCTACAGCTAATTTTTCAACAGGAAGATGCCGCAATGAAACGCCATACACGCGATCATTCTGCCGATTGTGACTATCTTGTAATATGAACATTTTTTCATCGGAAAAAAATATGTCATCTCCTGAGTGCCAAGCCAGTAGCTCCCTGCATTTTTTCACTCTAGCTTTTTTTAGAGCGGCAGTCAGTCCATGATTTTTTTGTTTTCTGTACGCTTTGAACCCAAGATCGTCACGGAGGATGCGGCTCATGGATCGCCTAGATATTTTCATATCTTTTGCCAGTTTGCTAGCACTCTGAGCCGGATTTCGTCGAATTCGCTCACGAACGCATTTTATCATCTTTTCGACACGAATCGATGGTTTTTGGCCAGGTTTGGGCCTGATTCTCGATGTTCCTGTTTCTTTGTATCGTTTTATGGTCCGCGATATGAATTTAATATTGATATTTAAGTGTTTCAGCTTCTTTAATATCTCACACGGCCTGAAATTTTGTTGATATAATTTCACAACGAGTTCGCGTTTTGCTTCCATTGTTGTCAAATACATAAAACAAAAGATACGAAGCTGTCGCCTTACATGCATATACACTAAATACAAACTCATCTTAAACTTAAAGTATCAACTAAAAAGTCGGCATATTATAAATGAAAAGTCACGAGATAAAACTAGGACACTTAATCTGCCCAACCCTGTATATTAAAAAAATATGTTACAAGATGGCAGCTACTTTTTGTCACTCTGTCTAAAAGTCCTGTGCGTGTTGGCTTCAGATCCATGTACGCCTTCCAAAGGTCCGGGAGTCCCATAGTCCCGTGATTAGTAAAAACATACAATAATGTATGTATTATTGTATGTTTTTACCAATCACATACATTAAATCACGCCTGTTTCCCAGAAAGGTAATAATATATTAAGTTTAAATGATGTAATTGTATTAACCTAGAAGTAAAATAATAAAAATACTACTTATTGCCTGTAAATTGAATAGTACCTATATTAACGGTGCAAACAAGTTTGAATTGTTAATCGATATATTTTGAAACATTCTTTGTGGCATCCCTACGTGGACGACAGGAGAGAAACGCACACCTCTTGAAAAAAGTATTACTAGATGTCGCTGTAAGAGTAGTCCTTAATCTGCTGAATATAGGGACTACTATCTTAGCGCCATCTAGCTCTGAGGAATTCATTAATTACTCGTCGCATAGATGGCAGCTGGGACGAGTAAGCGCTACCTTACGTTCATTGACAACTACGATGGAAAAAAAAACATTTTTCAACCTTGAAAACGTAATATTGGGACCGAGCGCGACGACGGCGCCACGTGACAGGCGGCCATTATGGACAATATTGTCACCGCTGTCAAACAAGAAGTAAGTAAATATTGTGAAAAATATTAATGAAATCTTGTGTTATTTTACTATATTACACAATTTTGGACAATGGTAGTCAGTAACATTATTGCCAATAATATTAAAATTGTTGTTTTCAGTGAGAAATGAGCCTACTCGTGACTTACTTTTTTTTTCTTACGGCAAATATCCACTTATCTCTTTGGTCTCGTTTCCACCATGGTCTTGGAAATTGGTAAAATTTACAGTCGCTATTCTTCTCGGTGTTATTACAATTCACAACAACACATCTTACCAGGACCATATTTTTATCTCAAAAACGATTAGAAAATGTTTACTGCAATATGGATTTGACAGCTCAAGTCAGCGACAAAAATTACAATTTTAGCCGTAGCGAGCGCTGTGATCGTTTAGGCTACCCCCTCCACCCGCTTTGCACTCTGCCAATAAAGCTTAATTTTGTGATACTATCAAAACTATGTTACGGCACTTTTAGTTTGTAAGGTGTAACCAATTATAAGGAGGTGGTTTTTGTAGGAGCGTAAGCGTACACACATGTTTAAAAGTGGCGACATCTAGTACGAATTGGCGCTCATGACATATCTCCCTTGTTTCTATGATCTGAGGTGCCATTAGACCATCGAACCTTGTACTGATAAGTCGAAAATCATTAGTAGTTTATTATGATTTGCTTATTTTTGCTAGAAACTCGTATAGTACAGTCAAGGACTTTAATTGTTAAGCCACTATGGAACCCTGTCATAATGACAGCGTCAAACCATATGAAAGAAATTACGCTAAAATTAATGATCAACGTTATGCGACAGGGTTCCATAGTGGCTTAACAATTAAAGTCCTTGACTGTACCACTATTAGAGGGTTGACTAAACATTTATAAATACCAAACTGATTATTACAAAAATACGCTCGTTCGTTCGTTCGTTAGCTGTTTAATCGATCACCTTTTGTTAAAATTTTATTGTTGTTGAAAAAATGACTTCTCCTAACAATATTGACCTGATCAAAAGATCGCAAATAATTGCTTTGCACAATGAAGGCAGATATTTGTCAGATATTGCTGGAGAAAACGTTCAAACGTTCAATTTAGCAGCACGATGGGTCGAACGTATAAGGCTGCTTAATTGAAAATGCACGCGCTACAATGTGTTTTGTTCGCACAGATGGGACTACTTAATCTCGCCGCTTGGATATCACTCGACAGTCCGCACGACCGGCGTTGTTTACAGAATCACTACACTGCATATATTTCGGCAGGTTTACTTGCTCAAACACTTTGCATTTGACTACATCCAACGGAAAATTATTATTTATTATGTAGATTAATTACTTCTACATCAATTCACAAATTTGCCGTGTTGGTGCCGGTCGAGAATACCACCACCCCCTCTCTTCCCGTGGGTGTCGTAAGAGGCGACTAAGGGATAAACCAGAGGATGGGCAGCAGCGTCCTCCGCGGACTACATGGCATAACTGCGGTCGCCAACCCGCCTGCCATGCGTGGCGACTACGGCATTTTCCCCCCAACGGTTCATGAATATACAACAACAGCCCAGACCCCTAGTCCCCGGCGGCCCCGCTATTCCTGGCTCCGGTAGCGGCCATGGTAACGGCGGGGCGGGGGGTGCTTTAGGTAATCTCCGGCAGAAACCCGGCTACCAGAAACGACGACCTTTGGCCCTGGCAACATACAACTGCCGAACATTGCGGACCGACGAAATGTTGCTGGAACTGGAGGAGGAATTGAGCAGGTTACGATGGGGAATCGTAGGGTTGTCAGAAGTTCGTAGAGAGGGGGAGGACATGATAACCCTGAAGTCCGGTAACTTGCTCTATTTCCGGGAGGGCGACCACCAGTCCCGGGGAGGTGTCGGGTTTATCGTCCACAAGTCCCTCGTGAACAACGTGGTGAAGATCGAGAGCGTGTCGAGTAGGGTAGCGTGCCTTGTACTCAGAATGACCCAACGATATTCGTTGAAGGTCATACATGTATATGCTCCGACCTCGACACACTCCGACGATGAGGTGGAGGCTATGTATGAGGATGTTTCCAGAGCCATGCATAGCTCCAAAACTCACTTCACGGTTGTTATGGGGGACTTCAACGCAAAGCTGGGCAAACGAGACGGTGAAGAGCAGAGAGTGGGGAATTTTGGAGTGGGGCATAGGAATCACCGGGGCCATCTACTGGCCAGTTTTATGGAGAAGGAGGGACTCTATATGATGAACTCCTTCTTCAAAAAACGTGAGCATAGGAAGTGGACCTGGATGAGCCCTGATGGTGTAACGAGGAATGAGATAGACTTTATCATGTCGACGAAAAAGCACATATTCAATGATGTCTCCGTGATCAGTGCGGTTAAAACCGGGAGCGATCACCGTATGGCACCGTATGGTGGAATATCCAGTTCAAGCTTGAAAGGTCTCGACTGATGAAGTCTACGCTCCGCCCGGCACCCGATCAGCTCCAAAACCCCGAGAGCTTTCAGCTCGAACTTCAAAACCGTTTCGAGTGCCTAGGTAGCGACGTGGACGATTACAACGACGGGTTTGTGGAAGCTGTCCAAACGGTCGGGTCTAAGTTCTTCAAGATCCGCCGTAAAAAAACCAGGAAGCTCTCAGACTCCACCCTTAGGCTCATGGAGGTGAGGCGCGAAATGATTCTGCAGTCCTCTGGTGACGCTTGTCGCTATCGGCAGCTCAACAGACAGATCTCGAAGTCTTTGAAGCGTGATATACGCCGATTCAATACTAAAAGTATTGAAGAGGCTATTGAGCGTAACAGGGGCTCTAAGGTGTTTGCCAGGGATCTGTCTATTGGCCAAAGCCAATTGATGAAGCTGAAGACCGACGACGGCAGAGTCATTTCATCCAAACCTGAGCTATTGGCGGAAGTTGAGAAGTTTTATGGACAGCTGTACACGACAACCCGAACACCCGTCGAAAATCCAGCTAAAGACCCGAGGGCTGGATTGACCCGACACTATACCGAAGATCTCCCCGACATCAGCCTGTACGAGATTGGTATGGCCCTCAAACAGCTTAAGAATGGCAAAGCCCCAGGTGAGGATGGAATTCCAGCCGAATTCCTGAAGGCGGGTGGTAAACCCATCCTTAAGAGCCTTCAGACGCTGTTCATCTCCGTCCTCCACGAAGGGAGAACGCCGAAAGCATGGAACGGAAGTGTGGTGGTTCTCTTCTTCAAGAAAGGTGATAAAACTTTTCACTTCTGAGCCATGTTTACAAGCTGTTTTCGAGGGTCATCACAAATCGTCTCGCGCGCAGGTTTGATGATTTCCAGCCCCCGAACAAGCCGGTTTCCGAAAAGGCTATAGTACCGTAGACCACATACATGCGTTGCGGCAGGTTATACAGAAGACCGAAGAGTATAACCTCCCCCTTTGCCTTGCATTTGTGGACTACGAGAAAGCCTTCGATTCGATCGAGGCCTGGGCTGTGCTGCAGTCTCTCCAGCGGTGCCAAGTTGACTACCGATATATCGAAGTGTTGAAGTGTCTGTACGGAAACGCTACTATGTCCGTCAGACTACAGGACCAGAGCACGAAGCCTATTCCTCTGCAGCGGGGAGTCAGACAAGGAGATGTGATATCTCCGAAGCTGTTCACCGCTGCATTGGAGGATGCTTTCAAGGTTCTGAACTGGAAAGGACGAGGCATCAACATAAATGGCGAGTACATCACTCACCTTCGATTCGCTGACGATATCGTAGTCATGGCTGAGACCATGGAGGACCTCAGTGCAATGCTCGCTGATCTCAGTAGGGTTTCCGACCGAGTTGGCTTGAGGATGAACATGGACAAGACGAAAGTCATGTCCAATGTTCGTGTCGCGCCAACTCCCGTGGTAGCCGGAGGCTCTACGCTCGAAGTTGTTGACGACTATATATACCTGGGACAAACGGTCCAGTTAGGTAGGTCCAACTTTGAGAAAGAGGTCACTCGTCGAATCCGACTCGGCTGGGCAACGTTCGGGAAGCTTCGCAGCACCTTTTCGTCCAAACTACCGCAGTGTTTGAAGTCAAAAGTCTTTGACCAGTGTGTGTTGCCAGTGATGACTTACGGATCTGAGACGTGGGCGCTAACAATGGGCCTCATAAGAAAGCTCAAAGTCACTCAGAGGACTATGGAGAGGGCTATGCTCGGGGTTTATCTGCGTGATAGAATCAGAAATGATGATACCGAACGCAGTAGAACTAAGGTAACCGACATAGCCCGAAGAATAGCTAAACTTAAGTGGCAGTGGGCGGGGCACATTGCTCGCAGGACTGATGGCCGATGGGGTCAGAAGGTTCTTGAGTGGCGTCCGCGGACCGGGAGACGAGCTGTAGGTAGGCCTCCAACAAGATGGAGTGACGACCTTGTGAGGATCGCGGGAACGCAGTGGATGCGAAAAGCACAAGACCGGTCTGAGTGGAGAGCTTTGGGGGAGGCCTATGTCCAGCAGTGGACGTCTTTCGGCTGACATAATGAATTCACAAAAGATGTAAAGAAAATATGAATTTGAGGCTCACGTTATTCGGCAGGGATTGGTGACTATTTTCCAAATAATCTTCTGTCCATCTGTTCCTTTTATCAACAATTACATCGTACACTATTTTGTATAACGTCAGGACACTTTTTTTAAACAATCGTTTTAAAACTGTATTTTTATTTGCAACTAATTTTGTATTATCCGATGAAAACATTTTTCTCGTTCCCGCCATTTTTTTTTAAGGACATCGTGCCGTGTACTCTACATAGGTGCATTCTAAAATTTAAATAAAAAGCAAGATTTAATAAATAAGAAGCCCGCCGTGTTCGAAATACAAAGACTCGCATTTTGATTTTCGAACACGACGGGCTTCTTATTAATAGTATTGTCTAAATAGTATTGTTTGTTTATATTGTGAAGTTTACTACTAACATAGTTTTTAATTTTTTGCCCTTGTTTCTATGTATTTTTGTTGTGTCCTTGTGTCTATCTATGGATCTTTGTATGCTCTGAAATAAATGTTTTTTTTTATTTTATTTTATTGGTGGTACAACTTTTTTTTATTCAAATTCAAATTCAAATATTTTATTGCATGTCACATTAACATAATATATATATATAGTAACTTACTTTCTCTGTTTACGTTTACGGAATCAATTTGAATACCACTCCTATACAAATAGCTTATTTCCACTTTGTTGATCCAAACTAATATTTTTGAAAAAAAAATATGTAAGTAATAGAATATTAAATTGTGTATATTATATCAAAATATGATATGTGTTGCTAACTTACAAAAAAACAAAAAAAAAACAGACAAAAAAGTTGACTTCAAAAGAAGCTAGGACTTTTTTTTTATATAAATGTATCTTAAATACATGTATAAAATATTCGAAGGACGTGTCAATCGATAAAGTAGTTTGGCCAATATAAATTTAAAACTGTTTTTTTTATATTTCGCTAATCGTAAGTATTTAAGGCTTAATATTCAGTAAAATTATATTTGACAATGAGGCAAATAAACGTGCATATTCAGTTTTCATATTCAGCCAGGGGCGATTTTACTATAGCAGGCCGGCCAGACCCTTAATAAGAAATAAATATTATACTTATAAGAAACATTTTTTATTTTTATTTTAAACAACAAAATTTGTATCATTTCTTGAAAATGATAATTATAAAAAAAAATACATTAATTTCATTTGTGAAACAACATTAGTTAAAAAGTGATACAGCAGACAGAATCGATCTCCCGACCCACGGACTGACCCCGCTCCTAAACAGGGTATCAACTAACTAATGGCCGGTTCCTATATTCAAACCGCGGACAGATAGGCTTAATTCGGATTAAAATTTGACACATTTTGTATGGGCAAATGTCAAATTTTAACCCCGAGTAAGCCTTATCTATCCACGGTTTGAATATAGGAACCCGACATAAGCCAACAGCCCTTCAAAGAAACTGGCGAAATTATCGATTCTAATACTAAAAATCAAACAGATGTAGCAAACAACAATAATTATTGAACTACCTCGGTTAACAGCGCCATCTAAGTTATTTTTTACGAACTTGGCCTCACGTGTTCACAGGATTATAGACGTTAAGGTGTCCATGCAATTTTGCAGCCGACCGTACACTGTACATCAGTTTAAACCTTAGTTGATGATCTAAAGTAAATTGTAATTTAATGAGCAAGGATTTGTAGGCAATTGTATGAGAAAAAAGCAAGTGTCCCTAATTATCAGAGCTCGGCAGGGGTGAGCCATTAATGTCAAATATTAAAAATATTAAAAGACAACAAAACTTTATTAATTATAATGAAACTAAAATGACAATGCATTATGTACAAAACGAGTACTAAGTTTTTGTATTTATTCTAAATTTTCTTTGTTATTGTAATAACAATTATTTTTTCTATATTTTAAATTTTTAACTCATTTCTTCTTGCTTGTTGTGATGGCGATGGCGACATAAAGATCGTAGCAGAAAGGGAGCCTGAATAAAATAATTCTATTAGTTCAAATTACACTACATCTACCATTGAATGACATGGTATGTCACAGTTCACCCCTGCCGAGCTCTGCTAATTACGAGTATGTGACCACCACTGTATACATACAGGGCGTCCCAAACTTATGGGACATGAAGGGGAAGTACCTTAAATATCGTAGATAGTGAATTTTGCTCAAAGAAGACTTTATGTTATTTTTAAAAGTTAGTAATTCTGCATTCATAGATTTTCTAAAAATTACTTGCTTCGTCTGGGAATCGAACCGACTTAAATGTAAAAAAAAAACACCCTACTTTTATGATGCCAATCGAAAGAATAGCTAAAAAATAATAACTCTGCTTAAGTAACATAGTATTTTAAAAGAAAGGAACAACGTAAAATTAATCATTTTAATCAAATTAAAAACATACATGAAACTGCCGTAGTCAATTAAGTAGGTATTTTTTTGTAAATTAATTAATTAAATGCTCAAAATGTGATCCCTCTTGTCTTACGCAAATCGCCAATCTTTTAATAAGCCCGCTGCCTGTTGATTTTCAAACTGTTGTTTTATTGCGTTTATCGAAACGTCCCAGAGTTTTCAAATTGTTCACAAGCCTTTTCAAAACTTTACGAGACGGTATTTGTCTATCAGGATATTTTACGCTATACCACCGCAAACTTCTAGAGATATCTTTATCGTTCAAAAAATATGCTTCCATTAGATCAAAACTTACTTTATATGCCATGTTCGCAATAAATTAACACAATAACACTTGTGTAAGTGAATTAAGACTAAACAGATCAATATCCGAAAAACAAACGCTCGCACAGATTGTTCCATTTTCAAATTTAAGAAAAACATTTAAAAATATTACTTCTTTTTAAAATATCTTAAAAAGTATGCATTCAAACAAACGCTGTCAAAAACTGTTCCATTTTCAAATTTAACCAAAAACATTATTTTTGTTTTAAATTTGCCTTTTGTCTAGCTTACAGAGGACGTATTGAAATACTAAGTTTTATAATTTTATCTACACGTGCACTTATAATAAGGAAAACTATGCTAGTATTTTATGAAGTGGGTACTTATTTACGAATAATCAATGCTATCTTTGGAATGATAATATCGCTACTTTTCGAACGTCGTCGTCGGCAATAAATAACTTTCTTGAAATTTGACTCAATCATTTTACGTTGTTCCTTTCTTTTAAAGTACTATGTTACTTAAGCAGAGTTATTATTTTTTAACTATTCTTTTGATTGGCATCAGAAAAGTTTTTTTTTTTGACATTAAAGTCGGTTCGATTCCCAGACGAAGCAAGTAATTTTTAGAAAATCTATGAATGCAGAATGAATTACTAACTTTTAAAAATAACATATAGTCTCCTTTAAGCAAAATTCACTATCTACGATATTTAAGGTACTTCCCCTTCATGTCCCATAAGTTTGGGACGCCCTGTACATGTACTCATAGGTAAGTACCGATAATAAAGTTTCTTGATTGAACTTCACCAAACCCGAAAGACATTCTAAAGATTTTTGTCCTAAAGCTAATATCCAAATAAACGTCAACGTGAACAGTGTCACTTTATATTCAATAGCTACAACGACTTACGAAATATATTATTTTTATGAGATCCACATTGGTTTGGCAGAAATTAGTTTTTAAAGTTTTTTTTTTCAATTTTGCTAAACTAATCCATAAAAAGGCAAATAATCTTAATGTTTGTTGTTAAACTTTCTTTTACTAATTATCTATCCAATACAAACAAATCACAATTTACCATAACTCAAATCGAGATTTCTTCACTGTCTCACGGAATGTAAATTAATGAACAACTTATTCATAATAATCAATCCTTTAGATACACGTAATAATCTATTCTTTGGATACACATAATAATCAATTCTTTGGATATACATAATAATCAATTCTTTAGATACAACGACTGTCGAGATTAAAAAACCCCCGAGTCAAAACAGTCTGGACAAAAAACCTCTAAAAAGTTAATAATAATAAGTATTGGCCCTATAAGTTTAATTATAAGTATGTATTAATATTTTGATTCAAGCGTCGCCACGTCGGGGATCGCTAAGTAAATGAATTTACTTTGCGGTCCCCCGACGTGTCGACGCTTGAATCAAAATATTAATACCTATAGTGTCCGGCCGCTATGAAGTCAATCCTGACACATTCTCTAGGGTTGTCTGTTACACGTTCGATCATTGTATCGATAAAATTTGAGTCAAGCGTGAGTCGAGTTGAATGCAATTCTACTCTACAGCTATAATAAAAAATATTAATCAGATGTATATGAAGGAAAAAAAAACATTAGAGATAATATTTATAGTCATTAGTTTATTAATATGTACATAATACTGATACTTCACTTTCCGAACCACCATCACTATCACTACTGGAATCGTTTGTATTAATTATTAACTCAGTCATTATCTAAAATATTGTCAATTTTAATGTCTCTGTTGTAATTGTCCCTTATTTTGGCTTTAATCTTATTTACTACCATTCCCAGTTATTTTTGGTTACGTGATTGCATGCCTCTTCTAATAATTCCATCATTTTCGCTGTGGAAAATGGAGGTTCAGTATTGTGACTTGCCGCATATCCTTTAATTTGTGCCCATATCAATTCTATGGCGTTATACTCACAGTGGTAAGGCGGTATACGAATGACTCGGTGGCCATGTTGCAGTGCTTGTTCATCAATGACGTATCGTTTTTGTTTCGGTCTGTGAATATCCATTAATCGAATTAAATCTCCTTTCAACATAGTTATACTTGCATCTACACCATTTTTTTGAAGCCATGCATGAGATTGGCTTTTTTTTCTGAATTTGAAGGTGGCTTGTCAAGTAACATGGAGTGGTAAGGTGCATTATCCATTACAATAACTGATGGCTCAGAAAGGCTAGTCAGCATATTAGTGAACCACTGCGTAAATTTTTCACCATCCATGTCTTTATGGTAGTCACCGGTGGTTTTAGACGCAAAGGCCAATAAGCTGTTGTCGATGAAACCTCTGGCATTGCCAGCATGACATATTATTAGTCTGGCTCCTTTTCCGGTTGGGACTTTTGGATGTCGATGCCGCCGTATCGTCCGTCCACGAGCGACTAACTGTGTGATTGGCATTTAGCCACGTTTCGTCCAAAAAAACGACATTATCCCAATCTTCTATGGCTTTTATCTCGCGTAAAAAATCAACCCTTTTCATGGCAATATCGGATCTTTCCATTAGCACCTTTCGTTTGTCGCATTGTTTGTATCGGAATCCAATAATTTTTAATATCTTTGACAGCGATTTTTCTGATCCGGAAAATAAGCCAGCTTCTTTTAATGTCTGCACTAAATTCGATAAAGTTGGGTACTCTTTACGTGAGTAATATTTGTAAATATGACTACGGATAGCGTCAACGTCAAAATTATCTATGTCGGTAAGTTTCGCTCTTTTTTTCTTTTTGGGAGAATGTAGAACGTTATCTTCCATGCCAGTCTCACCCAATTGTTCTTTTGTGATTTATATGATCGTTTTTTTGCTGATATCGAGAGCATCTGCAACTGCACCGATGTCACGGGCAATATCGGTCCGCCGTTTTGAGCTTCTCGTTCAAAATAGTTACGAACACGTATGACAATCTCACGAGACTGACTGTTAAGAACGAATTTCTTCGATCGTTTCGGCATTTTAGCAAGTCCAAATAGTAAGCGTTTTCGAATTCCAAGATAACAAGCAAGGGGTCAGGGGGTGAAGCAGTATCTATAGGCAAAACCAGTCACAAAATTATCAACCGTTGGAAGCAATCTCAAGGCAATACAAATCGTTCTATTATTTTGACGTTCTATAAATGGATTGACAGGAAGTATGAAAAACGAAAAAATATATTTGCATTCAAATACAAAAAGTTTTAATTCTCTAGGTAGATAGACATCAACCTTGAAAAATGTTATGTTTATAGAGGTTACTAATAAAGAAACATAGGTACGCATTTATTCAAATCCTACCTCTTTATAATATTGGTGTTGAAATGGAATATTACCTAGAATTAATTTTATTATAAAAAAAATATTTTTTATTAATGCATAATATCATAGACAATATTTTTGCTATACGAACTTTTTAACGCGAATCGATATACATATTGTGTGGTATTGTTGCCACACTATTCTGTCACACGCAACAAGCAAGTCTAACATTTTTCTCCTGAGGTTCACATTGACAATAATCAGGAACTTCATAGTTGTGCAATGTGTCAGGATTGACTTCATAACGGCCGGGCACTATACTTATAATCAAACTTATAGGGCCAATATTTATTTATTATTTTTCACTTTTTAGAGGATTTTTTTCCGGACTGTTAAAACAGTCAAAATTGAGTTAAGGGGTTTTTTAAATTTTAAATTTATTTTTTTATTTCACGCTGTTAAACTTTCCGCTAGCAACGTTTCTTAAAAAACATGAATAATAGGGGGTATATAACTGATAAATAAAAAGAAGGGTGTTAAAAGTTTATAACGTGTCTGTGTCTCAATGTCTATGTATCAGAGTGCCTGTTTGTGGCATCGTAGCTCCCAAACGGATGAACGGATTTTGACGCAGTTTTTTTAAATAAAGCTTTATTAATCGGGATGGTTCTTAGCAAGATTTCATGAAAATTGGTTGGGCCTTTTAAGAGATACCAGCTCTGAAAGTAGTCACCGTTAAATTGGGCCTTTTAACCCTGTAAAAGCTCAATATCTCAAAAACGGCTGAACCGATGTTATAAAAACATGTCTAAGAGCCAACGCCATTGCTTTCAAATAAAAAACACCACATCCAAATCGGTTCATCCGTTTAAGAGCTACGGTGCCACAGACACACACACACACACGCACACACACACGCACACACACACACACACACACACACACACACACACACACACACAAACTTACACGTCAAACTTATAACACCCCTCTTTTTTGCG
Organism: Acleris laterana; assembly: GCA_963966035.1. Lineage (NCBI taxonomy): Eukaryota > Metazoa > Arthropoda > Insecta > Lepidoptera > Tortricidae > Acleris > Acleris laterana. The sequence goes on from OZ014438.1 coordinate 22,962,501, forward strand.
TCGGGGGTTAAAAAGTTAAAACGCTCTTACAGGAGTCGCAGCCAGCGGAGACTTGAGATAACCTGTACCTAGCTAATTGCTTGCTTTCAAAGCGGACTTCGATATTGGTGGGCCACTTGGTACAAAGTCAGGCTGCCTCTATTAAATGCCTACTTAACTAAAATCAGACAGAATATGACTAGACCTGAGCCGACTTAATTGGTCTCATGGTGTTGCCTCAGGCTAAGTTACGGTTTCCACTGAAGCGGTCGCGAGCGGGGAGGGTGCTGACTCGACCGGCGATGTCTAGTGGTTGCCCAGCTTGCGGCAGGAGCTAGTGAGGTCAGCGCCGGACGGCTTTGCCCTGCGTCGTGACTACTGCAGCCAGGAGGCGGGCACCCACAGAGGTTCGGACTGGACCTTCCAAGCCACCTTCAGAAGCTGCTTAAGCGCCATTGCTAACTCCTCGTTCATGATCTCCTCGTCAAACATGTATCCGTACAGGAAATTGATGCGGTTCGACGAACGTATTATGTCCGCAAATTCATCTTCCTAGAATAAAAAACACTATTTTTAATATAGGTATGTACAATACAATATTTTTAACATGTGTCCCGAGACGAGTTAAAATGACGTGTACCAAACGACGTTTTCTGATACATTTGCGAAACAATGTGTATTAGTGTATGTGTGAATCTGTGTATATGTGTATATGTGTATATGTGTATCTGTGTATCTGTGTATGTGTGTACCTGTGTATAGTCACGGAATTAAATTCCTAGTCCACTTGGTCAAAAGGCTTCTTTTGTAAATAATTTTAATTAGGAAACACAGACAATAACATAGGTACAGACACTAAACTTGCAACTACTTAAAAATAAAGTTCAGAGTAATCTCTGTGGGTTATCCTTTTCGCATAATGATTCTAATAGTATTTATAAAGATTTATTTGGTGTAATTCTTCATCAATTTAATAATCATTTTAAGATGAAAACTATTTCTAGGTCAAAAACAAAGTTTAGTGAATGGGCCACTGTAGGCATAGGCTTTATGAACTTTACAGAGAGAGGGAGGAGTACAAGAACGCTGACTTCTTAGTTTACGTTAAGAATTATTTAAAGACCTTCAAGGAAGTTTGCTTGATTGCTAAGTCAAACTTTTTAAGTCTTAAACTCAAAACTTCTGACAATAAGGTAAAAACTGTGTGGAAGATAATAAATAGAGAACCCGGTAAATCAAAAACTCGTGATAATAAAATCGCCTTAACAATGGTGACAAAACAAATCACCTCAAACAAAGACGCGGCCTTAGCGTTCGAAGATTATTTCTCCACCATAGCCATTAATACCACGAAATGTCTTCAATCATCTGCGATTGAACCTCAAAAATTACTTTGTGCTAATGTTACTAAATGTAATGTAAGCTTTGATTTTTAGCCATGTAGATTCAGTTTCTATTGTTAGGGTATTTCAATCGGTCAGTTTAAAAAAAACTGAGGATTTATGGGGAATTTCAGTTAAAGTCATCCATCATGTCATAGATATAATTGCACCTCACTTAGCTTTAATGTACAATAATTGCATTTCAGAGGGGGTCTTTCCAAATCTTATGAAATATAGTAAAGTCATACCACAAAACCCTCCTGTGTCTATAGTACCATTGATTTGTACCATCAATGGTACAAGTGATACTACTATGTGTCCTTAGTACCATCAATGGTACTACCGATACTAGCATGTGTCGCTAGTACCATTGCATCGAAAACATACAAAAAATATATACATATAACAGGGGTTTAATAGTAATAAATCATTCCAACAATGAATTGAGGAAAAAAACCTTCTTGGCTGTTTCCGCTACGTTTCAGCAAGTGCTAGATTAAATCCTGGCCACTTCAAAGATTACAATCTTCTTTTAAATAACTCATTGGAAAGCATCTTGTCTTTTGTCGTAAACAAATGATTACATTGACATTACAAGTAAATGTATTCATTGGGGGATGATTGTGTTTTTAATTAAAAAAAACGTATTGAATTCTAAAACCTGAGGGATAAAATGGATATTAGTAATGAAAAACCAAGTGTGAGCAGTGACCAAAATGATATAAAAATAGTCGCTCGTGGACGCGGCAAAGTGTTACTCTACAACGGCCCCCAATATTATTTCCACGTGCGGTATAAAAACAACAATTATTGTTTGTGGAGATGTAAAAATTGCAAATCCTTTAACTGTACTGGATCCATTACGATTACCCAGGTAAAGTTTAAAAAAAATGCAAAGTTTGTTAGCTTTAGTATTTTTGCTTAGGGTCAATTCATGTTTAAGCTATTTTCGACCTTATTGGCATTTTGTAACTATAATGATTTTTCACACTTCTTTGATTAGTTCATTTTTGTATTAATTAGTCTGGGTGTTTCTGTGTACATTGTTTAGCAGTAGCGAAGCGTCCATACAACCCGATTCCCAGCGGCTTCCCTAAAAATTCCTATGCATAGAGTAGGTACCACTAGGTATACAAACAACAAAACGTAAAACCGAAAGTAACCCGGTGTACTATAGCTTTACCTTGCTTCATAATACGATGCATGAACAAGACGCACTAACGCCGCAATTCAAATTTATTTATTTACCAAGCCGAGATCTATCACTCGCTCGCACCCATTCACTAACCTTACTAGAAAGAAACAAGAACAATATTTTGATATTTTCGTATACACGCACACACGCTCAGTTACATTTACCTATTTAAGCGCGCTCGAACTTACACCCACAATTTAAAACGCCATACATGCCGGTGACTCAGCTCCGGACTTGCACTAACACATTTAAACAATTTGCTAGCGCTTGAAACTCGCAAACAGTCACAGCGGCACCTGACAACACGGTAAAAACGGGTGGGAGTAAGATCGCTAGTCCGAACGGGGAACCACGGTTTATTTCATTCAATTTTGAACTTAAAGTGCATGCGTTAACTTTCTTTTTCCTTTTTTTCAACCGGCCGGCCCTCTGTCGGTCACGACTCACGACCTGCAACTACTTTTTTCATTACGCCATTACTTTCGCGTCCTCGCGCTAAAATACGCAGTGTTTTGTTTTGATTTATAGTTTAATTTGTGTTATTATTATTACTTAACTTATTGTGTTTTATGAGACTCAACTAGTGAAATTTAGCTTGCTAAGTGTTCTGTGAATGTTTTTCTGTTTGGATTGTGCTATTTGCAGATTCGTGGCGACAACGGAGGTTTGGTTTATTTAGTTTACCTACATATTGTTATTTTTGCTTCGATCTATTTAGGTTATATTCGTGGATTGGTTTTTAAATATTTTTGCCTGTACTCAAAGTACAAATGGCCGCATTGGTTCAAATTGAGTGTTGTCTTACAGATTACCTACTTAATGAACAAACATGTTTTTCAAAGTTATCCTTTGAAAATAAGAAACATGTCATTAAGTTAGGACGCGCTCGCCCAGACATAAAAATTGATTATAGGCGTAGAGATGGATTCTTCAAACATTTCCACAGCGAATCATATGATAAATACAATTGGCTGACTGGCAGCTGCAAATTAAACAAATTATTTTGCTATTCATGTTTGCTGTTTTCCGATTCTAGCAGTGTTTGGAATCGAACAGGTTTTGCAGATATTAACAATTTATATAATTCAGCTAGGAAGCATGCTCAAAGCGAGAAACATATACGGAGTTGTATATTATTACATGAGTTTGGTAACATTAGAATAGAAACTTTTTTTTGTAATAATTTTGAGGCCCACAATCGTAAAGTGGAACGTAATCGAAATTTATTGAAACGTTTAATTGATACGGTCGTACTACTTGGAAAGCAAGAATTGCCTTTCCGCGGCCATGTTGAGAATCACGATTCGGATAATCGTGGTAATTATATGGAGACATTATTATATTTGAGTAAGTACGACTCCGTCATGGAATCTCATATTGAACAGAGTTCGTCTACTTCACATCCAGTTTTTTCTGGTCTATCAGGAGATATTCAGAACGATCTTATAAACTGCGTAGCGTCGGTGATTTTAGATGAGATTAAGAGTGAGGTCAACAAGGCGAAATTCGTGTCCGTCATGATTGACGAAACTCCAGATGTTAGTCGCAGAGAGCAGTTGAGTGTTATATTTCGATATTTGACAGAGTCAGGGCTCGAGGAGAGATTTATTGGATTTTTCGATGTTAGCGAAAAGCGTACCGCGAACGTTTTAGCTTCAAAATTGCTAGATATTCTTGACCAATATCGGTGCAAAGATAAACTTATAGGTCAATCGTATGACGGTGCTGCAGTCATGTCGGGCGAGCACGGCGGGGTTCAGGCGCTCGTTCGTAATGAGTGCCCCCGGGCGCATTTCGTTCCGTGTTATGCACATGTTCTCAATTTGGTTTTAAGCAGATCGTTAGAGCATGTTTCGGAATTAAAATCGTTTTTTGGTCATATAAATGGCCTTGTTCGATTTTTTAACAAGTCATCAAAGCGATCAAATCTATTAAAACAGATTTCCGATCGTCGCATGCCCGGAGTGGCAGAAACGCGGTGGCATTATCACTCGCGAATTATTAATGTAATATTTAATTGCAGGTTAGAAATGATTGAGACCTTCAATCATATTTTGGATGATCCACAATCATGGGATGCCGATTCAATTTCATTATCCGAATCGTTTGTGAGTAAGTTAGAAGACATGCAATTTTGTTTTCTCTTGCATGTTTTTTCCGATATTTTTGCTAGGACTGACATTCTTTTTGCTTTATTGCAAAGCAAACAAGTCGACTTAGAAGTCGCAATTAGGGAAATCGATTCATTTCGATCTTGGCTTTCTGAAGAGTTTTTAATCAATTTGATTCTATTTACGGCAGTATTCAGGAGTATTGCGAGCCACCGCGACGTCGCCGGCGACTAAATACGGACATCGATTTGAAAACTCAACATAGACGTTTGTTTGTTGAAATAATTGATAATGTTATTAGTCAAATTAATTCTCGCTATGCATCGTTTAGCAACTTAACTTTCTTGGATTTGATAAATAGATCGAAATATGCTCAGTACAACACATGTTTTCCCGAGGCCAAAATAACCGCTTTAATGACGGAATTTCCAAATTTGTTTGATTACACTGCTTTAAAAAATGAATTAAAAGTTTTGTACAGTTCTTCTAGTATTAACACTTTGGACGCATACGATCTTTACTTATATCTAAGTAATTCTGCTTTGAGTGGCACTTTCCCTCAGGTTTTGATTTTAAGTCAGATATTTTTGACTCTGCCTGTGTCGGTGGCCTCCGCTGAAAGGTCGTTTTCGGCCTTGAAGCGAATTCATACGTACACACGGAATAGTCAAAATGAAGCAAGACTGTCTAATCTGGGGGTAATTTCCATTGAAAAACATTTACTTCTTAAAATTCAAAAGAAAAGCAATTTCTATGATAACGTTTTAGCTCATTTTGTTAAAAAAAAACGCAGAATTAGTTTTGAATATAAATAAATATCGAACTGTACCTAGCGTATTTCAAGTGATTATTGTGGTTTACCATTGAATTGCCGACAGACTTTTAATCGAATATTATTTCAAAGACAACGTTTCAAGTATTTTCATTTCATCGACAAGTCATTGCGTCGAGGACTCAATACTAGGTAATTTGAAACGAGGTATTTTAATTGGTAGTTTACTTATTTCAATAGAATTCATGTCATGACTAATCATTTCGGGTTTTTTTAATTGTTTTTTTTTTACTTGTAATAATATTTATTCCGCATAACATTATTTCAATTGGTAATATTTTGCTATCAAAACTAAACAGTAATGTGTCATGCTTTTCTGTCAACAGTTTATTTTCTTGGGGGTCGCAGTTCTAACCTAACCTAACCCGCTTCTGTCAACAGTTCGTTTTCTTGGGGGTCGCAGTTCTAACCTAACCTAACCCGCTTCTGTCAACAGTTCGTTTTCTTGGGGGTCGCAGTTCTAACCTAACCTAATCCACTTCTGTCAACAGTTCGTTTTCTTGGGGGTCGCAGTTCTAACCTAACCTAACCCACTTCTGTCAACAGTTCGTTTTCTTGGTGGTCGCAGTTCTAACCTAACCTAACCCGCTTCTGTCAACAGTTCGTTTTCTTGGGGGTCGCAGTTCTAACCTAACCTAATCCACTTCTGTCAACAGTTCGTTTTCTTGGGGGTCGCAGTTCTAACCTAACCTAACCCACTTCTGTCAACAGTTCGTTTTCTTGGTGGTCGCAGTTCTAACCTAACCTACTTTGAAAGCCTCGTACTTCTATTTCTTGATATAACTAGTTGTGCAATAATATTATTAATTTAATATTATCAATAATTCTTAGTTTTATTATACATATTTGTTTGTCACACTACATAATTTGAAAAATGTATAAATGTGCAATAGGGCATATAAAAATTGTATTAAAGTAATACGTCTAAGAAATGAATTGCAATGTTTTGTAGTTGTAACAATTAAGATAATTTGAAACAAATCAGCGATTAAGTAGTATTCGTTGATTAGTATTTCCGCGTAGTAAGATAAATTTAAATAAATAGTAGTTGAAATAAAATAACGCCAAACAATATTACTAGTACTAATGTTTCGATGAATCGTTGTCGATGAAATAATATTCGATGAAACGGTTGTCGGCAAAACAAGGGTACACCGATTATTGTAAAGTGTAAGTATATATTGAGTTTTCAGTCGGTTTCTATATTTATTTGCATAAACATAAGCTTACTTGTTTTGTATATATTATGTTTAATTAAGTCTTTTTTTGGGATTCTGTGTGCAGACCTGCAGTGCATGTATTTAATTTGGTTTATTTTTGTTTTGTTTTTAACTAATGACGTTTTTATTTTGCATGATGGGTACTAACAAAGCAAGCTAATTTTTACTGTGTGTGTGTTTTGATTACTAACTAAGTAACGTAAATTATACTGTCTGTGTGTTTAATGTGTGCGAACGCAACGGCTTTTTTAAAAGCCACTTTTGTCATACTTGACATACACTGTTCATATCATACCAGTGATGTCATGTATGGCGAAGGTGGTGAACACTAACTGCAAGGATGGCATGTAGAAACAGTTAACGCACGCGACACTTCAGCACTGCTTTTTGGAAACTAGAAAGACGACATCCATTTTTTAAGGTATGTTTTTTTATATGTCACGGAAGGGGCAAACAAGCACACACGCCATACACCGTTTTTTTGCTCCGGCTTGCCTATTTATTTACGTGACGCTTCGCCACTGTTGTTTAGTATAGTAGCCATAGTACATTGAAGTTTGCTTAGTTTGTGATGGCGTTGTGTGTGACATGTCCATCCGATAGGTATTTGTATATTTTTATTTTATTTTTAATTCTTACATTTAAAAAAATACATTTTAATTGTAGCCGTACAAAAGTTCAAACATTTAGTACCAATTTCTGTTTACTTCAGGATCAGTCAAAGTTGGTACAACAAAGGCAGCATTCAAAGAACTGTTTACCAGACGAAAATGAAAACATTATGTGTATTATCACAAGCTCAAGCTTAGACAGAGCAGCATCAAATGACGAAGAGGCAGTACCTGCGGTTTACAGAACTACCATAGCATCAATGAGAGATGCAGGACTAGACTTGATTAAGAAATTACCAACGTATAACAAATACAAATGCAAAGCATACAGAAGAAGAAGGAAATTGGCAGGAGTTGAGAAGATGGCATACAATGACATGAAAGAAGTTGAAGTGCCTCCAGAGTATGACGACTTCCTTCTTGCTGATTACCGTGATGGCAACGACCGTATCCTCATTTTTGCTCTAAAAGAAGCAAGAGAAATTGTGGTTAGTGGAAAAGTGTTCTTATGTGATGGGACCTTCAAGAATTGCTTGAAACCGTTCTATCAGCTTTATGTACTTTTTTGTGATATAGGCAGCACCGCAAATGAAAATAATGTGATTCCTGTAATATACGCACTTCTACCGAATAAGAAACAGAAGACGTATTTGATTATGCTTGAACTAATCAAGACACAAATACGGATGTCTACAAACGAAAAAAATTGGGAATGGGAACCACATAAATTCATAACGGATTTCGAACAAGCGGCAATAAATGCCATTGAACGTGCATTTCCCCAGGTGTTGCACCACGGTTGCTAATTCCATTTCCTGGATAAAATTAAAAGGAAAGCTACGCAACTTAAAATCATACATAAATTAAAAAAAAATAGCAACAAAAACTTAACTAAAATAGTGAGCTTGTGCATGGTTCTTCCTCTTTTGCCAGAGTCCAAAATAGAAGAAGGTCTGAATTATATAATTGCACATTGCAGAGTGTAGTTATTGGTAGTACAAAAGAAGTTAAAGATTTGTTAAAGTATATAACACATTTTTGGATGCCGAAAAAAGCACAGTGGTGCAGTTTTGGCGAGAGACATCGAACAACGAATTGTTGCGAAGCATGGAACGGTCAATTTAACAAGCGTTTTATGAGAAAGCCTACCACAACATGCCAATTTCTAAAAGTTCTAAAAAGAGATGCTGCATACCATTCCGTAAATGCTTTGACAACAGAGCCACAAAACTCAAGATCAAAAGCGGTGATCGACCGCAACAATTACATTCAACATGTGCAAATGCAATTAATTCAAGGCGACATTACAGTCGCAGTTTTTAGAAAAATTGCGTCGTTAGAAAAAAATCAGAATTTTATTTTCACAAGTAAATACACATTATAAACTATATTATGTATTTACTTGTGAAAATAACGTAGTATCTTAATTAAGACGAAATTATTATTTTTGATTTGTTTTTTTTTTCACAATTAAATACACGGTATAAACTAGTATCTTTTTTAATGGTACTAAGGACACATAGTAGTATCACTTGTACCATTGATGGTACAAATCAATGGTACTATAGAGAAAGGGGGCCTTTTTAAATCGGGTGAGATGAGTGATTTAACGAATTTCTGTCCCATTTCTATTCTACCTGTTTTAAATAAAGTTTTTGAGAAGTTGATGTTAAAAGATATGTTAGGTCACTTCAATAGAAATAAACTGCTTAACAGTAATCAGTTCGGCTTCACCAGAGGACGATCCACAACTGATACAGCATCTGTAGTCATTAAATATATATACAATATTTGGGAGAAATCTTGTGATGCAATAGGATTTTTTTTTGACCTTTCCAAAGCTTTCGATTGCGTAGATCATGCGACTCTTATATTAAAATTAGAACATTATGGTCTGTCTAATAATTTTCTAAATCTCATGTCTTCATATCTTAGTGATAGGACACAAACGGTTGTTGTAAACCAAACACAGTCCATTGGAGCAGCTGTTAAATTAGGTGTGCCTCAGGGCTCTACATCAGGTCCTTTCTTATTTTTGGTAATGACCAGGGACCGCAACTTTGGTGCCGATGACAGACGTACGACGTCAAGCTAAATACAGAGTGTTGTTATCTAGATTATATACACTTAATCAAATAACAACTTATTAGCCTCTTTAGTTTACTGATATTAAAACTTGAGTTAAGAGTTTTCCACGTACTGGCCACGTATAAAAACATAATTGTCTTTGTCATGTTAAAACCAAGATTGTGGGAAATGACAACCAATTTCTGTTTAATTATTTTTCATTAGTAAAATATAACCGAAATATTATTGCTTTGCTATGGAATCGTATTTGCAGAAATTTCCTTTTCTGATTTTACAAAATGAAAAAATGTACTGCTCCTGCTGTGACCAATATTTAACAGGAAAAGCAAGTAATATAGAGAAACATTTGAAAACAAAAAAGCATATAGAACGAGAAGGAGGAAAAATGACACAGCATGATTTCAATATGGATTTAACAAAATTTATGATAGCTTCGAATATACCCTGGAATCAATTAAAAAATAAGAACTTTTCCAATTTTATTGAAAAATGCATTAGCGGAAAATATGCAAATAATGTGAGTATACCGTCAGAATCGAACTTAAGGTGTAATTTTTTACCAAAAACATTTCAAAAGACTTACGCTTCTATACGGCAAGATATAGGTAATTCATATATTTACGTAAGTGTGGATGAGACACAAGACAGACTTCAGCAAAAAATTGCAAATGTGATTGTCGGAGCTCTTAAGGAAACCAACGCGAGCAAACCACACCTTATCGCTTGTCAAGTTCTGGCCAAAACCAATAATGTTACTATTAAAGAATTAGTGATTAACTCGTTAAACAAACTGTTTGAAAGTGATACTTATCATGAAAGAGTGGCATTGTTTCTCACTGATGGAGCTCCGTATATGTTAAAAGCAGGCCGCTCACTAAACGACATTTTCCCAAATTTAACACACGTAACATGTGTAGCCCACGGGCTAAACCGTGTTGCAGAGAAAATTAGAGAATTATACGATGATGTTAATGAATTAATAGCAAGTGTAAAATTAGCATTTTTAAAATCGCCCTCAAGAATGTCAGTATTGAGACAACTTTACCCTGACATACCTCAGCCACCACGGCCCGTTATAACACGCTGGAATACGTGGATTGAGGCGTGCATGTACTACAGGAAGTATTTTGATGAAATCACTAATGTTATTAATGCTTTAAATGAACAAAATGCAGCCCAAGTGAGAAGAGCAAAGTTAGCAATTCGTAAACCTAACGTAAAAGAGAACATATTTTTCATAACAGAACATTGCAGCATCTTGGTTGATTCTACTAGACATATACAAAATTCATCTTTGGCATTGAGCGAGTCGTTGCGTGTGGTTAAAACTGTTACCGCAAAATTATCTAAGATTATGCTACATGGAAAGGGAAAAAACATATACAGAAAACATAGAACACTATTAAAAAAAAATAGTGGATTACAGATTATGGAAAATATGGCTGATCTGAACAACCACAGGGAAATTAGTCTCTATGAATCCTCAGAAAAAATGAACTTGTGGCGTTTATTCAAATATGCTCCTATTACGTCCGTAGAGGTAGAAAGATCTTTCTCAATATTGAAGTGGATTTTTACTAGCACACGATGTAACATGACTCCTAGTAGTTTGGAACAGATTTTGATTATACATTTTGAATCGAAGTATAATAACTAAAGGATATCAGACTGGTACGTTGTGCTTATTAAACTCATATAAACGCTGTATGTGCAAGCGTCCATAGGCTACGGTGACCATTTATCATCAGACTGGGCGTGTACTTGTTTACCACGGACGATATTTTTTTTGACAACCCTGACCCTACCGGGTTGGTCGCGTATTTTGTATGAAGCTTCCCGCTACGCTGTGGTATTAGGGTTATATGTGGACTATATGGTGATTTTTCTCCTAACTGGCAGTTAAGAGAACAATCTTTAATCTATAAAAAAAATACATACCATATTAATTGTCACTTTTCTGAAGTTTTGGTAGATATTGTCGTTAAGGACGTAAAATATGGGTGGAAGTAATTCGATTCCCAAGTCATTACGAGAACTTACAATGGAGTGCATTGCTAGAATATTAAGTAGAAATCTTAATTCTTACTTAGATGAAAATAATGAATACGATTTTGATGATAAAGTAAGTTTTTCACCGCCTATCATTTGTTACCAAATTTGAGATGATATAGTTGCAGCGTGATGTCAAATTGGTGTCATCAGAATGAAAAGCACGGGCCCCATATTATAATACTTATTATACCGATATTGTTAATTTTATTTCTTGACACTTATTGTTTTAGATGTTAAATTTTCGAGGATGGGTTTGGAATCTTGGATTGCCAGAAGTTTTGCGGAAAGAGCTATTTTTAAAGTCATTGGCGTCATTTCCATCAAAAGAAATTAATTTAGATGAAGAAAGGTTGATCGTCAACAACATTTGCTCCAGGTGCGGTTATAGGAATTATGACCAGTGCGACGCTAATTTTGGTAATTGGCGAGAGGTTCAAGAACTATTTTGCCCTGAATGTACGTGTGAAATGTATAAAAAAAAAACCTTCCGTTAATATGTTGTTTTATTTACACGAAGAATAATATTTTTTGTTACAATTACATTACTGTAAAAAAACGAATAAAAATAATACTTGCATCGTTTTTTAATGTTAACATTATTTTTTATGCAAATTATTCTTAATATTTCATTATAAAGAATTGAGGTAAGGTCAGGTGGGGTAAGGGGAACATACTTTATTCATCTTATCTTATTTTGAGTTCTATACTACAAAGTATAAGGTTCTTAATTGTTTCGCTTAAGACAAAACATACTTATTTTCGTTAGCTATCCAGGACAAAATACTTTTTATGCTAGTTCTAATGCATATCGCCAGAAAATGATTATTCGTTAGACTAGTTCTATCGTTTCCCTTTCCCTATTTCTGGGGTAAGGGAAACAGTCTCAATAAATCTAAAAGTAATAATACTAGTTTGGATTATAACTACGCAAAACATTTTAAAAACACCTTTATTGAAATGCGTACTTGATGCGTAACGAAATACTGTTGCAAATAGAAGATATTTATCACAATCGGTATTTGGGGTAAGGGAAACATACGAGTTTCGAACAGGGGTAGTCAACTAAAAACAAAGGAAGTAAAAAAAACTTTCAAGTGACATTTCAAGGAAACTGTCAATAATTATGACATGAAACTTGGCAGATTAATAACTGTCATTATGACTCATACTTAGGATATACTCATTGGCTAATAACGCCAGGGGCATTTTTTGTTCCCTTATCCGGCTATAGCCATTGCCTTGCCTTCAAAATGTTTGTTACTTCTGACATCGGGAAAGAGAAACATATGTCCCCCTTAACCCGGCCATGATAGTTTCCCTTACCCCAATTATGCATTTGTAGGTTATGTTACAAATCACATCAAAATTTAACATTTACAGCCTATTCAGCAAAAAATTATATGCATACAAACAAATTATATCTATAAAACAATACTTACTGACATTTGCAGACTTGTTACCAGACTTTTTAACACATAAATCGGTATCCAAATCGAACACGTCGAACTCGTAGTTTCGTTGTTTGCCAACTAAAGTATTGTTTTTGTCACACTCACACGTTCAATCATCATAACTCAATCTGTGTTTTTTTTTTGGAACTAATTCTCAGTTACTGCTTTATCGATCGAGTAATCACAACGCTGCGGTGTACAGTTATTGATATATCAACTAGTGTTTCCCTTTCCCAGTAGTTCCCCTTACCCCACCTGACCTTATTGCAATGTTATTAAAAGAACATCCTATATCGGACTAAACGTCATACGTCTGTCATCGGCACCAAAGTTGCGGTCCCTGGTAATGACTTACCACCTATGGTAGATAACCTTTGTGATAATGTGCTATTTGCTGATGATCAGGGAGCGTACATTTCATGCCGATGACAGGCGTATGACGTCAAGCTACATACAGGATGGAAAAAACGAATTGTTGGTTTCCATGACTATCTCTCCATTTAATTATGCATGTTATTTAAGGATAAATTAATTACGTTTTTTTTTAGTTTTCAATGTTTATTTTTAAGCAATTTTTTTATACTTAACATAAATTGCATATTAATAAGTTATAATTTATAACTAACGTAATAGTTTCTGAAATATAAAAAATAAGTATTTAATGGGTTGGAAACAAAATGCTTCATTGTGTAATATGACATTAAGTACTATCACTCAGTTTCGTCTTCTGCGTAGTCAACAAGTTTGAAAAGAGCAACGGATGATATGGTGTTACCTTCGTTTAAATTGTATGGCATAGTGTGCTTTAAATTGAACCGATATTGCGTTTTTTTTCCAACTTTTTGACTACGGAGAAGACGAAACAGTGATAGTACTTAATATTATATTACACAATAAAGCATTTTGTTTCCAGCCCATTAAATACTTATTTTTTAAATTTCAGAAACTATTATGTTAGTTACAATCAAACGTGTTGGTAGACTATCTATGTCACTACGTTTTTTGAAACATCCTGTGTATTTATATGAATACGTCATTATGACGAAACCAGCATGAAATGTACGCTCCCTGCTGATGATACATCATTGATTGGTTGTTGATTGAGTGCCGTGTGGTTGCTGTGCCGTGTGGTTGCTGTGCCGTGTGGTTGCCAGTGCCGTGTGGTTGCCAGATTAGAATAGTGCCACTCCAAGTCTTCCCGTGGATGTCGTAAAAGCCGACTAAGTTAATAAAGGCGTGTAGTACTGTTAGGCGATGGGCTTGCAACCTGTCACTGTTAAACATCTTCGCCTAAGTGTGCAAAATGTGGTTACAGAATTATCAACAAGTTTTTAGAGTTGTTGGATATTCTGTAGCTCTGCCTACCCCACTCTGGGAATAAAGGCGTGAGTTTATGTATGTATGTGTACATCATTGATTTTCAAGGTAGACCGTTTATTACACTAGGAATACTAGGATAAACGCCACGCTAGGTAAACTACTTAATTGGTTTACTAGTAACAATTTGCTACTCAATGCTAGGAAAACTAAATGTGTTAGGTTCGCTTTGCCTAATGTTAGACCAGTAGAATCTAGTGTTTCTAAATGATGAGTGTTTGGAAATGGTAGATAAGGCGCTTTTCTTAGGGATAACTATAGACAAAAACGTGCAATGGAGTCGCCACATAGCAGTACTAGCAGGTAAATTAAGCTCTGCAGCTTATGCTGTTAGGCACATCAGGCAACTTACCAATTTTGAGACAGCTCGCTTAGTTTATTATAGTTATTTTCATAGTGTTATGTCACTTATATGTCATACGGTATTCCGGTTTGGGGAAAACCTGCTGATATACAGACTATAATCGTGTTACAAAAAAGAGCCATCCGTTCTATATACAGGGTGTTTGTTTGGCAGTCGGGTGTAGGGGGTGTTTGTAACCGCGTTAAGTAAAAGGACCAAATTTGGCTATGAAATCTTGTGTAAACACAACTGACAGTAAATTAGACTAAAATGCCCAGTTTTATTAATTTGCAAAAAGTTGTGAATAATATGAATCGATCATCAATTATTTGAAGAGACCATTTATGATATTAGATTATAAAAATACGAAATGCAATCTTGCGATCGTTACCCAAAAGAATTAATCTTTGCATTCAACAGAATGGCTACCATTTTTAACATTTACTGAAATAAAATAATTATCTTATTGGTGGGTTTTTCTTTCAATCATTTAAACAAGATTCCATTAGTGTTGTGCTTCTTGCGACTTGCAGAAATTATACACATTGATTTTTACCAGGTTCGATTCCCGGTTATGTATGAGAGTTAATAAAAAAGTTTGAATGTAATTATTATTAAATCTAAAATCGACGTCATGGTTCCTAAGAACAGATCTCGCTATCTCTCATAGTTTCCGACTTCTCCATACTGACCCATTTGGATTGTACACCCTGTATACACAAAAATATTACTTTCGGCGATTCAGGAAAAACTACCTCTCAGGTGGTATAATGGGGGTAGACAATTGTATGGTAAGTATAATTGTATTTTTGAAGTGAGAAACGAGATTATTTTGTAATTAATTATACTGTAATAATAAACTAAAAAAATGGCTTTCAGCGATTTTGGAAAAACTTACGGGTAAGTTTGTATGGGATTTTGGTAATATGTGAAGGAAAAAATGTGGAAATGTATATTTAGGCTACTATTTTATAAATAAAAAAAATACTTTCGACGATTTAGGAAAAACTGCCCCCTGGGGGTAGAAGTTTGAATGGGAATTTGGTCAATTTTTAAGTGAGAAATGTGAAAATTGGTATTTAGGCTATTGTTTAGTAATAAAAAATAGGAAACTATTGGCAATTTTGGAAAAACGAAAGTGATGAAATGGGGTGTAGAAGTTATTAAGTGTGTCCGGTTATTTTACGGAGAAATGTGTAAAATAGTGTCAGTAGGCCCTACTGTATATTAACGGAACAAAAAATAATATCGAACATTTAGGATAAAATATCCCTGTAAATGGCTGTGGTAAATTGGCAGTAGAAGTTGGTAAGGGATTTTGATTATTTTTTAAGGGATAAATATAAGAATGTAAATTTATATTTATCAATGGAGATGAAAGGAAGTTTTTAAGACCTTTCGGTCATTTTTGAAATGAGAATCGTGAACATCGTTATCTATATACAGGATGGTCCAAATAGTGACGACCAAATTTATTTTATGGTTTCCTCACACCAAGTTGTATCCGAAAATACCCCATGTATGTTACGCGATTTTTCGTAGTTTAGAAGATATGATTTTTTATGTGTAGTGTGAATTTACTACCAGAGCGGTTTAAAAAAAATATAACTTCTTTCATAGAAAAAAATATATCATTTTTTTTTTGCAACATTTTCGTTTTTAAACTCTTTCATACGTAAAATAACCGAATACACTAAACCCCAAACCATTACCAAAAAAAGAGTCAAAAGTGAAAATTGCAGGTTTGAGTAAGTAGGACGGAGTAAAAGTTTCATAATACTTAAAAATCAAAATGACTGTGCCATAAGTTTAAACTATTTTTAAAAACTTGAGCTGATTATCAGCTTACTAAGTAATAAAAAAATGAAATTCTTATTAGTCCATTTTACGTTGAAATCGGTTTCCAAAGTCGGAGTACGCGGCGCTTGAGCACGGTTGTTGCAAAAAATAACTAAAAATATTTACTATAAAAGAAGTTATAATTTTTTTAAGCTGCTTTGGCAATAAATTCACAACACGCATAAAAAATATCATAACTTCTAAACTACGAAAAATCGCGTAACATACATGGGGCATTTTCGAATACACCATGGTGAGGATTCTAAAAAAAAATTTGGACGTCACTATTTGGACCACCCTGTGTTGGATATTAAGAACGCAACCTTCTTATTATCTTAGCAACCATAAGTGACATGTTTATTGACGTCAAATAAAAAGGAATACGTTTGTGTTTTACGTTCACGTTTTTTATTTTTCAACTCTTATTATATTCCAAATCTGTCATGGTAGCAGAGCGTGGTTTATAACCGATAGAGTCCGGAAATATAAACGCAGTGAGAACTAGAAAATTTGGCCGGCGTATATTTGTGTTCCGTTATAAATACGATTTGAACTAGACGTATAGGTTTTCTGGAACGGCAGTGGTGTATTCTGTCATATGTTTATCGAAATATTTTTACCACGCGAAAATGTCTTTAAGCCACAACAGTTTTCATATTGATCGCCTTGTCGGAAGAGAAAATTATGCGAGTTGGAAATTTCCTGTTCAAGCATTTTTTGAGCTTGAAGAATTGTGGGATTGCGTCATTGGTAAAAATACTGACACGAAGAAGGAAACAAAAGCTAAGTCAAAGCTCATATTACTGCTAGACCCGATCAATTATGTTCATGTCCATGCAAGGAAGTCTGGGATAATTTGGAGCAGGCATTTGATGACAGCGGATTATACAGAAGAGTTGCTTTATTGAGAGATCTCATAACAACTAATTTGGATTCCTCTAAAAGTGTGGATGACTATGTAAATAAAATAATGTCCACCGCTCACAAGCTCCGGAATATTTGCTCCGAATAAGAAGAACTCTGAAAAAGTTGAAGATAGTAAAGGTTTTGTTGCAGCATTTTCAGCTTCTTCACAGACCATGCAACCCGATCTTTGGTATGTGGACTCCGGTGCATCAATGAGCATGACCAACCGACGTGATTGGATGTATGACGTCACAAGTTCTCCGATACCAACCATAACAGTCGCCAGTAAGTCACCGCTACCAGTCGAAAGTATGGGAAAGGTAAATTTAATGTTGAATGGTAATGAAGACAATAAAATCCAGGTAAGACAAGTTCTGTATGTACCTAAACTTGCCGCTAATCTTTTATCTCTCAGTGCTATGGTGAAAAATGGCTGTAAAGTAATTTTCAGAGACAAAGGATGTGATATCTATAATAGAGATGGGAAACTCTTGTGCTCAGCAACATTAGTAAACAACTTGTATCTGTTGAACACTCACCGAGTAGTTTTTTCGAACTTGACTTGTACAGCTAACATAAATGATGTTGTCCTATGGCACAGACGCATGGGACACCTAAATTTTACAGATGTAAGCAAGCTGCCGGAGTATGCTGAGGGAGTACATCCATTTCCTGAGAAAAGTAAGAGTCCTATCACATGTACCACTTGTCTCACGGGGAAACAGACCAGATTGCCCTTCAATAATACAGGCACGAGAGCAACGCAACCCTTGCAGCTGATCCACAGTGACTTATGTGGACCGATGGAACAAGAATCTCTGGGAGGTATGAAATATTTTATTACTTTTGTAGATGACTATACTAGAAAAGTTCATGTTTATTTTTTGAAAAATTAATTGAATGTGCTTTAAGTTTTCAAAGATTACAAAAGCAGAGTTGAGAATGAACTTGATGGTAAAATAAAAGGTTTCGTCCACTTTCACAACTAAGATTTCATAACTGGTTATGAACAAGGATTTTTTTTCACTGTTTCTTAACCAGTTATTAAACAAGATTTTTTTTTCCATTTTCATAACCAGAAACTAGGTAGGTTTAGGTTATGTTAGTTTTGCAGCAGGCCCGGAGGGCCAAACCACCTAGAAATAGGAGCTCCGCGTGAGCGGAGCTCCGTCGACACTGTCCAATTGATTTGAAATAAGAGTGGTGTATAGTGGTACCTAGGTTCTGGTTATGACAATGGAAAAAAAGTCTTGTTTAATAACTGGTTATGAAACAGTGCAAAAAAATCCTTATTCATAACCAGTTATGAAACCTTGGTTATGAAAGTGGACGAAAGGAAAAGCGGCAATTCGCTCAGACAATGGAACGGAGTACTGTAACCAAGACTTTGAGAATTTCTTGCGTGGACATGGAATTGAACATCAGACGAGCACTCCTTACTCACCCCAGCTGAACGGTCTTGCAGAACGCATGAACAGGAACCTGGTGGAAAGAGCAAGGTGTATGTTGTATGATGCCAATTTGTCAAAACAGTTCTGGGCTGAAGCGCTAGCAACAGCTGCTTATGTTGTCAACAGGTCCCCCACGAAATCGATTGACGATAAAACTCCTATGGAAATGTGGTCCGACAAGAAACCCAATTTGTCAAATCTTAGAATTTTTGGCTCAGAGGTAATGGTACAGGTACCAAAAGAAAAACGCCAAAAATGGGATTCAAAATCCAGAAAGCTGATATTTGTCGGATACTGTGAATCTACTGGCTATCGATTATTTGATCGTAAAACGAATAAAATTATTAAGAGTAGAGATATGGTATTTTTAGAAAATGTTCAGAAATTTAACAATAGCATTTATATACCATGTGCATCCGACAGCAGTTCAACAACAGTACAGCCTCCTGAAGAATCCTACAAGGAAGAAGTAGAGACAGAGAGCAACGTCGAACAATCCTCAGGCGACGACTATTTTTCTGGTGACAATGATGTTGACCCTTCCTACGTACCAGATGAACCGATCGAGCGTATACCAGCGCTTACTATAAACTTACGTCCGCGTAAAGATGTTCAGTATGAAGAGAAGGATGAACATGATTTAAGTTATTTTTGTCCGATACTTGATTTAAACGATCCTCAGACTGTGGATGAAGCCCTCTGATGTACGCAAGCAGACCAGTGGAAAAAAGCCATGCAGGAAGAATACGAGTCTCTTATTAAAAATGAAACATGGTCACTGGTGGATTTGCCGGCGGGTAAAAAGGTTTTGCCATGCAAGTGGGTAAAACAAATGAGAAGGGAGAGGTCGTTCGTTTTAAGGCAAGATTAGTCATCAAAGGATATGCTCAGAAAAAGGGTACTGATTATGATGAGGTATACGCTCCTGTGGTACGATATACGTCAGTCCGGTACTTGATTGCACTAGCTGTCAAGTATGATTTAGAAATTTCCCAGATGGATGCTATAAGTGCATTCCTTCAAGGTGATATTGACACTGAGATATATATGTCACAACCCGATCACTACGAAGAGAATGCTCAAGTGTGTCGCTTGCATAAGTCAATCTATGGGCTCAAGCAGGCTAGTCGTCAATGGAACCTGAAATTGAATGACACTTTACTTAGAATTGGACTGGCGAGATCAAAGATTGATCCATGTGTTTATTATTTAGTCAATGATTCAATAATAATATTTATTGCAGTGTGGGTGGATGATTTCTTAATCTTCACTAATAATAAGAAAACTACTGCAGTTATAAAAGAAAAATTGATGAAGAAGCTTTGCATGAAAGACCTTGGTGAGGTGATGCACTGTATAGGTATAAATATAAATAGAAATCGTGAGACAGGTGTGATCATGATGGACCAAGAGAAATACATCAACCTAATGTTGGAATGGTTTGGTATGTCTGATTGCAAACCAGTTTGCACTCCGATAGAAGTGAATGCTAAATTTGAAAAGAATCCTGACGACACAGATAATTATTTTCCATACAGGGAGGCGGTTGGATGTCTTATTTATCTGGCACATGTTACACGACCGGACATACGCTTTGCAGTGAATAAGTTGAGTCAGTACTGCAATTGTTCAGGAAGTCAACATTGGCTTGGAGTGAAAAGGGTCATGAGCAGGGCCCGTAATTTTCATGCCGCTGACGCAAAAATGACGTCACGCTACATAGCCTCCTAAGGACCACCATACAACGAAATTTGTCAGTGGAATATGAATCTATTATGAATGAAATAAAGTCAATTTTATAATTTGATCAGTAGTCATAAAAACAAAAGAAATTCCAATTTAATTCCTTGGCATTAGATCTTTATTCCAATGGCCGTATTTTGTACTACTATTAGTACAAGGAACCTCAGGAGGATAGAGTATGATTTCAAATGGTTTTATTGTAATTATTAACCATTAGTCGTTAATCATTTAATCATGTACAACAGAGTCAAGTAATCTATTGACGCGTAGAAAAATAAATACCTACTTGATACATGATACGTAAATGAAACTATTTGTTTTGTATTTTATGCTCCTCATGCATCTTAAAATTCGTAAGATCCAGGTTAAACACCTTGTGTTAAATTTCGTTCTTCTCTTTCAATATGTTTAGTTATTCGCATATTAGATACCTATGTGTTGTGAGATTGCTGATTTTTGACGTTATATTTTGATCACAATTAGTACAATAATTGTTTTTGTCGTTTACGATTTAAAACGGATACTTGTTGCAAAACTCCTGTAACAATAGCAAATGTAAACAATAACTAAGACACTATTAAAATCTAAGGAACATAAGTATGAATTATTTAATAAACTGACATTTTGTTCTTTATTTGAGTGACAGTAAGATTTCATTGTACTGATTATTTCACCGATACCGGTCAGGTTAACTGGAAGAGATCCCTTAAAGGGATAAGTTCGCCTTTGTACATGTTAATCTTAAGTTTATGTACAAATTTACTTGTAATTGTTTTTTTTTATTGTGCAATAAAGAGTTTACATACATTACATACATACATACTAAAGAATTGACAATAATAATTATGACGAAATACTAATTGGAATCATACTGTATGTTGCGTGACGTCATTTTTACGTCAACGGCATGAAAATTACGGGCCCTGGTCATGAGATACCTTCAAGGAACAGAGAACCTAAAGTTATGTTATGTCAAAGAGGACTCTAAAGGAATTGTTGGTTATTGCGATGCGGACTGGGCCAGTGATCCGTTGGATAGAAGATCGTGCACAGGTTACGTTTTTTTGTTTCAGAATGGTTGTATTTCGTGGAACTCATGTAAGCAACAGACAGTAGCACTTTCAACTTCAGCCCGAACTAGGCCAAAGCGCCGATGGTGCGCTTACCATCCATTGCGACAGCCAGAGTGCAATTCGGTTGGCAACTACCGACTGTTACAAAGCGAAGACTAAGCATATAGACATTCGTCTACATTTTCTTAGAGAGTGTGTTGTTAAATCTAAAGTCAAGTTTGCATTTGTGAACGGGTGCAACATGGTTGCTGATAATTGTACAAAGGGAACTTCTCTTGTGAAGCATTTGTACTGCATTGGTAAAATGGGTTTGCGTTCAGTAGGGAGTGTTGGATATTAAGAACGCAACCTTCTTATTATCTTAGCAACCATAAGTGACATGTTTGTTGACGTCAAATAAAAAGGAATACGTTTGTGTTTTACGTTCACGTTTTTTATTTTTCAACTTTTTATTATATTCCAAATCTGTCACCTGTATATAAAACGCAAACCTGACTCACTGACTTATATAACTCACTTATGTATATCAACGCACAGCCGAAATAACTGTACCTGGAAACTTGAAATTTAGTACAGGGGCTCGTTCTATGATGTATCGTGAAATTTAGTCGATTAAAATGACGATCGATCAATCGTTAATCGAAAACTCCGACGATTAATTTAATCGCGATTAAATTATTCGTGATTAATTTTGGTCAATTGATTGTTAAATCGATTAATTCGTTGATTAAAACATTAATCGATTAATGCCCATCTCTGGATGTAAGAGAGCACTAAAAAAGGATTTTTTGAAGTTCATCCTCTAAGGGGTTCAAATAGAGGGAAGAGTGAAACTTGTTCAACGCGCACGAAGTCGCGGGCGGGTTCCGGCTAGTTATAAAAACAAAACAAATTCCACTTAAGGACGAAGGCCTTTCAAAAGGACTTTGGGCCTTAGGAGGTTATACAGCCTTTTTATTTTGTACGGTAGAATAGAAATATAAAAGGTGGTAACCGTGAAAGCTCTGGAGGAGTCCTTGTCGAAGGAGGAGCGCGCGTGCGCGGCAGCTCGCGTGGCGGCCAGGCGCGCCAGCGGCGGCGGCCGCACGAACACCACGTAGGGCCGCAGCCGCGCCGTGCGCAGCGCCTTCAGCGCCTGCCAGTGCGGACTCAGCACGCACACGCGACCTGTAGCAACCAAGGATCATCCTGTTGGTGATTAGATTACCATTTGTTCCATTCGGGTGTCCCTCAGAATCCCTAACAACGTTTTTCCCAACACATAGTTTTTCCAAATTTTCATTTGTTCTAAACTGGTTTTCAGGTGAGTCAAGCAACTTTTTAAACTTCCAATTATATCTGCGGTTCGGTTAGGCTAGGGTTGTATTACATTTTTAACAATACTAAAAAGTATTCAAATCTAAGCGGAAATGGCTTTGGGATAAACGAAAATTCGGAAAAGCGATGCATTAGGACAAATCAGGACGACGGTTAGGGATTCCGTAGGGATAACCGTTCCATACAACTGCAACACTTGTATCGAACTACGACGGATGGACGCTAAATCAACGGAATCAGACCGAATGGGATTAAAAAAAGTTACTCGGATCTGACGATTTTCTTGCTGATTGTACATTTTATCAAAACCTGCGATCTTCGATTTTAATTACTTAAAACTAAGTAACCGTCTTCTAAGAGCATTTTCGCGTGGCAACAAGAGTTTTTCACCATCTATCACTAAACATGGTAAATAAAAAAACACGAATAGTATTTAATCATTATACCCCGCTATCAATTGCTCAGTTTTGGGGGCAAACGTCACAATAGGGTAGTCTGGGGACTAAATGGAACGGTGTTCATTAATACTACAACGTAGTGTATTGGTGTTCAACGGTTTTTTTATATTGTTAATTTATTATGAAACATACAATAATAAAATAATAATAAAAAATCTTTCATTTCATAATAATTCAAAAAAATCACTATAACAGAGCTGTGTTAAATACGAATCAGATCTTTTGATATGTTATTGAGTGAGTAAATCAACCTCATTTTTTATCGATTCAGATTATCGAAACTGCCCCATGGCACTTGCCCCCAAATTGAGCGTTAGATAACGGGGTTTAATCATTGATACATTAATCAATTGACAATTAACTTGTAAGTAATTTATTATTACAGTTTAATTTATATCGTGTTAATTAACACAGTTCCATTTAGTCCCCAGACTACCCTTTTGTGACGTTTGCCCCCAAACTGAGCAATTGATAACAGACCCCGTTAAAAATTAATCATACAAAAAGTTAGGTATTGCAACATCTATGTCAATGTGATTATCAATGTATTCCGAGAGCTTAAACAGGGTTTATGGAGATCGTCTGCGATACCCGGTCCAAATTTTCAACCTTTAATTACTAGTAAATATTTCATTTTTAATCAAAACAACAATATGCAAACTGTGTTAACAGTTTTGTGAGACAATGTTCTATCGTTATAATTGTAACCAATTCTTTTGTCAATAAATTGTAATAATAGATTAATAATAATAAAAATTAATATGTCATCGGCACCAAAAGTGTGATCCCAAATATCACCTTATTAGTGATGACGATGCACTAATAAAGCGCCATTCTTTGGCCAAGTTTTGAAATGCGCTGTTAATTTAGTCTTATGGGATAACTATGTGCTATTGTTTCGGTATCATGAAACAGAGCAGTGAAATGTTAACATGCACAGCCGCGGAATGAAAAGGTTGACCACCTTAAGATCTGATTTTGCTTGCTCAGTATAAGTTATCATTATCACTTATCAGTGTCTGCTTATCGACCGATGACACATTCCGTCATAATAATGAATGTCATTTCACTACATGGCCCACAGATACATGGTTACCATGGTCACATATAAACAACAGCCACTATTGGTTCAACTGAACTCAAGTCTTATTGGTCGTTACAAAAGTGTTGCTATGGTCACGTATAAATAACAGCCACTATTGGTTCAATATTATTTCTATCGTCTGTTACACAGTTTAAAAAGGTAACATGTGCTTGCAACGCGTCATTAATAGTACATTGTAGCCCAGGTACAGAAAGTAAGCAATAGATGGACGAGTTAGTTCGCGGGCCGAGCCGCAGGTGAGGACCGCGAAGATACGAGTCCATCTATTGCACTTTCTACCGAGGCAATACTATGTGCTTTTCACGCCTAATGTAAGGAAATAAAACAGGTTAGGACATAATACACAGTTTAATTAAAAGTAATATTGATATTAGCATTAGGACAGTTGCTGAATGACAAGGAAATGTTTTTTCCCGGAACATTTATATTAGTATTTTGTGTCATTTCGGCCGGTATCGAGTTTGATGGGATATTATCGAATGATACATGATGAGGTGAATTTGACAGAAAAGTGTCTTTAGATGTTGACGGTCCTGCTTCCGTATCTGTTGATGTAGACGGATGAGGACGTAAATTTATCGCCTCATTAAGTTGGTCGTTGACTTTCACTTTGTTTTCTACGGAGTCTGCTATATATCCTTCTGCCACCTTATCTGATGCCCAACCGCCATGTCTTTTCAGTGTGGTAATATTTGCACCGGAGTCTGCTAGCAGAGTCGCCGAGGTTCTTCGGAAGCAGTGACCGGTGTAAGATTCAGCGTCCGGTAGCTTCAAATAGGTCGCAATCGTTTTTGGAATATTACTAAGTTTATGCCGGCCTATAGGCTGCTTGGTACATTTACCATTAGTATAATTTAGGAAAAATCTATTGCATGGTGCGTTTTCCGGACGGAGGTTTTGATATTTTTTGACAAGTTCCAAACTTGCATCACGAATTATAAACGAACGGTCAATTTTAGTTTTAGTGTTTGTCAGTTTAACCAAAATCATATCGTGGCGATCTTCAATGTCATCTATTTTTATATTAATTAATTCGGCTGTCCTGCATGCTCCATTCACCCCAAATATTAAAATTACCTGTAACAATGACAATAATTTGGTTGATACGATACATGATTATAACGTTTTTAAAGCAACGCAAAGAAATAAATAAGCATTGGTTACATTGTGAAATAACTTACCTTTGTCGCTAGAAACATTTCATTAGGTGCATCTCTCAAGAAAGTTTCAACATTTTCGGCTGTCAAGACTTTTGATTTTTTCGACTGAAACCCATCAGATAGCCTTTTCAATAGAATAAGTAGCTTGGTGTAGTTTTTAATGTTGATGTTGTGCTCCGTATTAAGCGTCGCCTTTAGCATAGAATAAATGCCCCATAAAGTGGAGGATTTATATTTTTTTGAAAGTTCATCAAAGTAGGTCAGCATTACGCTTTCAGAGAAAGAGTTCGTTTTTTTATTTATTTGCCATGCTTTGAAATTTTCATACACTTTCTGATATTTGCGACGGGATTTTATTGGCAGTAAATTCCGAATTACCGACTTTGCCGTATCCTGAATTTCAGGCGGTGTAAGATCCATATCTGTACTTGTATCACTCATTTTTGTTGAATATCGTACAAATTTCCAATCAAAAGTTCAAAAGTTTAGCGTTTGTTTCCAATTAAAAGAACAGAAGTAATTTTCATTCCCGCCTTTTTAACTTTTTTAATTTTTACCTTATTTAAAGATGCAAAGGCGTTTTTCACGTACGCCTTAAAAACTTACATAAAAACACGTTTACAATCGCAAAAATACACTTTCACTGAGCGGATTTGACGTTTTAATTTTTTAATTAAACGTTCTAATGTCATATTTGTCAAACATTTTTTTATTTATTTCCGAACGAGTTACTAATGTCATAAATAACCGACCAATAGCAGAGTAGAAAGTAAACTGGTCTAAAAACACTCCATTTTACTTTGCAACTCAACATTGTTGGACTGTTTTTGTGTTGTACTACTAAGAGCAACTTTCTATTCTGATTTCGATCCTTCTTTGGCCATATTTCCGAGCAGTGGCGTGAAAATTTATTTGAATACTGGTCACGTTTTCGTTCCGCGACTGTACGATTGCGTGGAGAAGCGCGCCGACCTGAGTTGACGATGGCCTCGACGCTCCCAGCTGTGGTGCCGTACAGGTTGCCCTTGTACTCGCCGTGCTCGATGAACTTGCCATCCGCGATGTCCTGCTCCATGCTCTCTCGCGATACGAACACGTACTCTTTACCGTTCTGCTCGCTCGGCTTCTGCGCCCGAGACGTATCTGATTGCGATGAACAAATCAAATAAACATAATTACAATCAACAACACAGTTTATCTCATAAATTGCAAAAAGGGGTCCTACAACACAAGATGGTACAGTAAGCGATACTTGCAGCTTTGCTTGTTTCATTGAAACTCAGTAGGAATGTCAGTAAGTAGGTACGCCAAATCGCTTGAAACTTTGTTACAATAAAGCTAATAAATAAAAAACATACTACGTTTTGATTCATTCAAATAGACCCAGTAGTTATGGTTATGATTCTACGTACGTTTAAAATATTGGTCAATAATATTAAAGGGCGCGGGCGCCTTCTTGCTCGAGTGACGTCATCACATCATAGCGGTGAGCGCCCCGATATGATTGTTCGCAGGGCTTTATCTTTTTATTACTTTTTATGTTTCTTGTATGGAGACCCCTCTTGGGATTCGATTTATTGTTCATTTTATAATTTTAAACGATTGAGTTTTTAATAAGTCGTAATCTGTGAAAATTTCAACTGTTGCTTATTATTACAGTTAAAAAGATATAACCCTGTGAACTTACTCAATCATATAAGGGTGCACACCGCTGTGATGTGATGACGTCACCATCCGTGAGCGCTAGCCGCCGGGATTCGAGCGCCGCACACGAAGTTTAAAATTAAATATCTCAGAAACTACACGACGTATCGCAATGATTTGTTTACAGTTATTACCTGTGTTTAATGAAGATCGCCAAAGATCTAAGCTCGCTGACGTTCTATATATCCTCTGTGAAATTTTCATTAAAATCTCATTCTCGGTCAGAGCCTACCACCAAGTACTAAAGTAGAGAGACACCTAACCCAACGTTAGGTTAGGTTCTTAAGAACGGGGGAGAGCCTGGCTCACAGTGCCATGAGTGCGGCGATCCGGACGACACGGCTCATTACATCCTCGAGGTGTGCAGACGTTGGAATCCGGAGCGCGGCACCATAGCACTGGCCATAGGGCAGTGAGTGGGACCTCTCCCTGCACAGCGTTGTCTCTGCAATGCTGTACAGAGACAGGTCCTGGAAGCCTGTGGCCTTTTGCGAGATGGTTTTATCGCAGAAGGAGGCCGCGGAGCGGGAGCGCGAGGAGTCTCCTCTCGCGAATGCCCACCGGGGCAGACGGCAGGGGTTTAGGCGGCGGCGATTACCGCTCGCCTTAACTCTTAGTGGCCGCAGGTGGGGGACGGGAGTCCCCCATCTGCTATAGGCCAGTCACTGGGCGGTCTGGGAGAGGGGACACGCGTGCTTGGCCTCGCCCTCCATCGGCGCAGGGGCTCCAAGGCGTCTTGCCAAACCGGCAGGAGGGTATGCCAGGGTGGTTTTTACAGGGTTGCGCTTCCCTGCCCCTTCAGTCGGAGAGGGAATGAGTCCATAAAGCAATGCATAAAGCATTTCCCACCCGGCTAAAAAAAGTTTCAGAACATCTCAAGGGATAACTGAGCCAAAATTCAAAACTCTACGAATTATTACAGCTGATTGCCTTAATTCGAACTAATTTTCTTGAGCTATACAGATTGTGCCAACAACTTACAGGGGACTGGCGTGACGAACTTGTCGGGGTCGGTGGCGACGATGCGGCGACGCAGCTCGTTGCGGCCCACGCCAGGCGCGCCCACCAGCACCAGCGGCCGCACCAGCCCGGGCCGCGGATACATCCTTGCCACCTCCTCGTATGTCGGGATTATTTCCCTGTCGAAGTCGTCATTCTCCGTAATGTCGTAGATGATCTTCTTGACTTTAGGCGCGGACTTGCAGGGCAATAGCGCAGATGTCGGCGAGGGCGAGCAGGGTGTCTGCGGCGCGCACTCCGCCTCGGCGGGGCTGCACAGCGCCGGCTTACCTGCTCGCCATGCAAACGATACATTTAATAATATTCGACATTTCGAATAATAAATACGTAGCCCGATTTAAATATACGATCGAATTCATATCTTTTGTTTAAAATTTTGATACAAGTACATTACTGCCAACATAAAAAAACTTTATTAATGTTAAAACCTGACAAGTGCACGTCAATTTATAAACAAAGTTAACCATAGACACATATTTTGTCATTTTAATATTTGTTTTTCGGTGTTACGTTCGTTCGTTCGTAAGATTTTTTGTTAAATTTTGCAGTTCATTTGGAACCTAGTCGTAGAAAAAGTATTGTATGCGACGGTGTTTAACTAAGTCAAAAAACACTCGTGGCGCCTTCCTTTACGTTGTTCGCTGTAACACACGCCACTCGTCTTTTTTAACCTCTCTGCTGCATATATACCTTTTACTATAATCTTAAAAAGGAAAATACCAAGTTTGTTGTCTATTAGTTTAGGTCTTTCTGGCGGTTTCTAAATTGAGAACGAACAAAGGGAAAAACTATGGCGTCATACGTCATACAGCCTAGTTGATTTGATTATTACGGTCTAACGTTACTCTTCGTTAAGCTTATCAATTTTATTTTACACGTTTTATTTTCATTTCCAAATGAAAATTGGAATAATTGGGTAATTGTAAGGATTGGAATGCTAATTTTATTCACCAAACGCCTCTGGTGCCGCCAAATTGACATACTTATTGTAATATTTTTTTGTATTCTTGATTATTTCTAAATTGGTTTTAAAGCTCCTGTTATGGTAATAATTTAATATTTTTCGTATTCTTACACACTTAAATTATGGGAAAATAGTTTTTGATAAGTATAATATAAACATTGATGTCAGTTGATTTTCCGGTCATTTGTACCAAGTATGGTGACCCTTCAGGGGTCTAATTACATAATGACGCAAAGGAAAATCATGGTCATAGCGCTGGTACCGGCGGCCCAATCGCGTGGGCGTTAGTCGAATGTGTCGGATAAATTCTTATCGAATGATTTGTTATACAAATTATTTTGCCAGTAATGCCATACTTCTCCGGCGTGCCTCACAACAGCCCGCCGTACAGGGGTCATTTCGCGTTTTGGATAAAAATAGGTGTTCCGGCCAATAAAAAAATACACATTGCTTTTTCATTATTTATTCTTTGGGAGAACGCTAGGGTACGTGTTTCACTTTAATGCGCCGCAATACAAAATCTTCGCAATACATGATTTTTAAATTAATTTAACACGCCCTAAACGTCATTACCATATCAGAAAATATCGGAGGTATAGTTAGTTGTACACAGTGTTTTTTTTTCATTTACGATAACTTTAAGGGAACGTTCTTTAGGTCAAATAAAGTTAATTTCCCAAAGACAGACAAAAGATAACTCTTACGGTTTTAAAGATATTAAATTTTTAAATTTAATCAGTTAATCACGTTGAACTAGTATAAAAGGCTCTTAATTGATAACATCAATTTTCTTTTAATTCTTATGAGTAAAGAGTTTCCAATTGTTAGGTTTGTATACACGTCCATGGAATTAGTAGGTACTAACGTACATCTGGAAGGTGCACTACACCGATAACGCGAGCCGAAAGAAATGTACTAAAGCTTAATGCGTCCCTTTTTAAAGGTGACCATATTTGCATTGCAATTTACGGACAAATTAATTTTTTAAGCCGGTGGGGCAGTAAATGAACAATATTTACTTATTCAACTGATTGTTTGCTAAATCGATATCTGTGGATCTGTGTGGTCTCCGACAACTAATCCGTGGAAAAATTGAGGAAAAGTAGCCGCCATCTTGAACTTTTTAGTTATTCAACTGATTGTCTCCAAAATCGATATCTGAGCATCTGTGTGGTCTCCGTCAACGAATCCGTGGACAGACCAAAGACCTTCATAATAGACGAACAGTCTGTGGAAGCGAGAGTGCAGTCTCTTTATGCATGAATACGAGTGCGACAGTGACAGCGAAAGACGTTGACGTTGTAACCATTTTGAAAGCTAATGGTAGCCCACGGTAGCCCACTGGCGACAGCGTCTTTTAGTTTTTATTAAAATATTCAGGATAATTGTATAAACGTGGTGTCAAAACCGTTAAAAACAACAATGGTGGGCTGTGCAGTACCTGATTGCGAAGTCAATCATAGGAATAATCCAAACAATGAGTCATTTCACAGGTAATTATGATCCACACATGGTCATTTTTGAACTCATATTTTTAAGGATTCCTAGGTCCAAGGAATACGGTTAGTGGTCTAATAAGTACGATATATCATGTAGTTTTGTGTTTTATGCATATTTTTAATTTTTATATGTAAAATGAAAAGATGTTGTGGCCGTGAAAATTTCCATTTTTTAGATAGTGATTGAATGTTTGAATCACACTCATCTATCGATAAGTTATCAATATGTCGATATTTCTTCATTCCTTCTCATAATTATTTAAACATTATTCCGAGCGATTATAAAACGCAGCTAGGTAAATTGATCGCAGTTTATTATTTATCATTAAATGCAGTGGTCCAGGCTACGACAGGACTTCAAAATTTTTTTTTATGTTTTTTGTGTATGTTTTAATTAAATCGTGTAGAAAATGCTAAAATAAGCATCTTCTCTTATTTAAACTTTTTCTCTCAGGTTGATAATTACCGAGATATGGGGGGTCCGAAAGTTAGTAAATTCGGTACCTACAAGGCGTTTGAGAAATTTCGATGGGGTGAAAATTTGTCTGTATAACATTCGGTTTTTATTTATGTATTGTGTAGATAGTACTAAAATAACCATCTTTTGTTGTGTAAACTTTTACCTAAAAGTCCTAAAATCGGGCCCCCTTTACCCCTATAACCCAACCAAATATACTTACCAACCGTCACCTTTTGGCCACAGGTTTTCTAAAACTTTAGTACAGATCGATAACTTTCAAAATCTCTTAATTTCTAACATTTTAATAAATAAAAAACAAAAAAATTTATTAATTATTTATATTAAAAATTGATTGTATGATATGTGTGGTAATTACCATGAAAAGAGTATTATTATAGATAATGAAAGAATTTTGTGTTTTATTAGTGAAGAATGCTAGTTTTAAGTTCCACGCAAGATACAAACAAGTCTTATATAAGCGAGTCTTTATCATCGATATTTTTTCGATATAACGTACGGACATCACTAAAATTACTCACAACTTGTAAAATCAAGCACACGTTGACATTTCCGTTTCGGTAACGCGGGAAAAAGGGAGTCTGTTCGTCTATTACGTCAGTTATATAAAGGTCTTTGGGACAGACTGAGAAAAAGTAGCTGCCGTCTTGAACTTCTTAATAAGAGCAAGTAGAACAAAATACAAGCATTGAAAGCTTTCAAACAAAATCTAGTATTAACTAGTCATTCAAGTGTTAATTTCGAATTATAGGAGACCACACAGAATACACAGATCCCCAGATCCACATACAGGTACATTTCGAATGCACCTTCCAGATGTACGTTATTACATTATAATTATATAATAGTATAATGTTATGCGAGAGCTATTTTAGATAAAAATGCATCATTTATTTGCCATATATTGGTTAGGTTAGATTACTTACTAATTCCATGGACACGCCAACGTCGCCAACATTGACGTATTTAACACTCACTATTAGTTAACTCTAAAGGCTCTTTTAGAATGATCAAAGATATAACATTCAATTACTTTGTTCTAAACAGTTTTTTTTTTTTTTTTGCCATATTTGAAAATCAAATCTACCAATTAGTTTCTATGGATATACCTAGTAATATGCCGAAGTTATCGGAAATCAAAAAAAACACGGTGTATAATTGTTATAGAAATCCCACCGAACGGAATGCGTTTTTTTTTCAATATTTTGTAAGTAAATATTGCCCTGATCGATATAAAAAATTACCATGCAATTGAATACATAACATCTAAGAGTTTTTTTTTTAATTGTCACGTAAATTAGTCAACACCATTGCGGTACCGTCAAAGTAATTTTTTTATTGTTTTACGCGGCTTATTACCTGGACCGCCACGCTTACCCCACTCCTCAGCCCCTACTACAAAGCGGAGTCGAGCGCACGTCAAGTCGTTAATAATAAAAATACGATATTTGGCCCTAAACATAGTTTTAAAAGTGGTTTGTCACAGTTTTGCGTCATTGCCATTAACACAGTTAACCAGGTAAGATAACATTGAATTGTTTTATACCATGTTGTGTGCTTTTAGTATACGAGGGCCGTTCCGAAAGTTTCTAGCTATGTCGACATTTATTGAAATATATTTATATTGTTGATGGATATTTAAGGCAAATTCCAATATAAACATTGTGTCCAAAAATCATAGATGTAAATCACTTCGTTTGTTGTTTACGATATTTTTAACACTAGACGTGTTAACGCTTTGAAAAATATGCAAGCGACGCGACGTATTCCTGGGCTAGATTTTTGCTATGATTAATACGGTCTCAAAAGTAGTAACCTTTTAATTTTTTCCAATATAAATATTACAAAACGTGTAGTCTATCAGTCCTATTTTAAACCATACGTTTCCTTCAACATTCTATATTAGAATATGGAGTAAACGAGCCTTGAAGAAATGTCTAAATTAGAGTTTCCAGGAAAATTCAGTGACTTTCAATGAAAGCATTTTGTGCAGTACTATATTTGGGAATAGAGTAAAACAAGCTGCTTAAATATATTAAAAATACTGACGATTCCATCACGGGCAATATCATCAGAATCAGACGACCCCTTTAGATTTGACACAGGTTTTGAATACCAAAAAGCTGATAAGCAAACCTCGAAGTCGCGGTGGCACGAATAAAATTTTGCTAGGGACTTCCACGCGATATTATTTCATCGATAAATTGGACTTTCTTATGACAATAGTTATGTTATGACTATGAGATGACGTATGTTATTAATATGCAACTTGCAATACCTATTAAACTGTATCATTTATACAGTATGAAGATTGAAGTCCGTAAAGGTTGATTAAGGAAGATAACGGTTTTCATACTTTATGGATGTACTTCTAGGTTTTAGTTTACTTTGCATGGAAATTTATGAAATAAAAATTTAGTTGTAAAGGTTGATTTTTATTTGAATTTTTAAATTCCTAAAAATGTCCTAAAAACTCCTATATAGGTAACATTGAAGGGTAGTAATCATCACATTTTAGTTAATTTTCAATTATTCTGTAGGTAAACTTTACAGCTAATATGAAGTGTCACTTCCAAATAAGTATTCAGTTATCGATAAATTTTATATCGGAAGGAAGTCCCTAGTTAATTGACGTTATTGCCACCGCGACTTCGAGGTTTGCTGATAAGAGATGGTGTCGAGGGGTACAGGCCGATCGCTGTGCTGTCTACGCCGGCAAAGGCTTTTGAATCGGCATTGCAAAATGTTATATACAAACAATTAGGTTCCCAGTTGTCCGATGCTCAGCATGGCTTCCGGCCTGGATGTAGTACAACCAGCAACCTACTTTGCTATGTAACACAGATTGTACCGACGGTGGATGGTGGGGGGCAAGTCGACGCCGCGTATTTCGATTTTCGAAAAGCATTTGATGTCGTCGACAACGACATCCTGCTGCGAAAACTGGCTGGCGTGGATTAACTCCCTATCTGTTAAGGTTTTTCGCAAATTATATCAGTGACAGGTGTCAGTATATCGATTACGCGGGATATAGATCTGAGCCCTATTTAGTCAAGTCAGGAGTAAGTCAAGGTAGTAACCTAGGTCCTTTGGAATTTATTATAATGGTTAACGACTTACCTAAGGTTATCAAGAATTCAGGCTGCTTACTTTTCGCTGATGACTTGAAATTGTTCCTACCTATTAGAAATACAGCAGACTGTGAAAAACTCCAGAGCGATATAGATAGAGTGGTGTCATGGAGTGAAGCAAATAAGTTATATTTTAATACATCTAAATGTGTCACCATTAGTTTTACCCGAGCGCATAATTTCATCTCGCATAACTATGAAATTGACACCGTGAAATTAAAAAGAGTGACCGAAGTTAAGGACTTAGGAATCAATTTCACCTCAGAGCTGAGTTTTCGGGAACACATCGTCAACATCTGCAAGAAAGCTTATAGGACGTTAGGATTTATACTTCGGCGTGCCCACGGTTTTACAAATGTTGAAGCGATTGTCATCTTGTACAGTCGAAGACATAAATTGATGAACAGATCCAAATTTTCAAAACACCTGCACAATGTAAAGTTCCATATGTCGCTGAACAAACTGTTGATCAAATCTATGTGAACATTGCAGAATGTCAAATGTTAGTAAACAATATTTTATCAAAAGTTGCTGGACTTTATAAATCTACATAATTAGATTATCATTGATGGCAACGAAAGTCCATTAACACATAGTACTTTACTGGCAAAAACAAATCGTTTAGTACGGTTGTGCACTTAGGTATCGATATTAAGTATAAATATCAAAGTGTTGAAATAACGTCCAGCTAAATTTGGACTTCTTAGTGGAATTTTACCGTACAGTGACTTTTTTGATTATTTCATCGAGTGTAAGTGTCCAGCGACTTTTGGCGTTAATTAAGTTATGGTAGTGTTTAGGGACTTTTGAACGTTCATGACGAACAAGGAGTTTTGAACATACCTTTGTATATTAACACATGGAGAGTTCTCGTGTACAGTTCATTTCGTAGCTTTATTTTGATTAGCGACTTATGTCTTTGACTGTACAATGCCTTGGTCAGAAGTAAATTAGAGTGCAACGCGGTTATATGGTCTCCGCATGAAGTTAAATACAGTCTTATGGTGGAGCGTATACAGAATAAATTCATCCGGTACGTATACTTAAAGAAGTATGGGGTATATCCTTTTTACCCACTAATGTATCCGACTTTATTTGTGCTGGGGATGGTGGGGTACAACGAGCTGCGGGTGCGTAGGGAGTTATATCTGGCAACACTGTTATTTAAGCTGATTAGGGGAGTCATTATTAACAGTCAGCTATTGAGTCACATGAGCCTATGTGTCCCGGACAGGTACGTGTGGCGGCGCCGGCGGCCGCGGCTGCTGGCCGCGCCGCGCGCGCGCACTCGCCTGTTGGGCGCGGCGCCGCTCACTCGCACACTTAGTGATGTGCCGTTACCAGTAACTTACTCGAAGTGGGTATTTTACCAGTAACGCTACCAGAAACATTACCAAAAAGCGGTAATATACGGTAACATTCAAATTTCGTATACAGGGTGTCCAGTAAATAATGGATAACCTTCTACCCATCCATGGGGCACCTCAGACTGGTCCCTAAAAAGGACTTACAGGTTTAGTAAAAGTTGCATGGTTTTCGAGATAATCGAACTTTTCTATTTTCTTAATAATTAGCACCTTGCTTCACTGTAATGACCGCCAAGGCCACAAATAAAGAGATTTAGTCGTTCTGTTTGCTGTTAAATATTCTTTAATAGTGATGCTAACGGATGTGTCTTAGAACATTATGGTAGCGACACTAATTTCTTGTTAAACATATCTTAATTTATAACATCACATTTTGCTTTAAAGTTTGCAACAACTTTGACTGCTTGTGGTGAAAAAAAAATGTATGAAGACCAGAGTGACCAATATGTTGAAAAATAGTGTATCTAATACTGATTCTAAACTGGTATAACACATGGTGTTTACGTCTTTACAGATAAAGTTATTGCTGTTAGTATTCACTAAGAGCGAATTTTACCAAAACACCAAGTTATCGATAAGTAACTCTTTACTTGATTGGGTTAGTCATATCATAAAAAACGCTTCTCTTATGAAAACCAACGTCTAATTACTGCAAAATAATGAATCACAGAATACTTGAAACCTACATCAACAATAATATTTGTAAATAAAAACCGAATCTGTTTATTAAAAACAATACTGTTTAGCTACTATAACAAGTGTTCGAACTGCCTTCCCTCAACTCTGATACAAGCTCTGCACCTTTTAATAAAATTTCTTTTTAACATTCGGGTGTACTGTCGTTCGGTAATTTCTTGAACAGCCGTTTGAATATTTTGACGCAGTTCTTGGACAGAGTTAATTGGTTTGGAGTAAACTTTTTCTTTTAAGCAACCCCAAAAA
Organism: Acleris laterana; assembly: GCA_963966035.1. Lineage (NCBI taxonomy): Eukaryota > Metazoa > Arthropoda > Insecta > Lepidoptera > Tortricidae > Acleris > Acleris laterana. Next base: position 22,999,299 of record OZ014438.1, read on the forward strand.
AAAAAAAACCAGCGGGTTCAGGTCCGGAGAGCGTAGAGCCCATGCTATAGGACCCGCACGGCCGATCCGTCTATTAGGAAAAGTTTCATTTTGGTAATTTCGAACTTGAACCGCGAAATGAGCAGGGCAACCATCATTTTGCAGCCACATCGTCGTTCTTACGTTTAAGGGCACATCTTCCAATAAAATGGGAAGTTCGTTTTCAAGGAACTCCAAATATCTGGCTCCATTCAAAGTCTGGGATAGCTCAAAAGGACCAATTATTTTCCCGTTTAAGATCCCCGACCACAAATTAATTTTAAATTGATATTAGGAGTGATCCTCTCGCATTAAATGTGGATTCTCTCCTTTTAATTGCCAGCTATGGTAGTTATGCATGTTGAAGAAACCATCTCTTTGGCAGGTAGATTCGTCACTCCACAGAATTTTATCGAAAAACATTGGATCTTCTTCCATTTTTCTTAACATGATACGACAAAATTCTACTGTAGGAGCCCTAGGCTCCAGAGTTTGCACCCTTGTGATATGGAATGGGTATTGTTGGTGTCTTTTTAAAATGTTGTGAACGGTCGACTTTGTAACTTCTTGATATACTTAGCTCGTGTAGAAGTTGAGCGATCTGTTTCCAGTTCAGCGAGCACAAGTTCCTCAATGCTCGTATCTCGAGGTCTGCCTTCGCTATTACCACCCACACTTTGACCAGGCATTCTCCCTTCACAAAAAGCATTGTGGACTCTTACAAAAACTCGGTAATCGGGATGACGAGTATTCGGATATCTGCTTGCGTACAATGCAGCAGCTGCATTGGCATTGCCTTTGCATTCTCCATAAATATAATGCATGGTGAACAAACTGTTGATCAAATCTATGTGAACATTGCAGAATGTCAAATGTTAGTAAACAATATTTTATCAAAAGTTGCTGGACTTTATAAATCTACATAATTAGATTATCATTGATGGCAACGAAAGTCCATTAACACATAGTACTTTACTGGCAAAAACAAATCGTTTAGTACGGTTGTGCACTTAGGTATCGATAAAAATGTTGTGAACGGTCGACTTTGTAACTTCTTGATATACTTAGCTCGTGTAGAAGTTGAGCGATCTGTTTCCAGTTCAGCGAGCACAAGTTCCTCAATGCTCGTATCTCGAGGTCTGCCTTCGCTATTACCACCCACACTTTGACCAGGCATTCTCCCTTCACAAAAAGCATTGTGGACTCTTACAAAAACTCGGTAATCGGGATGACGAGTATTCGGATATCTGCTTGCGTACAATGCAGCAGCTGCATTGGCATTGCCTTTGCATTCTCCATAAATATAATGCATATTAGCATACTCACGGGGTTCGTATTGATTGTTTTCGAAGTCCAGGGCAAAGCTAACTAGGTCGTCGCAAACAAAATCCAAATAGTTACCCAAAATATGGTTCTTCGTGGAATCAAAACTGTACTTGATAAATGTCAAAAGAAAACATCAAAACGGATAAAAAATTCATAGCCCAAAATACACATTACGAGTAGGTAATAAAATTGTAAAAAAGTATGTATTACTCAGCAGAGAAAGGAGAGATTGTAAGCAAAGTATGTACTTAGTTAACATCCTAAATATTATTTAAAACTAATAAAAGAATTGCATTAAAAGTTGAATAAATGTAAGTACCAAATAAGTAGTCGCATTTCACATTCGTTATATCTGGTTTTCACTTGCTGTCACTAAACAAACATGTCGTAGACACGTTTTATTTACCAAAACACCAAGTTTCTCAACTCTTTCTTGATAACAACTAAGTTTCTCAACTCTTTCTTGAAACAGATTCTGGTTTTTATTTAAAAATATTATTGTTGATGTAGGTTTCAAGTATTCTGTGATTCATTATTTTGCAGTAATTAGACGTTGGTTTTCATAAGAGAAGCGTTTTTTATGATATGACTAACCCAACCCAATCAAGTAAAGAGTTACTTATCGATAACTTGGTGTTTTGGTAAAATTCGCTCTTAGTGAATACTAACAGCAATAACTTTATCTGTAAAGACGTAAACACCATGTGTTATACCAGTATGGAATCAGTATTAGATACGCTATTTTTCAACATATTGGCCACTCTGGTCTTCATACAATTTTTTTTCACCACAAGCAGTCAAAGTTGTTGCAAACTTTAAAGCAAAATGTGATGTTATAAATTAAGATATGTTTAACAAAAAATTAGTGTCGCTACCATAATGTTCTAAGACACATCCGTTAGCATCACTATTAAAAAATATTTAACAGCAAACAGAACGACAAAATCTCTTTATTTGTGGCCTTGGCGGTCATTACAGTGAAGCAAGGTGCTAATTATTAAGAAAATAGAAAAGTTCGATTATCTCGAAAACCATGCAACTTTTACTAAACCTGTAAGTCCTTTTTCGGGACCAGCCTGAGGTGCCCCATAGATGGGTAGAAGGTTATCCATTATTTACTGGACACCCTGTATATAACCTATGTTTTTATACATTTTTATACTATTTTAGCACCAGACGGACCCTTTTAAACTAATAATGATAAGATGGGTTCAGTAGTTTAGTATATTACGAATGTTACTGGTAAAATACTTAATATTTCCGAGTATATTACCAATGTTACCGAGAATATTACTCCCTCATATTTATACTTCATTCATATTATCACGTGAAAACCGGATACCGAAGTAAGTATAAAATAAAAGAACAATTATTTTTTTAAATTATACATAGCGTTACAATAATTACACTTGTAACTAGATGAAAAACGAACATGGGGTTCACTAAGTTCACTTAGTATGGAGAAAGTAACTTTGCGCGATTACACAAAAAGTTGACATGAAAAACTTTAAAAACATTCTAAGTTCATAATAATTGTATCCATGTAAGAAACCACTGAAAAAATATTGAAATAATACATCAAATTGATGAGTTTTGTAACATGGACGAAAGGAAAAATTACAAAAATTCCGACTAAAATGATCAATATCTCCGAAAGTACTAAAAATCGCTGAACATACATGGGGATGTTTTTGGTAGCCCTGGGTGTGACGTATTTAATTTTTTCACCTGGGCCACTAGTGTTCCGACGACGTATTTAATAAATGAATAAAGAAAAGAAAACAGAAATACACGATCTCTATGTCCGCTTCTGGTAATATTACCGGTAGCATTGGTAATTTACTGAGTATTTTACCAAATGGTATTATACTGGTAACGAGTAAGTTACCGCCGGCACATCACTATTCATACATATCTATCTCGTGAAAACCGGATACCAAAGTAAGTATAAAATTAAAGAACAATTATTTTTTTAAATTATACACAGCGTTCGAATAATTACACTAAGTAGATGAAAAACAAACATGGGGTTCACTTAGTATGGAGAAAGTAACTTTGCGTGATTAAAAAGACAAAAAGTTGCCATGAAAAAAAAACTGGCAAGTAGCTTTAAAAACATTCGAAGTTCATAATGATTGTATCCATCCATATAAGAAACCACTGAAAAAATATTGAAATAATACATCAAATTGATGAGATTTTGTAACATGGACGAAAGGAAAAATTACAAAAATTCCGACTAAAATGATCAATATCTCCGAAAGTACTAAAAATCGCTGAACATACATGGGGGTGTTTTTGGTAGCCCTGGGTGTGACCTATTTATTTTTTTCATTTGGACCACTAATGATCCGACACCCTGTACCTATTTATGAATAAAGATAACAAAACAGAAATACACGATCTCTATGTCCGCTTCTGGTAATATTACCGGTAGCATTGGTAATTTACTGAGTATTTTACCAAATGGTATTATACTGGTAACGAGTAAGTTACCGCCGGCACATCACTAATGCCGACCGATGTGCCGGATAATTTGCCAATTTTTACGCAATGTTTGGGCGAAATTAATGCTTTAATCGAGGACAACAATGTTGAAAATGTGTACATGTTGGGCGATTACAATGCACATCCTTCGGCTCCTTTTTATGAAGAAATGTTCAATTTTTGTAATGAAAGACAATGGTTATGTGCGGATGTGATTCGGCTAGGTACATCGTCTGGAACGCATACGTTTGTGAGTGATGCGCACGGATCCCAAAGGTGGTTGGATCACTGCGTGGTAAGTACTTCTGCATGGTACACGTTAAATAATATCGAGGTTCTGTATGATGTTTACTGGTCTGATCACTATCCATTAAAAATCGAATTTAATACTGACGTAATTAAGTCAAAAGAGATACCAATAAATGAATTATGTAATAAAGTGCTATGGGGAGTAAGAAGCCCTGAACAGACTGCTAAGTACTCAGAGCTATGTAATAACTATTTAAAAGTAGTAGATTTTCCGCATGAACTTCAGTACTGTGCAGATAGTATGTGTCAAGATAGTTTACACAGAAATGTTATTAATCAACTATACGGTGACATAATAAGCGCACTAACTAGAGCATCTGTAGAGAGTAGTGTACATAAGTCGAATGTGAATAGCAAAGGTAAAAGTATTCTGGGCTGGAATAAACATGTATCAAACAGTCACAAGCAAGCTAGGTTAGATTTTTTTACGTATGTATCACATGGGAAGCCCAATAGTGGTCCTATTTATGAAAAGATGTGCTCTAGTCGTAGAATTTTTAAATCTAAGCTTAAGTTCTGTCAAAATAATCAAGTGCAGATTCAATGTGACATATTGGCAACACAACATTCAACTAAACAGTTTGGAAAATTTTGGAAAAGTACCAAAAAAATGAATTATAAACCAAGCCTGTGTGGATGGCGTTAGTGATCCCAAAGATGTCGCTAACATTTTCAGGGATTATTTTAAGATGGAGCCCCCCTACCATCCCGTGCGGGAGGGGTTCAATGATGAGTCCAATCTGACAGGTCAGTCAATTGTAGTCTCCGCTAAAGACGTTAGACTAGCTATAGCTAACATGAAAAGAGGTAAGTCTCCGGGGCACGACGGACTCAGCATTGAGCACCTCCAGCACGCGGGCTCGCACATTGGGAGGTTATTATCTATGCTGTTCACGCTCTGCGTGAAACACACTTATTTACCTCCGGATTTGATGAAAACCGTGGTCATTCCCCTAGTTAAGAATTCTACAGGAGATCTCGCGGATAAGAGTAATTATAGGCCGATTTTTTAGCTACAGTCACCGCAAAGGTACTATATAGGATTCTTGACACGTTTTTGAACCTGCATGTCAAATTACATGATGCCCAATTCGGCTTTCGTGAAGGACTATCTACTGAAAGTGCAATATTAGCCTTAAAACATACAGTTAGCTATTATGTTAAGAGAAATACGCCCATTTATGCTTGTTTCTTAGATCTTTCTAAGGCTTTCGATACCGTGTCGTATGATATACTGTGGTCAAAGCTGAAGGAGACAGGCATAAATCCGGCTGTGACAGGAATCATGTCGCACTGGTATAGCAATCAAATAAACGTGGCAAAGTGGGCTAAAGAATATTCAGATCCATATGTGCTGAAGTGTGGGGTGAGGCAGGGGGGCTAACCTCACCTAGATTATTTAATTTGTATGTGAATGAACTGATTGAGGGGCTCAGCAGCATTCGTGCCGGCTGTAGAATTGATAATGTTTGTGTAAATAATATTAGTTATGCAGACGATGTGGCGGCCTGTGGGCTAGTTTCGGGCTGAGGCCCTACAATACCCTGCGAATCCAATACAATAACATTTTCAGGATGCTGTTTGGGCTTCCTCGATTCTGCAGCGCCTCTGGGATGTTTGCCAGAGCTAGCGTAGAGGACTTTTATGCCATAATACGGAAGAAGACGGCCTCTGTGGTGAGGCAGATGAGGGGGAGCACAAATAGCATCCTGAAAATGATAGCAGGGAGGTGGGATTCGGATATTCTCCGCCGATACACCGACCTTCATGTCTTACGACACTGAAATATTAATATTATTACTGTACTAACTTAGTTTTTATAAGTGTTTTTGTAACTAACAACCTATGGATCTGAGATATCTGAAAATAAAATATTTTTATTTTTATTTTTATTTTATTATTTATTTATTTACATCGTTTAGGGCCTGTTGTTTGATCAGTAGTTAAACTAACTAATTGTTAAAATTCGAAAAAGGAACTGAAAATTTGACACATTTTCTTGAGATTCCTTCAAATTTTCGATTATTTTTTCAAATTTTAACAATTAGTTAGTTTAACTACTGATCAAACAACAGGCCCTTAGTGATTAAATCTAATCGTTTTAGCTTATCGAAACGTGGAGAATGTCATCTGAAGCAATCATCAAAGAAAAAGATAAAAAGTTCCCAATAAAAGTACCACCATTCAAAGGCACCCTTGCTGTGCATCAAGTTTTGTGGAAAAAAGGGACTCCAAACCTAACATTTCGCAAAGCAAGTTGCTTTGAGTGTGGCTGTGGAACTATATGTTTGCACGGGAATCATCTTGGTTTCCTGAAATTGCCCAAAACATATTTAACCCCATCTATTTTTGACAAACCTCTCATAGCCTCAAAAAGTCACGGTAATGAAGTTCTTAGCAACATTACAAACACGCCAAAGGCACCGACTTCGTGTTGAAACAAATGTCAATGTCGCGGGTCCTTCAAATACAAGGATTCTGTCGAATAAACTTATCATAGTAAAAAAAACTGATATTTTACAGAAAAAACAAAACTATCTCTAACCCTAAAATAAGTTTACTTAATTATTCCATCAATAATGGCTGTTGATTCAAAAATTACAAATTATAATAATGTCTTGTATTTTGATTTATTCCATTTTTTATTGTTTTTATTATATTATTGTGTTTTCATATTGCGTAATGGCTATATATTTTGTTCATTGCATTATATTATATTTTTATGTAAAACTAGCTGTTTCCGTGTCCACTTCGTTGGGCAAAACATTTTTTTCGAGTTAATAATTTTCCCGCTAATTCCCGTTCCCGTGGGAATTTCGGGAATTCCTTTCTTAGTGCACCTCTACGGTACCTAAGCTACGTCCCTTCCAAATTTCAAGTGACTACGTTTAGCCGTTTAGGCTGTGCGTTGATATGTCAGTCAGTCAGTCAGTTTCTCCTTTTATATATTTAGATTGTAATCAACAAAAAGTAACAGCCTTAATTAAGTAGGTAACGTTAAATATTATTAAGATTTTATTACAATCGTACGCATTTTAGTTAAATTTAAGAACATTGTTCCAAAATCATGGTGATTACCAAAGAGCTAATATTAATAGAAACTAGATTTTTAAGATATTAACGTAACGTTAGGTAGGTAGTAACTTAAGTAACGTTAAATATTATTAAGATTTTATTACATTTGGTCGTAAAAAAAGTAACTACACAGAAAGGAAAAGATCGTACGTATTTTAGTTTAATTTAAGAAAATTGTTCCAAAATCATGAGCTTATATTAATAGAAACTATTTTTTTTGAAGAAATTGTTGATATACGTAGTCGTACAGTTTATTTTATATTCAATAAAATACATTACATAAACATGTGTGTAAAAAACATTTTAATATGCGCCATTACCAGATACTTGGAATCATTACCATTGCTAAAATAGTCATTCCATACTACTAACGTCATTACCATTTCAAGCAGTTAACTTTGAAGACCAATAACTTCTAATTTAATGATTGGATAATGGTGCCTCCTGCAGGTTTTTAAAGCTTATTACTATATCTTTAAATTTCACTCGCTAAACACGCCAAAACAAATTTTCAAAAAAGTGAAAAAATATTAAGAAATAATCAAAAAGGCGAATCCACCCACAGACGAAAACACATTAATCATAAAAAACAATTCGAGCATTTGTACCAGGCTAATTTTGCAGAGCTAATGATCATCGAGTAACCATTCATGAAAATAACAATGACAAACTTTTCCGACGGTTCCAAACGGCCGCCATACCGCCGCAAAGGAGTATTCTTTTTTTTATAACCTAACACCATCACTGACGTTGTTCATGCGCGTAACCACGTTATTAACAATGCCATCATAATTAAATAAAATATACAGGGTGGAAAGTTGAGATGGGGCATTAAGGGCAGCTACCAGAACCCTTGCTGCCACGCGAAAATGATCTTAGGAGACCTCATCCAACTTTTTGAGTGATGACAATCGACATTCACAGATTTTTGATAAAAGTTACAGTCAGCGAGAAAATCGTCAGAAATGAGTATTTTATTTTAATGCCCATCTATCCCTTTTCTCATAAGGATTAAAACATTATTTGAGACCAACTGAGGTTAGAGCACTAGATAAGAACACTCACAAATCAAAGAAAACGTTTTCATACATTTAGTAGGGCAAAACCAAAGTAGAATTTTCTTTAGCTTAAAGACTATTAATTTGTATGAAGACCACTTCAATTACGTACATACATACCTCTCACGCCTGTATTCCCTCAAGGAGTAGGCAGAGCACATGAAATTTCATTGCCACTTTTAGTTCTGGTAGCTGCCCTTAATGCCCCATCTCAAATTTCCAGCCTGTATATATTACCATGGCAACGCACATTATACAGGGTGACCTCGAATTGGTAATACAAAATCAAAGTACTACAAAGAGCTTCACTAAACCAATCGCTTCTACGGGGTCTCACGCTAAATTTTAAAACAAGTACTTTTTTATGTTTTGTTATTATCCCATTTTTTTTGGCTTAAATCGGTGACCCTACCATTACGTTTAAAATGAAAGAGGTTTAAAGTATTTCAAATGAACACTTTCCCCTTGGTTCGTTATCTGACACATCATTTATGATAAAATCGTATCTTGATTATATTTTTTTATTGCCGTCGACGGGCAAACATGCAGACAGCCCACCTGATGGGAAGTGGTCACCGCCGCCTATGGACATTTGCAACACCAGAGGCGTCACCAATGCGTTGCCGGTCTCGAAGAAATTTAATGATACCCCTTTTAAAAAGCCCCATATTGTAGCGCGTTGGGAAAGTCTCAGCAGGAAGCTCATTCCAAATTCGTATAGTACGTGCCAGAAACGTTCTAGAAAACCGGCGCGTAGTTGAGCGCATTGGCTCAAGAAAATGGGAATGAACACCCTGCCGATGACGAGAAGTGCGATGGTAGAACGAGGCAGTTGGCACCAGTCCAAACAGTTCCTCGGAACACTCTCCATTATACAGACGGTAAAAAATGCAGAGAGATGAAGTCTCTCCGGAGGCTAAGCATTTCCAAACGGTCTGAAACTGTAGGATCGTTGATAATGCGGACGGCACGTCTTTGGATGGAATCGAGAGGGTCAAGGTCATAGGCCGGTGCTCCAGCCCAGAGATGCGAGCAGTACTCCATATGCGGTCTGAGCTGCGCCTTGTAAAGCACAAGGCGATGCCGCGGAGTGAAGTACTGCTTGGACCGATTTAGCACACCCAGTTTCCTGGAAGCAAGTTTGGCCTTGCCTTCCAGGTGACCTCTAAACTGCACGTCGCTAGCAATGTCAACACCAAGGATCCCAATACTGTTGGAGTTGGAAAGGGGAGTTCCTTGGAGCCGCGGCGCTGGACAGAATGGGGATTTCTTGGTAGAGAAAGCGCAGACCAGTGTCTTCGATGGGTTGAATTGGACGAGATTTCGTCGACCCCATTCGGAGGCTCGCTCCAAGGATGCCTCTATTTCGGACACAAGTCTCACCCGACTCTCCTCCGCAACTCTTGATTAGTAAATTGTCACTTGTCACTTGTCTTGTCAGAAAGTAAGAATTTTCGTATTTAATTAAGATAGTAATTAAACAAAATGCCCCGAGCTTATCCTTATACGATCAGCGAATGGATATGTTATCTTTTTATTTTACGTCACGAAGTACCGTACGAACTCAAGCATTGTTTCATGAACGACACCCTGACTGCCCAACTCCTACTCGTGTTCTAATAAACTCCATTGTCCAAAATTTAAGAGATTTTGGACAGTTTACTGTCCCAGTGCACGCTCAAGTTCGGGGCCGGCGGCCGCGGTACTCGCAGACGTTTCGGGGACGAGTTCTCGATTACTTTAGCCACCACCAAGAGGCGAGCACAAGGGACGCTGCCGCAAGATTCGGAACGAGCAAATGGTTTATTTGGCGATTACTGAATGCTGAAGGAAAGCATCCGTTTAAATTCTAAAGGGTGCAGGATATCATATTAGCCGATTATCCTAGAAAAGTGCAATTTTGTCGTTGGCTGCTGCAAAATCTACACGGTAGGCATGTTCAACGTTCACAATGAACACTGGTGGTCTGATCGTGAAGCAAATCCTCATGTAACTCGCAGGGACTCCTACCAGACACGTTTCTCGGTCAATGTTCGGGCAGGAACACTGAACGACTGTTTTATTAGTCCTCATTTCACTGACGGAAATTTAAATGGACCGAAATATGAAGAATTCCTGAGAAATGTGTTACCGGTATTGCTACGAGAGGTGCCGCAGCAAAATTTGGAGGCTCTGTATTACCAGCAGGATGGTGCACCAGCTCATTTTTCCCTGCGTGTGCGAAGCTACTTGGACCAAGAGTTCCCTGGGAGATGGATTGGACGCTGTGGCCCAGTCGCTTGGGCTCCTAGAAGCGCTGATATCACACCTCTCGACTTCTTTTTGTGGGGTGAAATAAAAAGGAGAGTGTACGCACGGGAAACAGATACTGTGGGTGAACTTCGCCAAAAGATAATTGAGGCATTTAATACTGTAACAGCCAATGAATTTGTTCTCCGCAGATTGAAAGACAATCATCATAGGTGACGAGTGGAGTTATGTATTCAGGAAGGCGGAGGTCATTTTGAGCACATTTTAAAAGTTGTTTAAGTTTCTAATTTTGCTTTTTGTACTGTACATTATTAAACAATAAATTATTTTTAATAATTCACTCATTTATTTATTTACTTTATCAGATAATTTAGTAGGGTACTTAAGACTAAAGGGTTTAGTTGGATCGATATCAGCACCTAACATCGAGTGTTAGATACAGGAAAGGAAATTGAGACATTTTGTACCTTGTCGCTATGATGTATGGCAGTGCGTCACGTTGAATGTCCACTGTCATTATCTCCATCATTGTTGTGACAGAGTAAAAAATGGTTCGAGAATCAATTTCCTTGTCTGTACGACAGGCATGACGTCATGTAGGTTAACCACACTTGGGATTTAAAATTATATTTATTATTTTGTCTTGTTAGAAAATTTACGATAATTAACGAAAGCTAACTTTAACAACTGAGTTAATGCAATACACTATTTGTAATTAACTGAATCATAATCAAGTATTTTGTATTACCAATTTGAGCTCACCCTGTAGAATTGTTTTCACTCTTCGGTTACGCTATAGGTGGTATTTTGATACAGCTAACGACATCAATAGGCGGTTTATAGTACGCGAGTAGCAAAATATAATCATTGCATAAAGCATTAAAAAAATTAAGCTAGTTTTCCAGGGTCCGTTTATAAATTATATGCGGTTGTAAATAAGTATCAACATGACATGCATCACAGTCTAGACTTGAGCACATTCCGTAGTGCTCGCGTAAATGCTCAAAGCTGTTAACAACTTAACGGTATTTATAAATTTACCGTCCAGGGTTTGAGGGTCAGCGAGTCTTTCTTGTAGCATCCGACCTTCCTGCAGAGCCCTCGATGGTATGAGTCCGGCACGCATAACGCGCTCTCCTTCTCTGCGAGCTTGCCACCTAAAAAAATCGGCGGTCAACGTCTAGCAATGTGAACATCAACTCCATGCCGTCGACTGTTCGTCGCACTCACCAATACGCGTCGTCCTGTGAGACGATGTGTAAAACGTCACCTTTCTTAAAGTTGAGACCAGCTTCTTTACACGGTATGTAAGGATCCTCGTCAGAGTCATAGTTAAATAGTGCGCGGACCCGCACCTTGCTCTCACGCGAACCGCCCTTGCCATAAGATGGTACCAGTTTAAACGTGATTGTACCTTCGGAGCTTTGCTGAAAACAAAAGTGCCATCATAAAGTTCTGTGGTAGCCAGAATTAACTTGCATTCCTACTCATGAATCAGTTATTACTAGACCCCGAATTTTGGTCGCGATGACGTCACAATAGAGTAATTTGGGGAGCAAATGAAACGGTGCCACAAAATTATACATAAAGAATAAGATAAGCTAAAATATATATACATTTCACCAAATATTCGTTCAGGACATGTAGATCACAATGTAAAAAATATATTAAAATTAACTTTATCAATTTATGCAATCTGTACTAACTCAATAAAGTTTGACAGATAATGTCTATTTATATATGGATATTTATACTGACGTCACCTTTCTCATCGTTTCGAGCTCTAATTGATCAGTATAATTAAAATTTTGATATTCGCAAAAAATGGTATTTACTACACGAAAAAAAACGCAATTTTTACCACATTTCATCTTCGAAGGGTCGATATACAAAAAAATAATGAGTAAAACACTTTCGTATTAATTAACACCATAAGACATTTTTTTATCTTATCTTATCTACTTAAATAAATCCGTATTAATTACTACCGGTCCATTTGCTCCCCAAATTACGCTATTGTGACGTCATCGCGACAAGAATCCGGGGTCTAGTTATCACGCCTCTTTATCTACACACAACCAACTGAAACGACTTTATTAATTTAATATTAAAAACATGTTTAAAAAAACAAAAAACGCAAAAATTCACTCATTTAAAATGGTAATAGCCTAATAGGTCGGTCAAACTGAAGTCAGCTTTTGGTTAAAAATATTGTGGGACGGCGACTTCAGTTTAGTGATGTGCCGGCGGTAACTTACTCGTTACCAGTATAATACCATTTGGTAAAATACTCAGTAAATTACCAATGCTACAGGTAATATTACCAGAAGCGGACATAGAGATCGTGTATTTCTGTTTTGTTATCTTTATTCATAAATAGGTACAGGGTGTCGGATCATTAGTGGTCCAAATGAAAAAAATAAATAGGTCACACCCAGGGCTACCAAAAACACCCCCATGTATGTTCAGCGATTTTTAGTACTTTCGGAGATATTGATCATTTTAGTCGGAATTTTTGTAATTTTTCCTTTCGTCCATGTTACAAAATCTCATCAATTTGATGTATTATTTCAATATTTTTTCAGTGGTTTCTTATATGGATGGATACAATCATTATGAACTTCGAATGTTTTTAAAGCTACTTGCCAGTTTTTTTTTCATGGCAACTTTTTGTGTAATCACGCAAAGTTACTTTCTCCATACTAAGTGAACCCCATGTTTGTTTTTCATCTACTTAGTGTAATTATTCGAACGCTGTGTATAATTTAAAAAAATATTTGTTCTTTAATTTTATACTTACTTTGGTATCCGGTTTTCACGAGATAGATATGTATGAAGTATAAATATAAGGGAGTAATATTCCCGGTAACATTGGTAAAATACTCGGAAATATTAAGTATTTTACCAGTAACATCACTACATAGTATAAAACTAAGTCGCTTCCCGCTGTCTGTCCCTATGTTTGCTTAGATCTTTAAAACTACGCAACGGAATTTGATGCGGTTTTTTTTAATACATAGAGTGATTCAAGAGGAAGGTTTTTATGTAAAATAAATTCTGTTTTATGTACGGATGTTACAGAAAACTCATATAAACCGAAGCGAAGCGAGGGCGGGTCGCTAGTTGGTAATATACTAAACTACTGTACCCATCTTATCATTATTAGTTTAAAAGGGTCCGTCTGGTGCTAAAATAGTATAAACATGTATAAAAACATAGGTTATATATACGAAATTTGAATATTACCGTATATTACCGCTTTTTGGTAATGTTTCTGGTAGCGTTACTGGTAGAATACCCACTTCGAGTAAGTTACTGGTAACTGCACATCACTACTTCAGTTCGACAATATTCCATTTTAAATTAAGTAATTTTTTGAGTTTTTGGCGGCAGCTTTTTATTCTTATTTTATACTAGCGACCCGCCCTCACTTCGCTTCGGTTTGTGTGAGTTTTCTGTAACACCCGTACATAAAACAGTTTAATATACCTATATAAAAACCTTCCTCTTGAATCACTCTATTTATTAAAAAAAACCGCATCAAAATCCGTTGCGTAGTTTTAAAGATAGCATATATAGGGACAGACAGACAGACAGACAGACAGACAGACAGACAGCGACTTTGTTTTATACTAAAGTCTAATTTTTATTCCCACAGAAAAAATGTAAACAAAGGTGTTGCCGTTAGTAACGTAAACCATTCGCAGTATTCAAAATATTTTTACTTTCCACATTTACAAGAAATTTACTTTCTATAAAAAAACATATATTGTAATTAAGATTAAAGAATTTAATTTGTTGATGGAAAACTTTATTTATATAAAAACTCTTGGTTGTGTTAATTTAAAACGTGAAAACCGTTTTTGTACGCATAATTTATTTATTGCACTGGTATCATTGACTTGATACACCCGTGTTAAGACGTTGACGGCTGCTTGAAAGATTTGAGACGTTACTTCACTCGCTTCGCTTCACCATTCGTGCTTCCGTCGTAATCGCTTTCCAGTGACGCATTTATGCGATTTTAATTTCAATTATACCTCAAATTTATTTTTATATCACGGTTCGAGCGAAATTATACCTTAATATTATATTTCTTGGTGGCCGAAACTTTGAGATCCCCTGAAATGTCACTTTGACAGTGACGTAACTTTGTTTACACTTTTTGTGTGGGAATAAAAATCCGACTGTATGTAGTGACTAGTGATCATAACAAAGACCAAATCCCTTTCAGACAAATATATAATTTTTCAAATCGATTTGAGTAATCAGGGAACAAGCATGAAAAAAGATCCCGATGAATTGAGAACCACCTCAGAGAAATAAAACAACACAAGGGAAGAAAAAGAGAGTTACCAGGATGGCGAGCACGTCGGCGGGTGTCTTGGCCTCGACGGTGATGCCGTTGACCTCGATGACCTCGTCCCCGGCGTGGATGAGTCCCGAGCGGTCGGCGGCGCCGCCGTGCATCACGCGTGCAATCACGATCTTGCCGGTCTCCTCGTCCGTCTTTATGGTCGCGCCCTGCCAAAAAACACACATCAGGTTGATTTTTCCCATTCATGAAATCCCATTTCCTCTCATTATTTATTGATAGATTTCAAGAAAGGATTTATAGTTTTAGTAAGCGTTTTGATAGTCATTTACTATTTTTAGGTTTATTTACTGTAATAGGATAACAAGATGTTTAATATTGGAAGAACATTTTATATTAAAATTATGGTGGTAATTTACTATTTTTGGTAAACAAACATTGATTTAGTATATACTAGATACACAATCAGCACGAAAAAATGGCAAGTCAAAACTACTGCCGAATCGACTTGGGCAGTAGTTTTGCTATTAGTCTTGTTCCGACCACAGACAGTGGCAGTTGTCAATCATGACAAAATGTGTGGTGAAAAACTGCAAAAATAATAACAAAAAAACTAATAAAAAGGATGGAATGTCTTATTTTACGTAAGTTCTATTTATTTATAAGCGTTTCTAGCTAAATTATAATGTTTTCATGATTTTTAGGAATTCATTTTGTGCACACAAATTATGACTTACCAAGGAACAAAATTATTATGGAGTAGCTATTACTTTTTTAAATTTTAATATTTTTTATTTTTAAATTTAAGCTTTCCACGAAATCCTCTACGACGTGCAAAATGGGTCGCAATATTAGCACGAGATAGGGGTGATCAACTATTCAAGGCAAATAAGTCGTCTGTTGTGTGCTTGACTCATTTTCGTACCACAGACGTATATAGGTACCACAAATAAAGGCTTTAGTAGACTGACTAAATCTGCAATACCTGTCTTGAATGTAAGTACCTACTTAAATGTCACACGATAGGTGTCATATTAATCTCAAAAAATACAAAGACCATTAAAGTTTGATTTTACAATCATCGGATAAAAGTATCTGTCTGTTAAAGTGAGCTCTTTCTGTTTGTTATGTAAAGAAAAGGGCGAAATCTAACGACAATAAGAAAGATATTTTAGAGATGAATTGCTAAGTTGATCCGTCGTTTAACTTTTTTTCTCATCTTTGCTTAATAGATGTCGCAGGTGCATGAGGTTTAAACATCAAATAGTGAAACTATAAATGACACCCAAATTTCACAAGTACGTACACTCGCGGTCAAATAATTCGGGTCAGAGAGCGTTTTTCATACAAACGAGGATATTTCGAAGCCTTGGTCCCTAGCCAGGGGTTGTTTTGAGTGAGGTTTAATGGTGGATACTCCAAGGTTCAAAAGAGGAGGTCAAAAGTTCTTAAGATACGAGTACCTAACTGATAGCACAATCAGTTGACACCACAGCCAGAGACTTTGGGTCAGCATTTGGATTTCCTTACATTTTATTGTCATTTTAGATGTTTTTCTAAAGATGTACAATTCCGGCGTTAGCCGCAGATTCAATCAGTTGGGTGTCCTAGGCACTCTGGAAGTCCTTTATCGATGCTCGGGGTATCCATCATCAGATTTCACTACAAGCATCCCCTCGCGAGGAACCAAGGCTTCAAAATAGCCTCGTTTGTATGAAAAACGCACTCTGACCCGAATTATTTGACCGCGAGTATATAAAAATAAATATTCCTGTAAACGTAGAAGGTCCCAGAGCTATATTTTTTTTTCAAGAATAATATTTTTTCTTTCATAGACTGCTTCTATTGCCTCCGGATCAATGGAAACATTATCCCACCATTTCCAATAAAGAGCCCAATATCAACAACATCGTTGAGTATCGGTTCCGTTTTAGACTAATAAAACTAATACAATATAAATAGATAAATTCGTCTCCATTCATTCGATGTCCACTTTTGTCATAAATAGTATGATAATGGCGATTTCACTAAAGAGTTTTAAATATTTTAAAACATTAGTTTACAAATTTGACACTTGACTGCTAGTATATTGAGTTTTATTTTGCATGAATGTTTAAGGTAAAAAATAGCGATGTTAGCATGTATCTGAATGCAGCTATCAATGTCATTTGGGACAGTTTATAATAAAGTTTTGTGCGGGATTGTGTATCTTGTATATACTAAATCAATGTAAACAAAGGATTTTTTTGTACGTTACTTACCGTTTGTACGTTACCGTTGTTTGTTAAGTAGTTAACTCAACTAATTGTTAAAATTCGAAAAAGGAATCGATAATACTGTACAAACAACGGGCCCTTGGTTTTATATCCGGGTTATTTAATATTATGGAAATTACAATTTTCTACATTCAAACATTTTTCACCATCGATTTTAATCCTTTTTCATTTTAATTAGTTTCGCCATGTCCGTCTATCCATCTGTCCGCGGTCTAATTCAGAGACTCATGGTACTACAAAGCTGTTATTTGGCATAGTTACTTATAAATTTAAATTACGCCGACCGTGTCATTGGATAACTCTTATTATCAACAGTGGAGGACAGTTTAGGAAATATTGGTCCCCCTAATATATTACCAAAACTCCGAGTAATAAAAACTGAAAAATATCTTTAATGAAAGTACATTTAAATAACGATTTTTAAAGGAAAAATATCACGGTTAAGAAGACTTGATTGGTTCAAGGATACAGGCGACTAAAATGTTTGAAAGACAGCACCATATACCTTAAGTCTCTATGTTACGCTTGGCAATGTATTAGTTAAGACTCCGAGCGTACGACGGATGGCGGACGGGTGGCGCGGATGGAGTGGCGCCCTCAATTATTTTTTTTGGGTTTTTAATAAACTTAAATATTTTCTAGCAAACGAATTACGGTTACTTGTTGTTCAAATGGATGAACCATTCGTAGGATGAATTACATACTTTTATAATCTTTAACCTCCTGTTATCAACATAACGGAAAAGGGTAGCAAACCGTTTTATCGTTAAGTTACTCACTATGGTCGTGGATCGCGAATGGGTAAGCGGTGCGATACATTTCGATACTGTTGCATTGCATGTGGCATCAGCTGCAGCGCGATAGTCTCTATAATACAGTCTATGTAGGATCATCCTTGTGACAGCACTTACTATACTCGCAAGCTTGGGTAAGTAAAGTTTTTGGAAGTAATGTAAATTATATTTTTTTTAGATAGTCGTCATCCTGAAGATCATGGAACTGCGGCTCTTTTACTTTTATTTCCTCTAATATTTTAGAAATCTTTTTTTTAGTTATGAAGTCGACATTTGTAAACTTTAATGACCGACAAGCTTGTTGCCTTCGTATTTAATGAAATAGAAAAAAAACTGTCACTTCTATATCTGTCAACGTCAAATCAAATCAAAGTAAGCAAACAGTTCAATTCAAATAAGTAAATTCAAGTAAATCTTTGTAATACTCCATTTCCACAGTCCGTGTGGGATTGCCTGAATTCATTGCGTGGATTGTACAATTCAAAAGTGCTCTCGTGGTCGTGGCTATCAAAAAGCAGGGCAAGAGTCGTCGAGAAAGGAAGAAATCGGTGTCCAAGAAGAAGTGCCAAAGGGTTCGAAAATAAATCGTAGACCAAATATCGTGCAAAGGTCTTAGAGCAAAGCGGCAAAACGAAAGTCCGGAGTTCGTTCTGAGATCGTTAAAAATATTTCTAAAAACACTGATCACATGAAACACAAGCAAACAGAAAAGAGCCGTTGAATTGAATCGTTTGTTTACTTTGATTTGATTTGACAATGACAGATATAGAAGTGTTTTTTTTTTCTTTTTCATTAAGTACGAAGGCAACAAGCTAGTCGGTCATTAAAGTGTACAAATGTCAACATCATAACTAAAAAAATATTTCTAAAATATTAGAGGAAATAAAAATAAAAGAGCCGCAATTTCTTGATCTTTAGGATGACGACTATCGAAAATAAGTATAATATACATATCTTCCAAAAACTTTACTTAGCCTATTGCAGGACGTCGTCACAGGGTTCGTGAATGTAGGTAACATTAATAATAAAAAGTAAAAGAGTAATACCTGTTTGTTTATATGGGCTGTGACAAGGATCATCCTAGACTAACCCTACTCACACCCGTATTTATAGTCAAGAAAAGTAATTACTTGAGTAAAAGTTATGACTAAAGTAACAATTTTTATATGTCTTTTGACACTACTAATACTCAAGTAATTACTTTTCTTGACTATAAATACGGGTGTCAGTGTCAGCCAGCTCAGCCACAACCCACCGCTGTTTATGTTTAGGACTGAAATCCGCACCGCTTTTAACTCGACATTGACTATGAACATCTTAAATAAATTAAATACGTACATAATAAGTAATAACATATCCACTTGTCATTAACGTTAAATAATAAACGCAAAATAAAATAGAATTAACATTAAATAAGCAATACAATAAGTAACAAGGGAGTAGACAGATAACAGCATGAAACTAAAAAAATATGTAATTTAAACAGCAGAACACAGTTTGCATAAACATCTAGAGATAGCAGCTAATAAGAATTAAAATTATGCATCGAAAATGGGGGTGGTTGTAAGAGGAACGGACGGAGAAATTAAATAAAAGTATGTGAGTACATCCACAAGACAGGGTTACGGTGAACTGAAAGCGTAAAAGAACTAGCATCAAGGTATCGGCGTAAACTTACCACGATTGGCTCTGCACTCTGAGCTCCACCCTTTTAATAAAAAACAACGGCTTCAATTTTCATATCTCCAAGATTAATTAAGTACTAGACGAAATAAATATCATGTTTAGAAACTGATAAAAAACTACCTCGGTTGAAATAATAGTATCTGAGACAGTAAATCTTATTATAATATTATAGATACTCAGCAATGAAATATTTTTTCTTACTAGTAAAAAAAAACCTTAGCTGCTATTTCTAAATGAAATTATTTATTGTCTTCTCTAAATATTATATTAATTTACTACTATTGCAGGTTGTAGCAATAGTAGCACAAAGTAGTCAGTCACCCGGAACTATTTATTTATTTGAACTAGCCTTTGCCCGCGGTTTCGTCTGGATATAAGTCGTTTATAGTTGTTCCCTCGGGAACTGACTAATTTTCTGCGGTAAAAAGTACCTAGTCGAGCTATAAACTCTGTCCCGAACATGACAACGAGCGATTGTGGCGTTGAACTGTTTTAAAACGATTCAAACAAACAACACACGCAGATTTATAATATTAGTAATAGTCCTAGTTGTTATGGCGAATATTCGGGCAAAAGCTGCAAAAGCAAGCCGCTTTACAGTAGAGGTCAAAATAAGTCATTTACCCGCAGAAACCAAACTTTCACCCACACACAGCTGGCGCCACTTACTTTTTTTATTTAAAAAAAAAACTAGAATCTTAAATTTCAATTTCAATTTTTTGGGGGTCAATCTAAAAAAATACATTAAAATAAAATACGTAATTGCTAGCGAAAACCCCACTATTTTATAAAAAAACCCGGCCAATTGCTACTTGAACTCGCGTAGAGGGGGTTCCGTAGAAACGTACCTTTTTATCTACTGTGGTAGATGTGTGTGCGTGGTGTCGCGATATTTATGAAAGAGCTATCCAACTCTTTTATAAATATTGCGGCTTTGTGAGAACAATTTTTCGATGACGGGATTTGTTTGTAAAATAATAAAGTGCTTTTTTTTGTTTGATCCAAGTCAAGTCTAATAAGCTGTTTTTTGAAAGAAATATGAAAATGACTACTTATTTTAAATAAAGAACTAAAGTTATACATACATGTTAGTTAGACAGGGATTTTGGAATAGGGTAAGGATAATTTGCGCCAAAATGCTTGTATATGTTTTCGTTGGTTATTTTATCTTACGCCAGTGTGGTGTTTAATAAATGTGCGACGGTACCACTGGCAACACTGTGTGTGTCTATGGGGAGATGGCCGTCCGTGCTGGTAGCGGTACAAGAGCAACAAATAAATAGTTGTTTTAATTACAATCATAATTACGATACTATCTCCAAAGTACGTACATAAATGTGTACGCTACAATTGGCGACGAGGTAAAACTGTAAGTAGTGTGTGATAATAATAAATTTCAAATGTATCATCAACAATAGTAATACGCAATACGCCGGCCGGCGCCATGTTGTAATAAAACAAACAACTTCGGCGTTTACAAATTCACAGCAAAGTTAATTTTGTTATTGTTAAAATGAGTTAAAAGTACTTTATTTTAACTGATTGCTATTAAATAAATGACGATACGATACAAAATGTGGATGTCATAGACTTGTAGTCATGATAATTTATAAAATTTGTTGAGACCAACTAATTGTTGAAATATGTTCTTAGTACTTATACTGAGGATTCTGTTCCATTGGTTTCACTACATTACTACTGTACCAATTGATATCAACTATATGAGGTTCACAGAAACCGTAAGTCACTTTCCATTGATATCAATTAAAAATGTCAATTAAGCTTAAATGCAAAATGTTCCATTGACATTAAAACAAAACTGTGCCAATTGATATCAACTAGATAATATAAGGTTCAAAGAAACCGATGGTTCCATTGATATCAATTAAAAATGTCAATTAAGTTTAAACGCAAAATGTTCCATTGACATGAAAACAAAACTGTGCCAATTGATATCAACTATATTAGGTTCACAGAAACCGATGGTTCCATTGATATCAATTTAAAATGTCAATTAAAGTTTAAATGTTCCATTGACATAAGACAAAAACATAAACTGTTCCAATTGATGTCAACAAATAATACAAAATGTTCCATTGACATCAATTTAAATATGCACATATCAACCAATGGCGTAGTCATATGCAGTACATATTGGTGGAATTTAACCATATGTTGTTCTTCATGTTTCAGGCAAATGTATAATGGCTCAATTACAAACATTTGAATCATTTGATTGTGAGGGGGACCCAAACTCCGTTGGGTCACGATGGGCAAAATGGAAACGGGGTCTCCAAATCTACTTGCAGGCAACTAATGTAGAATCAGCAGAAAAGAAAAGAGCTACACTTCTTCACACTGGTGGCCTTGCTCTGCAAGAAATATATTATAATATACCAGGTGCTGATGCAAAACTAAAAGATGCGGAAGGTAAAGAAGTAGATGTATACAAAATTGCAATACAGAAACTTGATGAGTATTTCGCTCCAAAGCAGAGCTATGTCTATGAAAGGCATGTTTTTCGTTTATTAAGACAAGAAGAAGGGGAAAAATTTGAAAAGTTTCTCATAAGACTTAGAAACCAAAGTGCAAAATGTGAATTTCCCAACGACAACAATTTAATCGATCAAATTGCAGAAAAGTGCCGTTCAAGTGAACTTCGCAAGAAAATCCTGACACTTGGGGACACTGTGACTGTTGATAAGATCATCATGGAAGCTAACACTTTAGAAACAGTGGAAAGGCAACTAAGTGAATTTCAAAAGCCGGCACAGGATCTAACAGTGAATAAAGTTGAAACCAAATACAACAAATTTTCAAGACCTGAAATAGAATGTACCAGATGTGGGAGTAAAAAACATAAATCCGACAGTACAACATGCCCTGCTAGAGGGAAAATATGTACCAAATGTGGTTATAAGGATCATTTTCAAAAACTGTGTAGAACAAGAAAGTACAAACGGACAAATAATTACAAACGGAAACATGACAGCTCTCAAATTGACACATCCTCCTCAGAGTCAAATACAAAGAAAAGCAAAACAAATCCAGCTACCATTCAATACATATTTCATTTGGATGATGATGAAACCGTGAACTGTCAAATTGGTGGTGTGGATGTAGACATGTTGATTGACTCTGGCAGTAAATGCAACATCATCACTGACAAAACATGGGAACATTTGAAGACATGTGCTGTTGAAGTTATGAATCAAAACAAAAATACTGACAAAGTGTTTATGGCATATGGAAGCATGGAGCCACTAAAAGTTTTGGGATCTTTTGAGGCAAAAATCAACATTGGCCGTGAAGGACATAGTGCCACTTTCTATGTTATCAAGGATGGCACCAGGGATCTGCTTGGCAAGGAGACTGCTATGACCCTAAATGTTTTAAAAATAGGGGTAAGTGTAAATTCTATATCACAAGGCCCTTTCCCAAAATTTAAAGATATCCAGTTACAAATTGCTGTAAATGAGACTATTACCCCAGTAACTCAACCATGTAGGAGAGTACCTATTCCTTTAGAAAATAAAATAAACTCTAAAATTGATGAACTGATTGCTAAGGATATTATAGAGCCAGTAGATAAACCAACTTCTTGGGTGTCACCAATGGTGCCCATATTAAAAAGTAATGGGGAAGTTAGGATATGTGTGGACATGCGATGTGCCAATAAAGCCATTATCAGGGAAAATCACCCTCTACCTACAATGGCACAATTATTACCTAAATTCAGAAAAGCAACTGTATTTTCAAAATTAGATATACGCGAAGCATTTCATCAAATAGAAATTAGTGAAGACTGTAGAGACATAACTACCTTTATTACTAACAAGGGATTATTTCGCTATAAACGTTTAATGTTTGGAATTTCTTGTGCACCTGAACATTTCCAAAAAATTTTAGAAAGGATACTTTTGCCATGTTCAGGTGTTGTAAATTTTATTGATGATATCATTGTATATGGTAGTACTGAAAATGAACATAACATGAGATTAAATCATGTACTGGAAATACTTAAACAAAATAATGTGTTTTTAAATGTGGACAAATGTATATACAATGCAAAAAGGATTGAATTCATAGGCCATGAATTGACATCTGAAGGGGTCAAACCTTTAGACAAATATATTAAAGGTATCGAATCATTCAGGGAACCGAAAACTATTGAAGAAATTCGAAGTTTTCTGGGACTTGTAAATTTCATTGGTAAATGGATTCCAAATTTAGCAACCCTTACTGAACCACTGCGCGGAATATTAAGATTAAAACTCCACAAAAGCACAGATATTACCAATTATTGGAAACATGAACAAAAGCTAGCATTTTGTGATTTAAAGAAAAGTTTGGGAAACATTACCTCTCTAGGATTTTTTGACCCTTGTGATAGGACACAAATAATGGCTGATGCAAGCCCCGTCGGTCTTGGCGCGGTTCTTATTCAGTGGGACAGTAAGGGCTCCAGAGTCATTGCCTATGGTAATAAAACTCTAACTGATGTTGAAAAGCGTTACTGTCAGACTGAAAAGGAAGCGCTTGCCATAGTCTGGGCAGTTGAACATTTCCGGATGTACTTATATGGTTTGAAGGGGTTTGATTTGATAACTGACCATAAACCTTTGGAGGTCATATTCGGTACGAGATCAAAGCCTTGCCCTCGAATAGAACGGTGGGTTTGGTGGGTTTTGCGTCTACAATCTTACAACTATAAAGTAATATATCAGCCAGGAAAATTTAACATAGCCGATCCTTTTTCAAGGTTATGTCCACCTGTAAATTCAAACCCTTTTGATGATGAGTTCCATGTAAATCAAATTGTACAGTTTGCGCGACCAGTAGCTGTCTCTTTTCAGGAAATAAAAGATGCTTTTCGGACTGATAGTGAACTACAATTAGTAAAACAAGGTCTTTTACATAATGAATGGGACAGTAAGGTCAACAACTATAAGTTATTTGATTCAGAACTGTGGCTACATGATGAAATGCTGTTGCGGGGAAACAAACTTGTAATACCATCTAAATTGCGGGGTCAGATTCTAGAAGCAGCTCATGAAGGCCACCCGGGGATAGTAGCCATGAAGGGTAGGTTACGGACCAAAGTATGGTGGCCCAAGATAGACAAGGATGCTGAAACCATGGTCAAAAGTTGTCAAGGGTGTACCTTGGTTTCAGGACCTAGTCCACCTATACCAATGAAGAGACGTCTGTTACCAACGCAAGCTTGGGTCGATATAGCGGTAGATTTCTTAGGACCATTACCAAGTGGGGACTATCTGTTTGTAGTTATCGACTACTATAGTCGGTACAAAGAAATTAAACCTATGAAATCCATAACATCACAAGATACAATTAATGTTTTAAGAGAAATTTTCTCAAGATTAGGCATTCCTGTTAGCATGACTGCAGACAATGGGAGACAATTTACTAGCGAAGCATTTAAAGCGTTTTGTCTAGAATTAGGTATTCGTATGTATAACACCATTCCATACTGGCCCCAACAAAACGGGGAGGTTGAGCGACAAAACCGTGACATAGTCAAACGTCTCAAAATTAGTCAAAGTCTGAAAACTAATTGGAAAGAGGACCTACTATATTATTTAATGATGTATAATAGCACTCCCCATAGCACAACAGGAAAAACTCCTTCCGAACTTTTTTATAACAGACAATTCAGAGATAAAATTCCCCATGTTTTAGACACTGAAAACAGACAAGATGATTTAGAAGTCCGGGACAAGGACACAGAAATGAAGGAAAAAGGAAAAATAGGAGCAGATCGTAGAAGAAAAGCTAAAGAACACTATTTGGATGTCGGAGAAAAAGTATATGTAAAGAATATGGTTAAGGAAAACAAATTGACTTCAGAATTCAATTCCATACCACATACCGTCACTAGTGCAAACGGCAGTGATATTAATGTAAAAAATGATCTTACAGGACATGAATATAAAAGGAATATTGTCCATTTAAAGAAGGTGGAAGGAGAATGGAAAATATATGACAAAGAAAAGGAAGTTGTTGAGAATGGAAAAGGAAATGGGGGTACTGATTCAGAATGATTCAGAATAATAAATATTTATATTTGTTACCAATTATCCAAAATAGTTAAGAAGTCCAAAGACTGTTAAAAGTAGAATTATTGATTATTTAGTGTTCAAATTATCCAAAATAGTTAAGAAGTCCTAAGACTGTTAAAAGTAGAATTATTGATTATATAGTGTTATATTGCATAGTTTGAAATTGAAAGACTGCATTAAAATGTTGTGCTAATTGGTTATAAGTACACTGAACGTTGTTTAACCATAGTATGTTATATAGTTTGTAACAACGGTAGTTAAAGGAATGTTTAAGTATAAAAAGTTTATAGTAGGTTTGTAAGTGATTACATTAGTTCTAGTGATTTTATATGATCTTATGTTAATTTAGTTCCTATGGCTGTCCTAAATTTACATGTTAAGAAATGGTGATATCTAATCTTACATGTTCTTTGAAATTGTGAAAAAGGAAGAGGTGTGGTGTTTAATAAATGTGCGACGGTACCACTGGCAACACTGTGTGTGTCTATGGGGAGATGGCCGTCCGTGCTGGTAGCGGTACAAGAGCAACAAATAAATAGTTGTTTTAATTACAATCATAATTACGATACTATCTCCAAAGTACGTACATAAATGTGTACGCTACAGCCAGCAAAAAATCTGATACTTTTCATTAATTTAGGGGTTTTTATTACCTACCGACGAAAACATTACAAGCATTTTGCGCAAATCATCTCTACCGAAACGAAAACTTAATTAATGAAAAACCTCCGATCCAAGGGTAATGCTTGAACTAAAAAAAATATATGTTATGCTTATGATGTACCAAAAACATAATACAAAATTACTTTTGATATTATCATTCTCCTGCCCTTACCCCTGCCCAAATTTTTTTTGATTCTGCATTTAATAATAAATCTTCTTAGTTTGTTTTATTATTTTCTAATAACTATTTCATTCAAAACATACTTCGAAATATTGTCTATTTCTTACTATCGTTAGTTTATGTACATAATAAAAAAAACGAAATATGACCTTTTTAAGTTTTCCAAAAAATGAAGAACGCCGTCTGGCTTGGGTGGATGCAGTTCGTCGCGAATTGCGAAACGAGAATTGGATGCCTAGCAAACATTGCAGGATTTGTAGCATCCATTTTGATGAATCGGATTATGTCATCTCAAAAACTGGAAAACATTTTTTAAAAGTCACAGCGGTCCCAAATTGTACAGTACGTGGTCAACATTTATTTACAATAATTTAATTAATATTTAAATGAATATCAGACGTCGAGGAGTTTATCACAGGTCTATTAGATATGTTTAGATGCTAAAGACTATTTGACGCTGACTACTCTTACAACATAATATCTTCTGATGTACTATTTTACAACTTTATAATAGTGTAACATAAGTATGTTCAATGATTCAAGGGGAACAATCATTCAATCATATAAAAAAATATTAATAAAATTCATTATTCAATTACTGTGTGGTTTTTGTATTAAACCGTCCACGTCAAATGTTGAAAGACATGGCCGCGTTCAAATAACCCTTATGAAAAAAATTTGACAAATGGAAATCTTGTGTCAGAGAGCTTGTAACCAATTGCAGATTTTTGTCTTTCAAACGGTATAAAACCTTACTGAAATTACTGTCTACTCAAACGTTATACCAGCATCTGACATAAATGACTTCATACCTTAACTCAATTAATATTTAGTTGATTATTGGAACCACTCGATACATAAGATCTTTTCATTTCAAAAAGTGGGCGTTTTGGAGCGGATTTGTCAGTCGTTTTTGTTAGACGTTACTCTTCCATACTTATTATATTTCGATGTTTATACTATGTAGTGATAAATTTACATTGCATTACCTTTCGTGTTTAAAACAGTATTTAAACCCTACAAGAACGATCATGTATTCCGATCACCCTGACCTACGCTATTTCCCATGTATCAACAGTTTTGTATAATCAACCATATATTTGTGTTAACTAGATCAATGTAGCTTTAAGATTATATTATTTTATAAACATAAAAGAGATTTCGATTATACTTTTAAATTCAATAGGTAATTAAAAAAAAACAAATACGTTTTTCAGTCTTTTGTAATTATATTTTTTTTGTTAAAATTTGCATTATTTTTTTATTTATCCCAAAATAGTATATTGCATACCCTAATATGTATAGTCTTAGAGAAATGTTCAATTAAAGCGCGACAGCGTCGAACTCGCCCCCCCCCCTCCCCCTAAATGCAGGATGGCTGTCGATGGCTTCCGGTGTGAATGTATTTCAGACCAGCTAAGAGCCAAATGTGCCAAGTTTCAGCCCATAATCACAAAGTGCAAGGTGCCATGCAGTAATACCCTAGCTTTAGAAAGAGATCTTTGCTGGATTATATCTTGGTTATTTTTATAGCTACTCGAAAAAAAAACTCATCTGTTTGTTACATGAATCAGCTTTTATTGAAGCTATGAAAAAAAGTCATGAATATTCCCCATTATTATAAGGTCATTAGTAGTGTCATAAACAAAATTGATTTCCTTTCTGGCTGTAAAGAATAATACGAACATGAATGCAATACGTAAAATACAGATTATCAAATCATGCAAAACCTCTTATTAATATAATGCTTATAACAACCAGATGTTTTGTAGTTTTAGTCAATTTACAGTTTAAGAAATTAGCGTTTTGGCCAATTTGATAATATAAGAAATATTATATTAAAAACATGAATAAAAATAAACATGTCCTGGTTACGCATAATAGTTTGATCAATACTTTAAGAGCACCATTGTAACTAAAAGGTCTAGCAGGCTAAGCTAATAGGAGTAGCCCCCATGAGGAATTTGGTTATATTTTTAGGAGAAGTAGTGGCAGGAACTAAGAACACTATGCATAATATCAGAATACAAACTTCTTTAGTTTCAGATTTATTTACAAATAAAAAAAAGCCAAAATAATTCTAAAGTGTTACTTTAGCTAAATCAAGCAAGCGAGGGTAACCAAATAAAATCACATTTGAAGAAAATAGAATGGGGTTCAGAATACATATTTTAACAGACATGTTTGTGTTTTGACATGATGCCCCAAGATATTTGAAAATGTTTTTATACATGTATACACGTATAGTCTGTACCAATTGAAATTGGCAAAAATGTAAACAACCAAACAAACCTATTTACAAGTAGAACACAATTTATAGGGCGTGTCGTGAATCTTCGTTCGCGCAAACCCGAACAATGATTCCGATGATTTCCGAAGGCACAATTAAAACCCACGATCAGATTTATACGTAATAGTTATAATAAAGTGCAAATTTAATTGCATCTATTTCTTTCATCTTACTCACGGGTGACTGTCTGACAATCAACAATAACCAGAGATCGGACAAATTGGCGTCATTTCTCGCATTAATGTGGACATGACTCCAAAGATTTAATTAGGGTAATTAAAAAGTGCCTGAACACCTGGACTTTTTCATTTCATTGCAGTCTTGTGAGTGCGAATGTCTATGGATCACAGTTTCCACTTACCATCAGGTGGCCTGTGTGTTCGTTTGCCTTCTCTATGCAAGTCTTAACGAAGGAATATCTAAAAGCTGAATCCTGTTATGATAGCTCATCGAATCACTCTCTCGCTAACCTAACCTAACCTAACCATAAGCACTCTTCTGATTGGAAGTGAAAAACCAGAAACCCTTTCAAATAAACATACTGACTGGGAGGCAGTGAGACACTTCAGCGACGAGAGAGTTGAGCTTAAAGTCGCGTTGAAAACTCCTGCTTACATTGAGAATGAAGCAAAATATATAACAACTCTTATTCAACAAGCTTGCTGGGTTAAGACTCCAGTAATTGGCAATAAACAAAGGCTTACTAAATTATTCTTTATACATTAAGAGGGCTATCCTTGAAAAAAGGCGAATAGAGTTTAAAGAACAATCTACAAAATTGGCAAAACGCTACTTTAGAATCACAGCTACAATCCCTTACGGGCTCTGCCTCTAGCAATTATTCATTGTGGAAATTTACCAAAAACTTCGATAGACCGCAAGAGGCGCAACCGCCCCTCAAAAAAAATCATGGCTGGCCACGAAAGTCCCGAGAAAAAGCTGACATGTTTGCCCAACACCTACAAGATGTTTTCTGCCCAAATGTAGATAGCGATTTAGAGTTCGAAAAACCGGGCAAGAGCATGTCGGACCATGCTCAGTGTAGGGTTCCGAAGCCGTAACGACAAACACAAAAAACTATCTCAAAAATCAACAAGTATGAACCAATTTTCTATTTAGTTATTTGGCGCTGTCTTAGATGATTTTTAGTAGGTATAAACCCGTTAGTCGCCTGTATCTCAGGAACTAATTAAGTCTACTTATTGTTAGTAATGATTCTTTTTCTTATAAATTCGTATATAATATCTCAAACAAGAGCCACGCTTTTAAGTGTGAGATCAGTATACCTATGTAGGTAGTTAGGTATCTAAACTGCTTCAAACCGACTTTAAATTACAATAAAAGTTTAATCACTACATAGTATAAAACAAAGTCGCTTCCCGCTGTCTGTCCCTATGTATGCTTAGATCTTTAAAACTACGCAACGGATTTTGATGCGGTTTTTTTTAGTAGATAGAGTGATTCAAGAGGAAGGTTTTTATGTATAATAAATTTTGTTTTATGTACGTGTGTTATAGAAAACTCAAATAAACCGAAGCGAAGCGAGGGCGGGTCGCTAGTCTTTTATAAAGTAATTAATAGAAATTGAAAAAAAAACAAGGGCCAGTAAATAGAATTTTAAGTTTTCCAAACGATACTCGACTCAAATCAATAATCTAATCGATTATTTGTAAACTTTCAGATCGTAAATCGCAAACTTGTAGGTAGCATTCCGGGGCACGTCCGAACAGCATCTAATCTAGGCGCTCGCGCTTATGAGCGCGGCTGTCGCTCGATTTGTTACTTGGACAGACTCCCCCCGCGCGTCCTGCACGCCCCGTTAACAAATTTTTCTATCAAAGTTATCATAGGCGATTTTGATAGGTATAAACACTTTAGTGGCCTGTATCTCAGGAACTAACCTTGTCTACTTAGCCGTGATAGTTTTCCTATAAAATTCGTTATATGCGCTTTCGTTGAAGATTTTTTTCAGATTTTTAGTATTTGTAGTTTTGGCTGTAGGGGGGGGGGGGGGGGGGACACTTGACTCTAATAAAAAATAGCGCTTTAAAGCTTAATATTTCATAAACGGATCCCTTAATCGAAAAATTGTTTTCATAAACTCGCAATGTTTTTGAAAGACCTATCCAACGACACCCCACACTATGGGGTAGGCAAGAAAAAAAAAAGGCATCCCCACATTACGTGTAGGGGAGGTGCATTAAAAAAAATATTTTTCGAAATTTTATTTTACCACTTTGTTGGCGTGACTAATATGTATATTCATGCCAAATTACAGCTTTCTAGTACTATGAGTCTCTGAGCTAGACTGGGGACGGACGGACGGACGGACATGGCGAAACTATAAGGGTTCCTAGTTTGACTACGGAACCCTAAAAAGAGGATAAAATACTTGATTACTCCTTTCAAATGTCACCACCACCCGCCCCAGTAACAGTCCGCAAAGTTTGGAAAACAGTTAAAGATACGAAGGACAAAAAAGCCCCTGGTTTCGACCTCATAACAAAAGAAATCCTTACGCAAATGCCAAGAAAAACCATTTAACTTATATCTAACTACACTGTATAATGGAATGTTAAGAACTCAGTATTTTCCACTACTATGGAAAGTGTCACAAATCTCAAAGGTTCACAAAACCAGCTAACGAGGTGACCTCTTATAGGCCGATCAGTTCATTGTCTATAATGTCCAAGGTCTTCAATAAATTTATCCTATGAAGAATTCTACCTATTCTAGGAGATCAAATCAATCCCTATCCACCAATTTGGATTCAGACCAAATCATTCTACAGTAGAACAGGTCCATAGTAGTTGAAATAATTAGAAAAACTCTTGAGGAAAAGCAGTTCTGTTCCTTAGCATTTTTGGACATCCAGCAAGCTTTTGACAAAGTATGGCACAAAGGCCTTCTCTGCAAAATACAGGCCTCCTTACCTCACAGTTACTTCTCTCTGCTTAATTCATATCTCTGTGAACACCTTTTTCAAGTCAAAGAAGCAGATACGCAGATGCTACTTCTAAGCTCTATGAAATAAAAGCTGGATTTCCATAGGGGTCTTGGGGCCTGTTCTGTATACAGTGTATACAGCTGATCTATCGCAGGTGGATGGTGTCACAATCACAACTGCTACATTCGCATATGACACCGCGATACTAGCAAGTAGTAAATGTTCCACCACAGCAACATTGACCCTGCAAAAAGGGCTCAATGAAATAACCAACTGGCTTCATAAGTGGAGACTAAAAGCAAGTGCGTCCAAATATGTACAAGTCACATTCACACTAAGAAAAGGAAACTGTCCCCCAGCCCACTTAGAAAATATCAGGACAAAGTGCGATATCTTGCTCTACATCTAGATCGATGCCTTACTTGGAAGCACCACATTAAAATAAAAAGAGAGGAACTGAACATCCGATATAAACACGTGCTTTGGATACTGGGAAGAAACAAGTTGTCTACAGATAACAAACTTCTAATCTACAAGACAGTGCTAAAACCTGCATGGATGCATGGTATTCAACTGTGGGCAAGTGCATGCAGTTCTAACATCTCCAATATCTCCATGCTACAAAGAATACAAAACTTAATACTTCCAACAATATCTCAAAATGAACTCTGTAAAAGAGGAGATATTAAACATGACGAGACGGTATTACCAGAGGCTACAAGCTCCTCCTAATGAACTTGCTGCACAACTAACCACCAGGACCTATGAGAAACGTCTAAAAAGAAGGGACATCTTCACATAACCCCGAAACATATATAAATGAGTAGTTGTTCTCACTGGAGGACACACTCTGCTGGACATGACTCGCAAAATACATCTGCTTATAGTAAAAATACTGATTGCAGATTTTCAGACAGAAAAAAATAAGTCAAAGATAACCTAAAGAGTTTTACTTGGCATTATGTATATTTAAAAAACATATGTACCAGTGGTTCGTCACTTTTGACTAGCTGAACAATTTTGACCGTTTCTTCTTCTTCATCAGCATCAGAAGGTATATCAGGGAGATGGGGGTAGTAATCTTTCTGCGCGATGGCATCATGAGTGCAAAGAATAGCCTGTTACAAAAAAGAAACATTATATTAATTGTTAAAAATATTGACCTTTAAATATCCCGGGCTGACTGTTAAAGTATCATTGAGCTTATGACTCAAGGGTTAGCAAAGACTTTTTATAAAAGTCTACCTGTCCAGGGATATACATGAGGTGATTGTATACTAAGTATTATGATGAAGCATCACTAACTTGAAACTGTGGTCTTTGCACCAGATTGAGGAGCTCTTGAAATTCCTTAGATACAGGAACTAAACTGTTGAGTAGCTCCAGCACCTCAATTGTCACTTGCATAACATTTGATAGAAGTGGGAAGAACTTGTCATCTTTGCCTTTTGCAACTATCTTATTATGGACTTGAACTAGCGCATGAAGCTGCTTCGACTGTAGGAGCTCACTCAGGAATGCTACATCTTCTCCACCCGGTTGAACCTCTTTCAGTGAGCTTAATAGACGAGTCAGAGCTATGAAATAAATAACACAATAATTTAGTTCTTCCTTAAAAAAAACGTTACTTAAATGATAAGTTTAATTAGATTGGAAATAATAATCCGAGAACGAAGTATTTACCTGGGTCCCAGTTTTCAGATGGAGTTTCCATATTTACATACTTAATAACAAACTATTAGAGGATTTTTAAGCTGTGGCTTTTAGAATCCATGATTAATTTTTCGTTAGACAAATCATGAAGTAAGATTTCTTGCAGAGAGGTCCAGATATATATACTACCTAACACGACAATCGAAAATGTGGATTCCGGATCGAAGGTGTACATAACTTACACGGTTCTGCCTGTACTCTCATTTTAACGATTCAACGTATAAGTAACACAGTCACAATGGCCTCTATCATTTATAGCACTTTGTTTTAATAGGATGTCGCACAAAGTATTGTCTCAAAATGCTTACTATAAAATATGCATCTTCAAACTTATTATTTAGACATCGCAAGATCGCAACGATTAAAAACGTTGATGTCGATCTGTCAGTGACTCGGGCCGCAGGCGTACAGTACCTCAGTACCTACAATGAGCAGAAAAACGAAAAGGAAGACGGGCGCAAGGCACTAGAGAAAATCAATACAAATTCGTACGTTTCGTTGCACGCATTATAGTTTTTGACTTCGACATTTTAGATGATAAAAACTTAAAAGTAGGTAGTCAATCTCAGTTTGAAATAGCTAGCTATTTGTGTCTGTATTAGTCTCTTTTAACATCTTTTATAGTTATTTATGTGGGCAGCACGTTTCGTCGCCTGACCGCCAAACTTGGGTGTGCAGTGCAGCGGTGAGGGAGGAAATGGCCGCTTACCTTCGCCCTTGCCAAATGGGGTTTGGCACAAGATTGGGGTGTGAGGCGGCGATTCATGCAGCTCGCGCATTCGTTCTGGATCCGGGAAAGGCGGACTGCGTTATAATTAAGCTCGATATAAAGAACGCTTTTAATTCCATTGAGCCACAGGGTACCTTCCCTTTATACCTTTCTTTTTCAAGTTTACTCGTCCCCCTCTAACCTCTTTTTCAATGGATCTGGCCATACATAAAACTATTTCAGAGCTTCTCTCCCCACTTAATGTATGGTACTTGGATGACGGTACCCTTGGGGGTTGGGGGTAGGCCGGAGGTGGTGGAGCAAGACTTGCGTACTCTCCTAGCACGTTTTAAGGATCTGGGACTAGAGGTCAATACCAGTAAGTGCGAATTTCTCCCTTGCAGCGCTGGATCCCGGGCTTCCTTTCCCTCTTTCTGTAATCTGCTTTCTGGCCTCAGAGAGTTGTCTCCCCATTCCTTTAATCTATTGGGGTCTCCTATTTTTCCAGCCGCTATTCTGGAGGCTTTTGAAATGAGAAGGCAGCTTCTCCTGTTTTGCGGTCCCCAAAATAACATATTTTATGCGCACCGTTCCTACGTGGCTGTATCCCGCCCGATCACGTCGACTCGTTTGACCTCGGGCTGAGGGAGACCGTTGAGTGTTTGTTGAATGTCTCGCTTAGCCCGGATCAATGGAGTCTGGCTTCTTTACCCATTCGGAGTGGGGGCCTGGGTTTTACGGTGCGCGCGGGACGTTGTCGCAAACTCTTCTACACGCCCAACGCGCCGAACACGCGTGCCCGACCGTTATACGAATTTCGCGCGTTATTAGCATGCGAGAGCGAGACGGATGCCTCTCATCGAATCGGCGCAACAGCGTCCGCGGCAACCGCTCGCCAGTTAAACCGACGCGCCCCGCTCACTCGGCACGCACAGCCTATGTTTCCGTGTTTTGTTTAAGTATTCATACAAGTGTTAGAGTTATTGTGTTATTTTGGGCATTATTATTCGTCGAATATACTTTCAATTTGTTTAACTCAAAGGTGGTTGTTTTCTTTGACTAATATCCACCATAAAATGGCGTCCCAACTGCAGGCCCGATTGCCTACAGCTTAAATGAACTATAAACTCAGTGAAGTTAACATTTACTATTAGTGAACAGTGTTTCTTTCCGTCATTCGACATGCCGCGTAAACGACAATCTTTGAACGAATCGCAGAATGCAGAAGCCAGTGACAACATTACGATGTCGCAGGATAACTTCGCGGCTCTACTCTCGACGATCCAGCAAACCCAAGCAGCGATGTGTGACCAGGTTTTTCAACGGCTGGAACGGCTATCGTCATTGTCGACGACAGCACCGCCCTCGCCCGCCCAGCGGCCGACGCCGCTGAGTCCTTCGGCGAGCGAGGCGCCTCCGCCGCCGCCCGGCACTTTCGCACAATGCACGTCGAGATTCTCGGGACAACCCGACGACAACATCGAAGCGTTTATAGATGCTATCGAGTCTTATAAAGAAGCCGCAAATGTTTCCGACGAAATAGCTTTAAAAGGTATGTCGATGCTGCTGACAAAAGAAGCCGCCACATGGTGGCAAAGTGTACGCTCCGAAGTCGATATTTGGGCGGAAGCGCTAGAGTACCTACGCGATGCTTACGGTGACCGGCGCTCGGAATCCCGTATATACAGAGAACTTTTCAGTACAGAGCAAGGTGATAACGAGAGGACAGATATTTTTGTCGCACGAAGCCGAGCCCTACTTACACGATTGCCAATGGCGGATTTATCGGTGAAGGTGCAACTCGACATGATCTACAGCCTACTCTCTGACAAAGTTACAAAAAGAGTTCGACGAGACGAGTTCAATACATTCAAAGAATTACTTACGAAGGCGCATAAAGTTGAAGACTCATACCGCGATGTAAACAGAAAATCAAAGCGAAGTGCCGCTGAAGTACCTACCCGGCCTACGAACGAGGCAGGTCACAAAATACGAAGCGACTCGCAGCGCCGCGATTACGCGCGCGCGGGCCCCGTCTTTGATGTCCACGGCCGCGCCGCTAGCGCGCACGCCGCCGCCGCCGCGCGCCGATCATGTACCTGTACCGACGCAGAGCGTCGGGTATCAAAGCGTCGCGCCGCCGCCGCCGCCGCCGAGCCGCCAACAACGGCCATTTTGCACGTATTGTAAACATTATGGACATTCGCGGGATCAGTGCCGTAAGTTAGCGGCCAAAGGTGAGTCAACAGCTGATTCTAATCTCTTATCGTGTTACAAGTGTGGTGCTAAAAATGTCTCTCGAGAAAACTGTAAACAGTGTAACAATAACAATACCGTGGATCAAGCGTTTTATAGTTTAGACTCTGACATTTCGCGTCGTGATGGTGTCGTCGTGTCGAATTCAATTCAGTCTCAAAATAAAGACGATGTAAATCATAGTCCTGCATCCACGCGATGAAATAATAATAACGTTGCAA
Organism: Acleris laterana; assembly: GCA_963966035.1. Classification (NCBI taxonomy): domain Eukaryota; kingdom Metazoa; phylum Arthropoda; class Insecta; order Lepidoptera; family Tortricidae; genus Acleris; species Acleris laterana. The sequence goes on from OZ014438.1 coordinate 23,035,953, forward strand.
ATGTAAATTCTAGTCGTGCGTCCACACGACACAATAATAATGTTCGATTTATGCCTTCAGATTTTCATTGCTATATTGAACATGTTTTTGATGAAAATCGATATAATGATGTTAATGATAATAATGATGTGAAAGTTAATAATGATAATGATTATTGTAATGACACTTTACATGAAATGGATAATGTAAATAGTATTAATATTCCAAATATGTCTTTTCATGTTTCCGAAAATGATTGTTTTTACTCTTACGATGTTTCATGTGTAGATGATAGGTATCGTAAACATTCTAATGATGTTCCGCGAGTGGGTGAGAGCTCGGATCGGTTGGTTCGTCGCGTTTTACGACCTATTTTTGATATCGAAGTTTTGGGCTCGCGTGGCACTGCGCTTATTGACACTGGTGCCAAACACTGTATCGAGGGTCATACTTTGCATATACTCCTCCTCCGTAAGGGTCACCCTCTTCAGCCGGCTCGAAGGTTAATCAAACTCGCCGATGGACACCCTCGTGAGATTGACGTGCTCATTACTACTCTGGAAGTATACCTCAAGGGGAAGGTGAAACACCATTTTTAATATTTCCGGACGCGCACGAAAATGAAACATTGCTAGGCATTGACTTCTTGATGGCTGCTCAAGTTGCCATCGATTTTTCCCGCGAAACCTGGCGTTTCGCTGGCAGTAATCGCGATTACGAACTGCGATTTGAACGGTCCCACCAGGTACTTTCCTGCGCTTCCGTGGATGTTCTTAGAAGTGACGAGGGGACACAATTGCAACCAGCTGATCGGGAACAGCTGGCACAAATACTAGTGGATAATGGGGATATTTTCCAGCCAGGGGGAGCCCCGACTCCTTTTGCTGAGCACCACATAGACACTGGGGAGCACAATCCGATTTCTGTGCCTCCGTACCGAATGACACCCGCAAAGCGAGACCTGATGCGTAAAGAGATCGAGATTATGTTGAAGGACGACATCATCGAAGAGTGCGAATCTGCTTGGTGCTCTCCAGCACTTCTGGTACCCAAACCAAATGGGAGTGTACGATTCTGCGTAGATTACCGCCCCCTGAACGCTGTGACCAAGACGGACCATTATCCTATGCCTCTAATCGACGAGTTGCTCCAATCTACAAAACGAAACTGTTTCATGAGCACACTGGATTTAAGGTCTGGCTATTGGCAGGTGAGTGTCAGAGAGCAAGACAGGGATAAAACGGCATTCATCAGCCCGTTTGGAACCTACCGGTTTAAACGTATGCCGTTCGGGCTAAAGAATGCGCCGGCTACCTTCCAGCGTCTTATTGACCGGTTACGATCCTGCTCGTCCTTATCTAACGTGACGCTACTTGCGTACCTTGATGATCTTCTAATCATCTCTGAGGGTTTCGAGCAACACCTCCAGGATCTTCGGGTTGTTTTCAACCGCCTCCGGGAATATAATCTTCGGTTGAACCGAGGTAAATGTGTCTTTGCCAGAGAAAACGTGAAGTACCTGGGACACATCATAACCCAAGAAGGCGTCTCTCCCGATCCAGCTAAAGTACAAGCTGTAATAGAAATGAAGGAACCGAACTCCCTAAAACATTTGCGCACCTTTTTACAAACCTGTTCCTGGTTTCGCAAATTTATCCCGAATTTGTCTCAGCTCGCAGAGCCACTAACAAAGCTTACGAGGAAGAACCATACTTGGACTTGGGGTCCATCGCAGCGAACAGCTTTTACCGAGCTGAAGCGGCGACTTGTATCGGCTCCTATATTGATTCAAGCTGATTTTTCTCGACCTTTTATACTGCGAACCGATGCAAGTTGCTATGCACTCGGAGCAGTTCTCTTGCAGGGGGAGGGACATAACGAGCTGCCAACAGAATACGCCAGCAGACTCCTAAACTCAGCCGAGCGGAACTATTCCACAACTGAAAGGGAAGCGCTCGCCGTGGTCTGGGCAGTTGAACGGTTTAGGTGTTACCTAGATGGACACCCGGTCATAATAGGCAGCGACCATCAGCCCCTTCGATGGCTATTAACATTGAAATCCCCTACGGGTCGTCTTGTTAGATGGGCTTTGAAGCTCCAATCATTTGATATTAAATTTAATTACACTCCGGGGAAGCTTAACGTAGTTGCTGACACGCTGAGTAGACCAAATTGCTCCGAAGAATCACGTGCGAACTGTGGTGTTTGCTCAGTGATAGTGGACTTACCTACGAAAGCTCCGGCCGAGCTGCGAGAGGAACAGCTTGCTGACCCGGAAGTTGAGAAAATTGTGAAGGAGGTGGAAGGTAGTGACGAATTGGCCGCTCGACGATGGACGGAGCGAGGTTACCTAATGGACCAGGGAGTACTGTACCGGTACAATCCGGAATCCGATAGCGAGACTCCCCAGCTCGTAATTCCAATGAGCCTTAGAGCCGACATTCTTAAGGAATGTCACAACTCGCCCATTGCCGGTCATCCAGGAATCGATCGGACCTACCTTAAGATTGCACAACATTATTTCTTCCCAGGAATGAGGAGAGTTGTCACAGACTACGTTAAAGCCTGCATAGACTGTCAACGCTATAAAGCCTCCAACGAAAAACCACCAGGTCTGCTCCAAACACCTATACTAAACCAACGCAATGAAGTATTAGCCATGGATCTGTTTGGTCCCCTGCCAGAAGGTGAGAATGGTGAACGGTGGATTCTGCTGGTTGAGGATACAGCAACACGTTGGGTCGAATTGTATGCCCTCCAGGAAGCGACTGCTGAAGCTTGTGCTCGCACACTAATCGAAGAATACTTTCTAAGGTATGGTTTGCCACGTAGAGTAGTTTCTGATAATGGTGTACAATTTGTAGGAGCAGTTATGCAGCAATGTATGTTCATATTGGGGATAAAGCAGAGCTTTGTACCACTTTATCACCCTGAAGCAAATCCCGCAGAGCGTAAAAATAGGGACTTGAAAGCCCAGCTCGCTCTGCTAGTTGAAAACGAGCATTTTTCATGGCCGAAGAAACTCGCCGTTATACGGTTCGCTATGAATAGTGCCGTTTGCCGTACGACCGGTGTAACCCCTGCTTACCTTATGTTCGCCAGGAACATGAGAACGCCTACCGAGGTACGGTATGATTTACGAGGCATTTTAGACAAGGAGAATTTCCTACCCCAAATCACCCCGTACCTGCGCTCCTTCGTGAGTTCTTTGTCAGCTGTTCGAGAACGCGTGGAAATACTGCAAGACAAAGCGAAGGCAACGGCTGACAAGACTCGACGACCAGCTCCGGTGTATGACATAGGACACAAGGTGCTGGTTACGTCCCACGTTCTAAGCAATGCCAGTAAAGGCGTCAGTGCCAAATTTGTACCCAAAAGAGATGGCCCCTATATTGTTACAAATAAAATAAGTCCAACTACATTTATCTTAGCCCCTGAGGGCAATCCAAACGAAACCGTTGGCAAGTACCATACTAAAGACTTAACCCCATTTATTGGAGGCGGTGACGAGGACGGAGCTCTGCCAACGCCAGTGATTCCGAAACGGCGACGTGGGCGCCCGAAGCCAAAGGAGCTAGTCCAGGAACGAGGACGTACACCTGAACCAGAGGGGGAGTATGTCGCAAACTCTTCTACACGCCCAACGCGCCGAACACGCGTGCCCGACCGTTATACGAATTTCGCGCGTTATTAGCATGCGAGAGCGAGACGGATGCCTCTCATCGAATCGGCGCAACAGCGTCCGCGGCAACCGCTCGCCAGTTAAACCGACGCGCCCCGTTCACTCGGCACGCACAGCCTATGTTTCCGTGTTTTGTTTAAGTATTCATACAAGTGTTAGAGTTATTGTGTTATTTTGGGCATTATTATTCGTCGAATATACTTTCAATTTGTTTAACTCAAAGGTGGTTGTTTTCTTTGACTAATATCCACCATAACGTGAGACTGCCGGCCTTCTTGGCGTCGGTGGGGGGGGGGGTCGTGGGCCTGGTTACTGACATTCTGTGTAACAATGGTGACAGGGCAACCATCCCTTACGCTTCTGATGCCGTGGCGGCCTGGTTGGCCCTCAACCCGGGTGTGTAGTTGCCTGAGAGACCGGACCGACAGCGCGTGTGGGATGACGTCGGTATTAAGAGGGTGTTTGAGGGCCTGTGGGGGGGGGGGGGGGTGGACAGGGCTAGGCTATTGGTGGTGTCGAGACCAGAAGCCGGTGCGTGGTTACGGGCGCTGCCCTCTCCGCACCTGGGCACTCTTCTCGACGACGATTCGATGCGGGTGGCTGTGGCTCTCCGCCTGGGTTGCGATGTTTGTGAACGTCATTTATGCATATGCGGCACCATGGTGGAGAGTAACGGTCATCATGCCTTGAGTTGTGGTCGATGTGCTGGCCGTTTCCCCCGTCACCACGCTCTCAATGATATTGTCCGGAGAGCGCTAGTCTCGGCAAATGTTCCGTGTGTGCTGGAGCCTTCGGGCCTTATCTAGCCGCACGGACGGTAAAAGACCCGATGGTTTGACCCGACGCTGGTGCCTTGGCATAGAGGGAGGTGCCTTCTCTGGGACGCTACGTGCGTCAGCACTTTCGCGGCTTCGCACCTCGGTCGCACCAAGTGCACGGCTGGAGCGGCTGCTGAGACGGCGGCTCTTAGGAAGCGGGACAAATATTCAGAACGGGAATTATTTATTTGTCCCGCTCGCGGTAGAAACGACCGGTTGTTGTGGTTCGGAGGCCAAAACATTTGTGAAGGAGATTGGGCGCCGTCTGGTGGAGAGGGGTCATGACCCCCGGTCCGGGTCATTCCTGGCGCAACGGCTGTCCATCGCGATTCAGCGCGGCAACGCGGCGAGCGTGATGGGCTGGGCGGGCACCTTTCCGCCGGGAGTGGCGCGGGGCGGGCTTTTTGACTAAGTTGTGTGTATTTTAATTATTATTATTTTGTGTCATATATGTATATTTATTTTTATTTTGGTCTGTGTTTAATCTTATTTTGTACGTTTTAATTTTTATTATAGTTAATAGTTAGTATTTTAAGATATTTTTTGTAACTTTGTATGTGTATTTAAATAAAAAGTTATTTATAAGTTTTCTAATATAAGTAATCAACATTGCTGTAAGTCAAACTCTGTAAGTCAAACTGAATGACACTTCTGTCCAGTGGGACAAATTCTGCCAGTGACACTTTAAGTCCCGAATCTTCGTGCCCGTTCCGTGCCGTGTGTTCGTTCGTTCGTGTGGAGATCTAAAAACATAATTTAACCCTTCTTGCCCGAGATCAAGGACAAAATGCAACTGTAACGCAGTCCTACATAAGCGATAAGCGGGCGAACGCGAAGCGACGCTGTGCAACGCGATGCAACGCGAAAATACACGGTGTTTTTTTAACCGTCTTAGAGCCGAAGCCCACTTAACGTATCCAAAACGTACTTATCATTCGCGAAAAAATAAAATGTATTAGTTAAGTTTTTCTTAATAAAAAGTAACAAATTTACTATTCATACATTAGGTTTGAAACATCCTGTGTCGCGCGCGGTGCGAAGTTCATTCACCCGGGTAGTTCGTAGGTGCCTAACTTGTGCGTAACTTAACTAATACATTTTATTTTTTCGCGAATGATAAGTACGTTTTGGATACGTTAAGTGGGCTTCGGCTCTAAGACGGTTAAAAAAACACCGTGTATAAACTGCTCGCGTTTAAATAATAAGTACGACGTACTTATTATTTCGATGGGTCCAACTAACCCATCATGCGTGACCGATGCTTGACTAGAGTTATTCGCGCAAACTTGTTTGCGATTTCAAATAGTCAGGTATTGAATTTTTATTTATTAACTAGCTTCTGCCCGCGACTTCGTCTTAGCCTACGAGTTAATCCAGTGTATTCCAAATTGTATCCAACGTGTATCCAGCCAAATTCGTCCAAATATGGAATAATGACGCACTATTCACAGTATGTTTTTGACATAATAATGTACCTATACATATACTAAACCTATACCCATCTCAACGTAAATAAATTTTGCCGCTCGCGCCACCATCATGGAACAAAGACACCTAAAAAGCACTTTTTTGACAATATCTCCTTTCCGACAATTTTTACGATACATTTATATATACAAAATAAAACTAGAGACACAATAAACATTATTTTACAATTTATGTATTAACCTTTTCTTCATAAAGTCAATAGTTTTGGCGAACGAGGGCTGCAAAGTGTACTCCAACTAGCGTGCGTTTGAGCTTTGGTCATTAGGTACTCATTCTGTTAGGTGAAACATACTCGTAGTTCATTTTGTGATACCAGCACCAAATTTTAGTATGTTGTTATTGTTAAACATGTTATTTTAACTTAAAAACCGTCGAGACCGTAGTATCTCTAAGTAGTCTGTGGTCGAGACCCCATATGTAAAGTAGGTAGTGTAGGTACCTGGAATCGGAGATATGACGTCATCATAATCGGCCGCTGTATTTTGAAAATTGCGAATAATTCTGATTCTATGATCCCTGTATACATATGTGGGATATCAAAATAACGGAAATGAAGTGTTATAGCGCGTGACCTGCAGAGTAAGCTCCCTTTCTACGCCAACCGAGGTATTGCGCCTAAGCGTTACGAT
>OZ014438.1:23042748-23087601 GCA_963966035.1 Acleris laterana
AAATGAAGTGTTATAGCGCGTGACCTGCAGAGTAAGCTCCCTTTCTACGCCAACCGAGGTATTGCGCCTAAGCGTTACGATTTGTAAGGCCAGGGTCGTTTTCACCCGCCGCCCGCGGCCGACAGCGGCCCGCCGCCCGCGGCGTCTGAATCTAGACGCCGCCGACAGCGGGTGTTTGGTCGTTTTGAGAACGTAGCCGCGGCGGCCAGTCGCGGCAATCCGAGGGTTTTTGCTTGCGAACGGACGTGTGAATGTAGGTTCGTGAAATGGAAAAAAACTCTAGCATATTTATTGCTTCAGGAGGAAGAGGATGAGGATTTCTTAATAATATTGAGGAAGCAAAAGAAAAAGAAGAACAAGATATTTACTTTCCCACACTTTATGTTTCAAATTGTTGTTTTTAAAGTTTTTGTCCTGCGTGCATCGTACAATATTACATTTGACTAGCTCGATCAAAAGTTCGTACTTTTCTTTGGTGAATTTTCTCCATATTGAGCCAGCGTCCACCCGCCGCAATGCTTCAAAATAACTAAAGACGCGGCGGCCAGCGGGCGGCAGTCGCGGGCGGCGGGGGGACGCCGCACGCGGCGGGCGAAAACGACCACTCCTGAGCATTCCCGAACATACCATTCAGACGCCGCGGGCGGCGGGCCGCTGTCGGCTGCGGGCGGCGGGTGAAAACGACCCTGGCCTAAGGCCAAAGCCTAAGGGCAAGGCCTAAGGGCTTCCTCAATATTATTAAGAAATCCTCATCCTCTTCCTCCTGAAGCAATAAATATGCTAGAGTTTTTTCCATTTCACGAACCTACACACACACACGTCCGTTCGCAAGCAAAAACCCTCGGAATGCCGCGACTGGCCGCCGCGGCGACGTTTTCAAAACGACCAAACACCCGCTGTCGGCAGCGTCTAGATTCAGACGCCGCGGGCGGCGGGCCGCTGTCGGCCGCGGGCGGCGGGTGAAAACGACCCTGGCCGAACATACCATTCAGACGCCGCGGGCGGCGGGCCGCTGTCGGCTGCGGGCGGCGGGTGAAAACGACCCTGGCCTAAGAGAGGCGCGCGGGTGAGCGAGAGGGCGGAGGTACAATCATTCCCCGCCACCCGCCGAAGGTTCGAGAGCTACGCGAGGTCCGAGCTGCGCTGCGTACACGCGTTCCGTAACCTCACGCGCTCCCGCGTCGCTCTTTTTTATCTGTTCGGTTTACTTGTTTTAATAGGTACTGTGTTTGTACCTTTTACTGTGATTATAGACTTAATTGACTAAGAACTAGTTATTATTCTAATACCCACGCCACAATGTTCTATAATGCTATAATATATTACATAACATTAGCTGAGTAAATAGTACAGTTACGGAAACGGTGCAAATTTCCCCCCGCAAGAAATGACAGAACTATTTGACTGTTTATATTCAGGCGCTCGGAAGGCCGTCTTGCTCGAAAGGGCTTTAAATGCGCGAAAAGTTCGCGAACTTACTCGGCTCGCGTCGGTGACAGACGCAAGAGCTATAAAGTCGCGATCTTAAAGTTCACGAACTTACTACGCTCGCGTCGGTGACACGTTGAAGCTTGCTAATTTTGAGTTATTAAGGAATTATATTACCTATATCACATTTTAAAAATCTCTCATTTTAGGTTTTAACTAGAATTTCTGAACCAATTAACACCTCACCCACAGAGTGCCGAAAAATCTTAGCTTGTTACTCGCGGCGGTGACAGATGTACGAGCCAAGGGCTCTTTGTCTTGTGATGGTATATTGGTATAGCTATAAGTAGTTATAAGTATAAATAGCTTGTATTTTTTACGTACGGAGTGATTTTTTTTATTATAATACCTTCCCGCCTGTAATCCCATAGCGGGGTAGGCAGAATTACGTAGTCTGTCTAATGAAAGCTGAACCTGCAAAAAAGCGGAAAATTAAAAAAAAACTTCATATGGTATTACCGATCAAATTGGAATAAACGATTTTGATACTTTTCTTATTTTGTTTATTTTGGTGGGCACCAAGGGAGAAAAAACGCGTTTTTTTTTCACAACACTTATATTAATAAACTATACTCCTGTATTAATAAACTATACTCAAATCTACTAATACCGCTGTCAAAAGTCCGTTTGTCAATATTAAGACAACCCATGGTATCATATTTGAGTACAGTGTATTAATAGAAGCCCATGAGGCTTACTAATACGTATCGTCAGCATCAAATAGATAGTGACGCCCAAAGTCGCCAAATAGTTCGTTTGGTACACAATATTATTCCAACTGTCTTATAGACGTGTACCGAACTATTTAGCGAATTTGGGTGTCACTTTCTATTTGATGCTTTGAATATACCATAAGCATGCTTTCTCATTTGTGATCTGTTCTAGTAAAAAAAATCACAATAAAAAGTCGTGAAGTAAAAATATTTAATATTTTATTTATTTTTTAACCGACTGATTGTTATAATTTCATAACTTTGTACATAATTCACACTTATTTCAGTCAGAATCAGAATAATTTTTATTCAAGTAGGTTTACATGATAAACTCTCTTGAAACGTCATAGTAGCGACTTAACCTAAGTTTACTGCAGGTTCAAATCGCGACCGATCAGAGAAGAACCTGTAAGAAACTTTGTCGGATGTCCTTTTTTTGGATACTGTGGCCTTGTGTGGTCGCTTCTTTCCTGGAGTGCTGAAGCAACCATGGTTTACTTCTCCATCATTATTTATTCTCTTCAATGTCGAAAAACCGAGATCTGTAAGAAATAATAAAATGTACCTACAGAACACCATTTAAAAATAGATTGAGAGCCTTATTGTATAGTCCGACAGCTCTAAGAACACTTGGGTTTAGGTGAAATCAAATCGCATTGGTGAGGTTTAAAGCGCAACGGTTTAAGAACAAGGAAGACAGGTATAACCCGAACATCTTTTCCAAGAGCTCGTGGAGTGTACGTAGTAATATTTTGTTCACAAACAACAAAATGCCACTCCGTTCAACTTGACACTCCGAGTCTCCGACATAGATTCAACAACAACGACTTGTTTGTCAATCTCAAAATGACATTTTAATAGTGTGGCACCTCAAATAATAGCCGGGTTCAGCTTTCATTAGACAGACTACTCTCCAACTTGATTGATGTAGGCATGGAATTAGTAAGTACACTTGGAATGCTTACTAGCAAAATTGCGACAAGTAAAATTGAACTCAATGTACTAAGATCGAAGGCTGATTTTGTGGTACTCACAAGCCGAAAGAGACTTACTTTGTCTTAGTTGGTCCCTCTTGTTTACACAAGTAAGTATTTAGTAGGGTGACCACGAGCAAACATTAATATCGTAATTCCCAATGTCAATCCTTTGACCGATTGAGTAAAAACTAATTTGTCCGTAAATTGCAATTCAAATATGGTCACCTTACTAGAAAGGGACGCAGTAAGCTTTAGTACATTTCTTTCGGCTCGCGTTATCGGTGTAGTGCACCTTCCAGATGTACGTTAGTATACTAATTCCATGGACGCGTATACAAACCTAACAATTGGAAACTCTTTACTCTTTATGGGTATTTGGAGAAAACAATAAATGAACGGTAAAATTTGGGTTTCCAAAGTGAGTGAGTATAACTTATTAAGTTATTATAATTGGAAACGGGCATTAGAACGCTTGTGGTGTGATTGGAACCGCTACATAGGCTCGTCGTTCTCTTTGGTCGTTCTTGCTTGCAATCTCCGGTTTTTTTTTTAATCTTGCTGACCTTACCTTGCCTGGTCTTCTATATTATCTATATAGTCTATTAATGTCACGACAGCATTGTGAATTATCGATCTTGTAGTAGGTACACTCGAAAAGCCGATTGTTTATAATGTCGTGTTAATATTAAGTGAAGTGTTCTCTAATCATCATTTCATTAATTATTAGAATCTTAGAGGTAAGTTTGAAATATATTAATTGCATTTAAGCGAGTTTCTTGGATAAAATGTAAAAATTATGTTAAGTGGAACAAACGAAACTCAAGGAAATCATGTTTAGGTACGATACAATATCAAAATATTAGGCATAAGAACCTCTATTTTATCCAATACCTAGTGAAATTAGGGCTTTGATATTAGCATTAACAAGCACTGACAACAGTCTATTGCGCACCTCTGAAGGATCGATTTAAATCGTGAAGCAATTAGTTTTATTTACATAATATTTACAGAATTCAACATTAATACAATAAAAAATAAAGGATTTCAAATTGATAAAACCAAGCTACTCAAGTATTTAAGATGTAAATAATAATCACCATTATAAAATGAACAACTCTAGCATGTCCGCTCGCGGGATGGTCCTTATGACACTGGCTGCATTACCTCTCTGGATAGCTAGCCTATTCCTTTGGGAGAGGTAAGCACCAGCTCTAGTTTCTCTGGAGGATTCTATGAGCCAGGATGTCAGGGCCTTTAAGGCTATAATTAATTATTATTATAAAGCTGTAATCATGAATTGTACTATTATGTAAATATATATGTAGAAACATACAAATGTTTTTCTGGGGTAGCAGATATTTTATTTTGATATACTTCTTTCTTCATTTTATAATGCGTATATTCTGACCAGTGAGTGCCAGAAGACCTACTTCGCTGCCTTCTCCTGCTTCTCCCTTATGTACTTTTTTCCATGTTGTGGGACCAAAAAATAAAAGTAAGAAAATATTCATCTTCCTTTATGAAAGGACTTCAAGGTCATAATTTCAGGTAACAAGTCATAAAATTAGCTACATTAACTTATTTTTTATCTATTATTATATAATATTATATTATATAACGTGCTAATCTCAGGAACTACTGGTCTGATACGAAAAATTCGATCAGTGTTAGATAGCCCATTTATTGAGGAAGGCTATTAGGCTATAATATAATATTCACATAAACTGAAGCGAAGCGAGGGCAGGTTGCAAATTCATTATAAATGTAAGTATAACTCATTCAAATGACACTGTTAATTGAGTCTACATACTTTTTAATATTATTGAGTTGTGATCATCCATGAACTGAGAATTTTATTTACCCAATGCATAGTATGACTAACTCTAACAATTACCAGTGAAATTGTTAGCATTGGCATTCCATCTTAGTCCTCAAGGCTGGGATTGCATTCACAGTCTTCAGATTGCAGTCTTTAGATCATAGTCTTGTGAATGCAAATGTCTATAGGTCTAAGATCCCACTTACCATTAGGTGGCATGTCTGGCTGTTTGCCTTTTTCTATGCTATAAATAATAATGACTGCTTATTAAGGGCGTGCTGATTAGTACATTTTGTCTTTTCATCAATTTAAATTTGATTCCATTCATTATTTTCATTAGAAACTTTACTATATAAAATAGCAATATACCTAGTTTGCTTGGATTTAAAAGCAGAATTTTAGTGTATTTATTAATATTCAAATTAAAATGACCTTTTATTAATTATTATTTTATTATGATGTCTCTTGCTAATAAAATTGTTAATAATAGTTTATGACAAGATTTTGCACCAGGAAGTAACTATGTTAGTAATATAAGAACCGGCTATCTTTATTTTGTGTTTAAATTGACAGAAATTGCCTTAGTTTTGTAATTATATGTCCAATCATTAATCACATTAAAATTTCGTTAAGTTGGAAAGTCCGTCTACTCTGTACAAGGCAAGTCCGTCATATGCCGGATTTCCCTTTAATCCGAGGTTACCAACTGTTTTTACGACTTCAATATTATAACGATTTCATAAGGTTACTATAGATAAATTAATTATTTCGACATTGCACACGATGTTTGTGTTTACCAACAATTTTAATCTCGAAACTAGTAAGAAAATGTGTTCCTCACCCTCAGCACTATGTGACAGAAAATAAAATTTAAAAAACCTTTTAAATAATTAAATACTTAAATATTAGCCCCAAACTAAGAAAAGAATGTACTATCAGTGCTAAGTGACGACATACACAAACTTATGTAGGTAGATAAATACATACTTTGTATACATAGAAAACACCTATGAGCCCATGACTCAGGAAGAAATATCTGTGTAGATCACACAAACAAATGCCTTTACCGGGATTCGAACCCATGATCATCGGCTTCATATTCTATATTATATTATTATATCTATTTACACATTTTATTAGTACCCTTTTCATTCCTTTTGAATTTTAAAATATGGTTTTGTGTCGTACAGTCATATGACATCAAAATATCTAATTATCTTGACATCAAAATATCTAATTATTTGAACGTTCATACATTTACATCCTATGCTTGTACTTGAAAACCAAAATATGTATGTACTGTAGTCCTCGGTTGTTCTTCACCGCAGCCGTACGTTGTACGTAGTTTAAAATCGCTACTACTATAAGTTTATTTAATAAACCCCCTTTGATCTCAGAAAAATAAAAAAAATACAATTTAAGTACATTTTAAAATGACTATTGATCTTTTATTTGGGAAACCCAAAAAAAAGTAAGTACGTATAATATAATTATTTGCCAAAAAAGGTTTACCACCCCATTTACGTAATATATATTATGCCGGACTTGCCTATGAATAAGAAAAATTGAGTTTATTTCGAATCTAAACCTTATATTAACAAGTTTAAAGTACACTTATCATCAGTGATCGGGGTTTTGAATGCGACTTGGGGTGAATGACCTCAATCATTATGCTAGTATGAATATGCCGCGGGATTCCGGGCTTTCGTGTGGTTTGATAAAGGACAGTTTTTCTTCATATTATTAGATTACACATTGATAAAATCATTGATTTCAAATATTTAGCATAATATTTTTTATTACTTTTGGTCTCTATAAAATTTGGTCTCTAAAAATCTAAAAAATATATTACAATAGCAAAAAGGTTGCATTTAAATGTGTTTATTACTTACTCTTGAGTTTATCACAGTAATGGGAGTTCCCGGTGCAATCTGAGGTGATATGCCCGGGATCCCGGGATTTGTATTGATGTTGGAGGATAATTATTCTATTTTAGTTTACATGATATTAAATCTATGGATTCTGTAGTCTGAAATAAATGCATTTTATTTTTTATTTATTTTATTTTTATTTATTTATTTTATTATTATTTATTTATTTTATTATTAATCGAAATTACAGGTCAACGTTTGAAATAAACGTTATTATTATTGAAAAAATATCGAGGGATTATAGTCACATCCATACTATGATTACGAATCGAAATCCCGCGAATTGCATCCAAAACCCCGATCATTGCTTATCATTGTCTTGCTTCAAGCTTTTTAAGGATTCGAATAGGAATATATTTAAGCACCCATAGTATGGCTGATATCATTACTAGACGGACTTAACTTGAACTACAGGGGAAGTCCGTCTACTCGCCGAATTTTAAAAAATACCATATTTTAGCTTTATAAAGGGTGTTTTTTTTAGAGGTATAGAACTTTGAAATGGAATAAAACAAAGATGTTCTTTTTAAATTGACATGAAATTAACTTTATTCGATAGACAATTTTCTGGCATTATAATTTAAATATGACTTCTGGCATATGACCGCCACGGCTGGCTCGGACGTAGTCTAATCTGGAGGACCAATTTTCGATTACTTTTTCCACATTTGTGGCCGTATATCGGCAAGAACGCGGCGAATGTTGTCCTCCAAGTGGTCAATGGTTTCGGGCTTATCGGCGTAGACTAGCGATTTCACATATCCCCACAGAAAATAGTCAAGTGGCGTTAAATCGCACGATCTTGGAGGCCAATTCACGGGTCCGAAACGTGAAACAATGCGATCACCAAACGTTTCCTTCAATAAATTAATTGTGGCACGAGCTGTGTGGCTTGTTGCCCCGTCTTGTTGAAACCACAGCTCCTGCACATCATGATTGTTCAATTGTTGAACGAGAAAGTCAGTAATCATGGCCCTATAGCGGTCACCATTGACTGTAACGTTCTGGCCAGCAACGTTTTTAAAGAAGTACGGACCAATTATTCCACCAGCCCATAAAGCACACCAAACAGTCAGTTTTTCTGGATGTAACGGTGTCTCAACATACGCTTGAGGATTATCATCACTCCAAATCCGGCAGTTTTGTTTATTGACGTATCCATTCAACCAAAAGTGAGCTTCATCGCTAAACAAAATTCGCTTACGAAGTAAGCGATATGTCTTTCGAACAGATCCATGATTTTCAAAATAAATTTGCACAATTTGGAAGCGTTGTTCAGGCGTCAGTTTATTCATGTTGAAATGCCAAACCAAACTAAACATAAATCACTTGACAGCTGACAAATTTGCCGCCAGTTAAAAAAGTGTTGCCAACTTAAAGTTCTATACCTCTAAAAAAAACACCCTTTATGTGATTAAAATGATCTGTCACTATACCTTAACTATTATTTATGACATTCTTCATTGTATGCGATTACAAGCGGTAACGTAGGTCCATAACATAATTAACGCAGCCAGATCACTCCGAAGTAAAAAAAAATAAAGTATGCCGCACTTCCTCACAGTGACCTTACATAAAAACCGTCCATGAAACATTGTCTAACTGATGATGACAGCCATATGAAAATCTCGGATGAGAGGTTTTTGAGATCATCATGTACACGAGGGGCGGCTGAAAAGTTCTAAGCCTAAGGTAGAAAAAAAATGTTCAGATTTTTTTTACTATTTTTATTTTACGATATAATCTCCCTCTAATTCAATGCATTTATTACATTTTTTAAATAATGCTTTTAGACCGTTAAAAAAATAAGTTTTATTTTGGCTGTCGAAATGTTCCTGTACAGCCGCCTTCATCTCTTCATCACTGCCAAATCGCTTTCCCCTTAAATCTTTCTTCAAATTGCTGAATAGAAAATAATCACTAGGGGCCAGATCTGGACTGTAAGGTGCATGATCAATTTCCTCGAAGCCAGTTTCCTTCAGAGCAAGCATGGCAACACGAGCGGTGTGAACGGGGGCGTTATCTTGCAAAAACAAAATGCCTTTGCTCAGTTTGCCCCTTCGTTTCTCGACTATGGCTTGTCGCACTTTTCTTAATAGCTCAGCATAATAAACTGCATTTATTGTAGAGCCTTTCGCCAAATAGTCTATTAAAAGAATGCCATCGCAATCCCAGAACACGGTGGCCATTAGCTTAGACGCCGATCTTTGAACCTTGAATTTCTTTGGCGGCCTTTCACCCTTTTCGATACACTGCATAGATTCAGACTTCGACTCTGGATCATACTGTCTGATCCATGTTTCATCAACAGTTACTATGCGGGAACAAACTTCATCTAAACCTTCTTCACATAATTCTAAAAATGCCTGAGAAGTTTGAACACGACGTTCTCTATCGAAAGCTGTGAGCATTTTCGGCACCCAACGAGCACTTACTTTTGTCATATGCAAATGTTGATGCAAAATCTCTCCAACTCTTTCCTTACTAATACCTAAGGCTTCAGCTATTTGCCAAACCTTAATTCTCCGATCCTCTAATACTAACTTTTTGACTTTTTCAGTATTTTCTTCAGTCACAACCGATATTGGGCTTCCTGAGCGAGGATCGTCTTCGATCGACTCCCGTCCAAGTTTAAAAAGTCGACTCCATTTTTTAACAGTGGCATGAGAAGGGCCAGATTCACCGTAAATACTAGACATTTCTTCAAAAATTCTTTTCGGCGATTTGTCACTTTTCGTGAGGAACTTAATGACTGCACGGTGCTCAATTTTCGTGATATGCGTTGATAATTCACACATGATGACCTTTAGCGTCGGATATCTCGAGATGTAATAAACATGCAAAAGACGACATTTTTTTCTTTTATTATTAACTTTTTAAATGGTCTTTTTAGTGGCCAGTATCGCTAACGCATATGCAACCTCAAAATACCTTAGAACTTTTCAGCCGCCCCTCGTAGTAAATAAATACAAACATTATACATATGCACATGGTACACAGGCTTGACACATAGGCTGTTAGTGGAGTTAGGCGATGGGGTTGCAACCTGTCACTGATACACTAATACACTGGTCTGATCAGTGATCTGAGCCTGATTGTGCAAAATGTGGTTACAGAATTACGAGTATAAACAAGTTTTAAGAGTTGTTGGTAATTCTGTTCCCCGCGTGGTTGCCGGGTAAGAATAGTGCCACTCTATGTCCTCTCGTGGATGTCGTAAGAGACGACCAAGGGAATAAAGGCTGTGTAGTACCTACTGTTAGGCGAGGGCTTGCAACCTGTCACTAATACACTGGTAAACATCTTAGCCTAATTGTGCAAAATGTGGTTACAGAATTATTAACAAGTTTTTAGAGTTGTTAGTAATTCTGTAGCTCTGCCTACCCCACTCTGGGAATAAGTACCTAGCATTGAGGGGAGGTAGAAAAAGGCGCGGCGGGGGGCTTGGGGCTTGGGGGCTTTAGTAAAGTTTAGTGTCACAAGTAAAATAAATACTATTTACTTAAGATGTTTAATAATAAAAAATAACGTGTTGTCACTATGTTAAATAGAAAAAAATAATATAAGGTAAATATGTTTCAATATTAAAGTAAGTTTTTTCTACATTATATTCATTTCTAAGGAAAGAATAATTAATATTCTAATCCATGTACCACTTTGTCAGTAAACGTTACATTTATTTACAAAAATAAAAAAATCACACATTACTTGTCAAATTAAAGTAATTTACCTAAATACAAAGAAATCACTTTTTTTATTTGGTAAATACATTTAACTAAATTCAAGGCACTCATCAAGTTCCCTTTTCCACAAAAAAAACATTACTTCTTTATTTATCATAAAAAATAACGTGTTGTCACTATGTTAATTAATAATTAGTAAAGTAAATATTTTTCAATGTTAAATTACGTTTTTTTTTACACTATACTTGGTGGTCCAAATAGTGCAGTCCAACTCAATCCAATAGATTTATAGAATCCTCACATCTAGGTGTGTTCGAAAATACCCCATGTGTGTTACGCGATTTTTGCTAGTGCTGGAGATATTGATAATTTTAATCGGAATTTTTGTAATTTTCCCTTATATTCCTTTCTCGAAAAATCATTAATTTCATGTTTTATTTCATAAATTTTTCAGTGGTATCTTTCATACTCGTAATTAGAATCATTACGAATCAGTGAAGTTTTTAAACCTATGTATTCGCCCGTTTTTTTTTCGGTATTTTCTTTAGGTGATTACTTAAAAACTTTACTGAAAACAAAACGGGCAAATAGGTTTAAAAACTTTGCTGATTCGTAATGATTCTAACTATGTAAGATACTACTGAAAAACGTATGAAATAATACATGAAATTAATGATTTTTCGAGAAAGGAAAGGGAAAATTACAAAAATTCCGATTAAAATTATCAATATCTCCAGCACTAGCAAAAATCGCGTAACACACATGGGGTATTTTCGAACACACCTAGATGTGAGGATTCTATAAATCTATTGGATTGAGTTGGACTGCACTATTTGGACCACCAAGTATAGTGTAAAATAAAACGTAATTTAACATTGAAAAATATTTACTTTACTAATTATTAATTAACATAGTGACAACACGTAATTTTTTATGATAAATAAAGAAGTAATGTTTTTTTTGTGGAAAAGGGAACTTGATGAGTGCCTTGAATTTAGTTAAATGTATTTACCAAATAAAAAAAGTGATTTCTTTGTATTTAGGTAAATTACTTTAATTTGACAAGTAATGTGTGATTTTTTTATTTTTGTAAATAAATGTAACGTTTACTGACAAAGTGGTACATGGATTAGAATATTAATTATTCTTTCCTTAGAAATGAATATAATGTAGAAAAAACTTACGTGCGGAAAATTACAAAAATTCCGATAAAAAAATAAATACACGATTAAAAAAGTTACAAAAATCCGAGTGTTGCCTCCCGTAGCTCTAATTACGCTATTCCATGCGATCCTTCATTGATCTCACGACGTGTTCTTGAGGGATGTCATTCCACTCCTCGACGACGGCGTCCCGAAATTATTTAATGGTCGCAAGGGCAGTATCACGAGACCGCACCCGCCGTTTCAGTTAATCCCAAAGGTGCTCTATGGGATTCATGTCAGGCCTTCTCGCTGGCCACTGCATCACAGAGATCCCAGTGAGTAAGAGAACCCCGCGTTTGTTTTTCACCAAGTATGGAAAAACCAATTTTGTGAGGTTACTCAAAAAGTTGTAAGGAAAAAAAAATGGAATGTAGCTTTAAAACTTCCTTATTTCATAGTGATTCAAGTCATGCAAGAAAACACTGTTTTTTTTTTAAATTATTACTTGAATTAAGGGGTTTTTCGTATCACGGACATAAGGAAAAATGACAAAAAATCCTATTAATATGATCAATATCTCGGAAACCGTGAAACTTAGCATAATAGTAAATGTGGTCAAAAATGTTCAGAATGACCCTTACTATCATCCCTTAAAACCCCTACACCCGACTGCCAAACACCCTGTATACATACACTAGCTGTTCCCGTGTCCACTTCGTTGGGCAAATCATTTTTTTTGAGTTAATAATTTTCCCGCTAATTCCCGTTCCCGTGGGAATTTCGGGAATTCCTTTCTTAGTGCACCTCTACGGTACCTAAGCTACGTCCCTTCCAAATTTGAAGTGCCTACGTTTAGCCGTTAAGGCTGTGCGTTGATATGTCAGTCAGTCAGTCAGTTTCCCCTTTTATATATTTAGATTGCAAGTTAAATAAAAGCTTTTAATAAATTAAATTCGCTTCGCGCCTGTCTGTCTGTTTCTCCGCTAACTCCTTCAAACCACGCAACGGATTTTGATACGGTTTTTTACGGTAATGTAGAAAATTTATTCCGGATGGTTTATATGTACATTTTATTCTCATTAAGATTACGCCGAGCGTACGCCGGATGTATAGTGTGTACAGTGGCGCCCTCCTTACTATTATTGTGTTTTCTAATAAACTAAAGTATTTTCTTGAAATTGGTCGGTAGGTTTTTGTACTACAAATAAAAACACAACTTATAGTGTATATCACATAGTTTATTAACAATTCACCTTCGAGTTATCAACTTAACGGAAAAAAGTGGCCTCCTGGTCCCGTTAAGCTGACTACTCAAAGAGTAATTGTTATCAAAGTTTTTTACGTATCCCATAAATTGTGTTTTTACTTGTGCTACAAAAACGTATTGTATGATTGCAAGGAAATTCTTTAGTTAATTAGAAAACACAATAATAGTAATGAGGGCGCCACTGGACGCTCGACTTTTGCTCGGTGTAGTCTTGAGTTTTAATATTGTTTAGAAAAGTCAATGTTTTCCTACCAAGTCATCAAAAGATAGTTTTTCGGGCGCTTAAATAACTTACGCTGGCTTACGGGCCTTATCACACTTGCGATTTGCGGGCGAGTTGAAAGCGAGGCGAGCGCGCAGCGAATTCTCCGCGAGTGCGTAACGATTTCGAGGCGAGCGCGCAGCTAGTTTGTTGCGAGTGTGTGAAGATTTTGCCGCGAGCGAATTATTATATAATTATATTGATTCCAAGTTTGAAATTACTCGACTTTACTGGACACTTTCGATATTTGTCGAACTTACTGGTTCCTAATTACTAGTGTTATGGAAGGTTACATAGAACTTTCGAGATAATGTGTTTACAATGTCTTCGTTATGTTATCGTTGTAATGTAATCGTTGTCGTAGGTGTAAGAGATGCTTGATGCCGGGGGCTCGTACGTGGGTTAAGCCGCTGTCGGCGACCGAGCCCTCAGCTTCGGATGAAGCGTCACTACTAGAAATTCACCTTCAGAGACAACTTGAAGAAGACATCGCCAGGTGAGATATGCAACATTATTTGTGTTTTATCGATATAGACTTAAATAAAAGCTACCGTTAAATTATAATCGTGATCTCATTAGCTATGATTTCATAAGTTAAGATAAGTAGTGATATTGCTATTTAATTCTGAAATTACGATACATTTTAGTCTAGCGTTTAAGGTTAAGGAAATTAAGGACCGCATCGTTAATTATGGGTACCTATATAAACAAAGTTAAGTTTTGTTTTTTAAATCCTTTAGTAACTTTTATATAATCTGTACAATATAAAACATAATACAATATAAAATTAATAAAAACTTGTACGTATTATATTGACCTTTGCCATCGAAGTATAATAAGTATAGAAGGATAACTGTCACTCAAAATGTGTTCCACATATTTAGTGCTAAAATGGGCGGGGGCGCTAAACCGGCAGTAGGTTTGAGTTATTGTGTCAAATGGTTGTCTAATATAATTATTATAAATCACTGATAAATAAGATAAAATATAGCAACAACGATGCCGACGTGCACCGTAAATTGGTGTTGGAGTGGCACGGACCCTAAAAAGGATGTATTTTCATTCCATTAGTAAGGAATTTCTATTAAATAATTCGTCGCCTCGCGAAAACAGGGTTCCATGTGATACTCAGATCGGTTTTCAAGAACAGAGAAAGAAAATTTTGCACTTTTGATACAAACCTATTCTTTCTTTTTTTTAAGCAACAGTGTTTGAAAAGAGACAATATTATAATGATTAAAATACATAATATTTTTCTGCCACGTGGATTTAATTTTTTAAGCGTCCTGTATTAGGTATCTCATCAATTCCAGATAGAACCTTGTTTCAGGGTCTGTAAATTTAACATTTGCAGATAGAACTTAGTATACGAGGGGTGGCTGAAAAGTTATCTACCTGACTATGAAAGAAAAGACGTAGCTGGCTGGTTTTTTTTTATTTTTCTATGTAACTCCCTTCTCCACTTGTCAAATAATGAAATTAAACCGTTAAAAAAAAAAACTTTCGGTTTCTCGTCAAAATAGTCGTTCACCGCGGCTATCATCTCATCATCGGTAGAAAATCTACGCCCCCTGAGATTTTTCTTCAGAAGTCTGAATAGGAAATAGTCACAGGGGGCTAAATCTGGGCTGTAAGGGGGATGGTTTATGACATCGAAGCCATTTCTGGTCATGGCGAGCTGTGTTGTGCGAGCCGAATGCACATGTGCATTGTCGTGCAAAATCAAAATTCCTTTGCCGAGTTTGCCTCCCCTTTTTTCTTTTAGAGCGTGCTTCAGCTGGCAAAGTAAATTTGCGTCATAATTTTCATTCATTGTCGTTTTTTTGGCAAATAATCAATGAGCAAAATTCTTTCTGAATTCCAAAAAAATCTCGCCATGAGTTAACTAGCCGAAGGACGAACCTTAAACTTCCGAGGAGGCTTTTCGTCTTTGAATTTCCATTGTAGGGACTCTTGTTTACTTTCTGGGTCCCATTGTCTAATCTAAGTATCATCACACGTCACAATCCTGTAAACAATTTCTTCCTCTTTCCCGCGACTCATGTCTAAAAACTCCTCACAACATCTGACACGTCTGTCTTTGTCTAACGGAGTCAGCATTTTTGGGACCCAGCGTGCATTTACCTTAAACATATTTAAATGACCATGAATTATTTCATTTACCCGTTCTTTACTTATGCCCACATCTCTAGCTATCTCCCACTGTTTCACCCGTCGGTCTTCTAGAATATTTTTTTCACTTTGGCCACATTTTCTTCAGTGACAGCAGAAATTGGTCGTCCGCTACGAGGATCATCTTCTAGGCCCTCACGATCTGATTTAAACTGTTTACACCAGAACTTTATGGTAAAATCGGAAGGCCACAAATCACCAAATACAGGTAACATACGCTGTTTGATCTGGGATGGCGTATTACCTTCCTTAGAAATAAACTTTATTACTGCACGCTGCTCAATTTTGATCAAATTTGTTTCTTCAAGCGACATGATGCAAGCACTGACGTGCAAAAAACAATTGAAAAGCAACGAACAAATGAGTGTGCAAAATTTTGAACAAAGAATTGTCAATAAAAATGAATTCATAGTGGCCAGTATTTTTTTTTAACTACACATAGGCTAGGTTGATAACTTTTCAGCTACCCCTCGTACCTTTAGATTTCTCACGACCCATTACGGATATTCGAAATTTAAATATAGCATACCCGTAATTTTAACGAAGTTCGTTAAATACAAAAACACAAGTTTCCTAAAAATTGTCAGATGGAACCCTGTTTTCGCGAGGCGACGAATTTCCTTACAAAATGGACATGGCTGATTTTATGCAATATAAGTTCTGAAATAATTATTATATTAAAGATTAATGTATTATTATTAGTTTTCCTAGGAATTAAGGAAAACGTTTTGCTTGGGTAGCTGATTATGAAATTGAAAATGAAACAGCCATGCTTCGTCATAAAAAAATATATTTATGATTAGACCCCGTTATCTTGTCGCATAAATATTGTTTTTCAGTAGAGTGTGAATGATTTTTTTTATCGACCTTCTTGATATCGATGTTTATATAATGCAATTGAATTTTCGCCTTTTAAGTGTGTATGTACTCAGTTTCTTTGCTTCTAATGTGTCGCATAAGGTTTTGGACAACACTAGTAACAAAGTTTTTGGCCACCTGAGTCCAGTCTCGCTTGAATTTTTTCAACGAAGTGGCAGCATGATCTTTTTTTCCCAGATATCTCTTCATCAAAGCCCAATAATTTTCGATTGAACGAATATCTGGGCAGCTTAGTGGATTGTGTTGTTTGCCCACGAAGTAAATATTTTCTTTGGCGTACCACTAAAGGGATAATGTAATGACAGCTAGCCAAGTCAGGCCAAAACAAAGTTTGACTAAAGGTGCTTTCTTATGAGGGGCAACAATCTCTTCTTCAGGCATTGCTTCTCATAGATTTCAGTATTTAATCTTTTGTTCGTGAAACAAGGTGTTGAGGTCATTCCACATTGATAAATAGCTTGCCAAAACGAGGATTGTTTGCGCTAACTTTTCGCAAAAAACATTTTTTGGTATTACTGACGATTGTTCCTTGGTTCACTGTATAATATTGTGCTCCTGTGTTTTATAATCCAACTCTACGTAGGTTTCATCGTCCGTCACAATGCATTGCTTATTTTTGCTCAAATCTTCATTTAGCTTGCTGGCTCTCGTTTTGACGGTAGATGACTGTTGAGCAGTCCGTTTTGGTTGTTTTTGCTTTTTATAGCTCTTTAAGCTATTACGCTTGTTGGCTCGTTGTACCATTCCAATACTAAAACCCGCTTTTTTGGCACAATCACGAACTGAAAGCCCTTTTTTTGCAGCAAACAGTTTACATATCTTCTGGTCCAAATTAGGTTTTGAAGGAACTGTTTTCTGCCGCGTCCACGAAGATCACTTAAAGAATAGTGGTTTCAGAATCTTCGGATAGCGTTTTGAACAGCATGAATGCTAACTCCTTCCTCTTTAGCCAACGTTCTGTATGTTATGACGCCACTTTCAGTGCACCATTTGGAAACAATAGATTTCCGCCTTTCGGTTTAAAGCCCTTTCATTTTAAAAACGAGATGTACATGATTTTATATAACCATCTTGTTGTTTAATAAGTTTAATAACGTACAAATATTACAAAATTTACAGATGACTTTATTTTTGTTCACTTAATCTGTTTTACCAGCCAGTTGTATGTGTACCCATAATTAACGATTCTACTTTAAGAAAAGTTTAGTTTAGTATATAATTTTTAGGTTTCGGTACTTACGCCTTCGGTGTCCGTCGGTCTATCTGTCTGTTTGTGTGTATGTTTGTCTGTCTGTCTGTTTGTCTGTCTGTATATCACAGCAGTTTTTCTAAGCAATTGCAGAAGCTTGAAATTATAGTTGTAAAACTTACGTACCCTCATCTTTGTGCAAAGTGTTATCCCATCTCTTTATAAGGCATCGTTAGACCATAGTTCAGAACTGGCTAGGTTCTGGGGGCAGTTTTTATAGCCTGCTACATAATTTCTTACCAGACAGTTGAAAAATAATAAACATAAATAAAACATTGGGGATAACGTACAAAATACAATAGGTGAATAATAATCAATACTAGGGGACAATCTTACACAAATGGAGCGACATCTTTGAATTAACTCGAGACCGAACCGAAGTATCATAAAAAAATCGGATTCTGTTTGTTTTCGTTTTTTAAATGTGTTTCATTCTAAGAAATATTTAATGTAAAGGACAACTAACAGACATAGATTTTCATAATATCTACAACATACCCGTATTGAAAAATCGTAAAAATCGATTAAGTTAAAGGGGAGAGAACCATTATCGCATTTTGTATGAACATTTTTAGCTTCACAATTTTCTTAAGCCTAAAATCAGCTCCCTCCCGGCGAGCCTTAAACCAACTGTGGAGAGGTGATTCGCCAGCGGAGCAAACTGGTTTGATCCACGGGCTATCTTTCGCCCGGACCAACTTCTCAAGGACTCTCAAAAAGGCATTCCGGTCGGCTTTCGACTCCTGAGTCCTGACGGACAGAGCTTATACTATCTGGTTCGATATTTTGCCAGGCCTAGGTTCGATCTCTAGTTTATTCGCGCCAAAGCGGAGGTTTCGCACACAAGTGCCAATTGGGATTTATTATTGGGGGGTTTGGATGGGCCTTGTGTGTCACTTCGACCATTGCTGATCTTTTGTAACAGCCCTTTGTTTAAAGTTCACCGCAAAGGCCCGTTGCGTCTAAGAATTTCCAGATGCTTTGGGCCGTGAGAAGTTGTATCTCCTGTGGGTCCACAATATGTCGCCCTAGGTAGATACTTCTGTTACGCATTAGTGGTCCGCAAGAACAGAGGATATTTGGGATACACCTATTTTTGTATGAAAATTTAAAAAACATTTCAAGGAATAGGCTTTTCAAATTAATCCTTGTAGTTAAAAAGTCGTTACAATTAATTAATTATATTTAAATTAAAAAAATACTTTCATTTGACCCCGAAATGCGGTCAAAATTGGGCTATATCAACTTCTTGTGGTTTTACATAAACCAAATTATACTCATAAGGTAAATTACTGAAGAGGTTTTCTTCAGTAATTTACCTTATGAGTATAATTTAGATACGTAGCTGACACCTACGTTCGAAGACAGCTTATGTTATGTCAAATTTATTTGTTACAAATTGACTGTAATTGTTATGATCAAATTAATATATTGAAGAGACTATTTATCTTTTGAGTTATGTGTGATAATGATAAAATTGATAAATGTTAATCATTTGTTGGGTGAGGTTTTCCAAGAGGTTCAAAAACGACGGCACCAACATTTATTGTAGAAACTCATGATTGGAAGTATGGAATTTCTTATCAATAAATGTAATGTTGGATCGATCAATTGTGTGATATCAGTGAATCTACTCTAGAATCAAGGGTTATGTAGGAAGTGCTGCATTATGGTTTAGGTAATAAGCCATGGCCGTATACTTAGAATACTCTTATACAGTGTGTTACCGGCATGCGGGCATTTATTAAAACTGCCGATAATATGTTGCTTTAGCAATTGTTTGCAAGTATTTTTAATTAAAAAATAATTAAAATAACTTCACAATTAGTTTTCTTAGATACTGTCCATTTTGAATGTAGTGCATGTGCTGCGTGTTCATCGTTATCAGTATCGCTGTTGCTTAGTACAAGGCATGTCGTGGTACGGGGGCAGATCATAATAATAAAAGTATCCGTTAACTGTCATTTATACTTGTCGAATTGCTGTGCTTTACATTGCTGGCAGTTAAAATTTTGTTACAAAGTTAACAAAGCCTGAAAATTTGTTTATTAATTAAATTAATGTTATAGTTACGTTACAGATATACGTTATTTTAACTTACTTTAACAAAAGCCAGGGTGCTGGTAACACAATGTATAATAAATTTATGTTATTGCGATTGTTTGTTTACTTACATTATTTTGGAATGACTATATGTGTAAAAACAGACCACAGATCCTAAAAAAACGTCTTTCTATATAGCTCTGCCATTTTTGCACAGTAACACTACACACACAAATAACAATTATACTTTTAATCAAGAAATGCTTAACATTAAATGCTTAAAAAAGGGCAATTCTTTCGGATTAAAATATCAAAGCGACCAGTTATTTTTTAGGTGTATCCCAATTGTCCTCGTCGCAGGAGGGCGAATCTTTGACTTTGAAGTTGTGAAGATACGCGACGAGCCTCCGTCACCGGTAAACGTTAGTCTAGTAAACTTTAGTAGGTACTAAAGGGTTTCTTCTAGTACAATATACAATATTCATGCAAAATGACTAATCCGGTTAGATATAATTTAAGAACCAAAAAACTGTTTTGTGGTTAATTGAATGCTGTGGGCTATCAAGGATATTAGAGGGTTGAAACTTTGTACTTGTGTTTAAGGCATCGTTTGAGTATTGCTCAGAATAGAACTACACTTTTGTTAAACCCTTAAACCTTATGGTACAACAAACCATTGATTATATGGTTGTAGTTATCAGTACTGGTACCGCGGGCCTTGATATTCCCTTCCTTCTTTATTTGCTAGCTTTGTAGCTATGAATTTAATATTGAAAACCGAGAAGCTAGCAGTAAATTGTATTAATATAATTGGTCCACTACTTTGTTGCAGAATATTTGATGAATCCATCTATTCTGATCTTGAATTGGTTTGCGGTAAATTAAAAATCTTAACTCACTCTTGTATTCTAAAAGCACGTACTAATGAATTTTACCATAAACTTCAGACCATTCTGCATGTTAACATTGGGCGCGGTATCTTCGATGAAATTTATTCTTTTGTAAGGTAAGTTACTATGAAATTCCGAGGGCAACGGATTGTCCCTTCTAGTGATTAATTACTTTAAAAGTATTTTTATATAAATTCGAACGTTTATTTTCAGTGATGCGTATACAGAGTGCAATATCAGGAATCAAGAAAAAGAAATATTGGAGTATCTAAACAAAACATTTAAAGTTTTAAAAGTTGTTCCTAACAACAATTACATCAAACAAGAAGATTCTGAGGAAACTGAAGTATTTTTGACACCCAATTGCTTAAGCCCCTATGTTGATAAAAGCTGTCAAAAAAGTATTAGCTCCAGTCCAAGTACTGAATTAACAAAAGAATACTATGCCTTGGTGCCGATCGATGGCAATATATTAGAAAAGGAACTTAAAGAACAAGATGCGCTCTCGAATGCGTTCCATTCTATTATACAAACGCAGTCTGAAGACATAAATAAACCCCATACATCACAGTGTAACAAACCAACATCGCTATCGCTTAGTTCTAGTCATACGTCCAAACCGGGTACACATTCCAATAGTTATGATATTTTAATTAAATCTCACCTTAAAGATAGCATTGAAACAAGAAGCACAAGTAATGTTGAAAAAGTAATAACTATCAGTGACTTAAATTTCAAAAGTAGTCAGGTCCCTTGGCGGGATCCAGTGAAGAGTGGCGACAGCGAGTCATTTGTGGAGAAAATTGTAGAGCCTGTTTATTCTCCAGACAGCTTAATAACTGACGATCCCAGTTCCTCTTCAGACTATTTGTCCGCTGCCTATACCTTTTCACCTGGCGCAAGCTCTTCTGCGTGCGCCCCTCAATTAAATGTTGGGGACAATACTATCAAAATGGAAAACTTATTCACGTCATCAGACTCGGGGCTGGAGAATACCGGTCTTTTGGAAAGCCTTAGCAGTCATAAAGACGTTGCGCTAACTGACTTATCATTAACAGAGAGCACTTTGCACGATTTAACTATAGGTGAAACCCAATTCACTACGTCCAGTCCAATAGTAGAAGGCAATTCAAATCACAGAGTCAAACCTGCTAACTCCAATAATGTTACCTCGTTGAGCTCACATGCTGAGATTAATGGAAAGAAGGTGAACCATCCGAGTATACATAAAGATGTAGGGTACTGTAAATCATCCAAGGAAGATAAACAGCGTCAGAATGAAGAAATATTTATAATGGAATCATCGTCATTATCATCAGAGACTGGCTCCTGGGAGTCAGTTTTTCCACCTAAGCTAGCTGAAAGAGAAATTTGCGAAAAGTTTATAAACAAAGAACGGCAGCACGCATACTCAAAAGATGTACAAGGTAAATTAATTTATCTACTTTAGCTTTTAGAAGCGCTAAACAATCAGAATTATGGGACTAATCTTTTTTTATGTGTTCTCGAAATATGTGCACAGTTATACGCTACGACATTAATTATTATACTAAAGCAGGTGCTGCTTTAAGCAATAAAGTGGTAACCTATCTACTTTTAACCCCCGGATAAGTCGACGACATAGTGTGATAGACAAAGAGTTAGGGTTTTGGGCTACTTTACATCCTGGGAATGCTCCGGGAGCAAACGGTCATTAATACGGTCACAGTGATAGATAATCGGTTGAATACGGTTTTCATTTTCATTTGAATTAACTGATATGAGTGCTGTGATGAACTAGGCTATTGATGAAAATACGGCGCCGGCCTGGTCAATGCTAATTACTTTGGTTGAAATACCAGGTGGTTTGAGGGTCTGTTCCTCGTCATTATTATTATTATTTGTATATCTTTAGCACATTGGACTATGCGACTCCCGAACCTTTGGAAGGCGTACATGGAGCCGAAGCCAACACGCAAAGGCCCTTTAGACAAGTTTAATTTAGTAAAGTGATGGGATACCAACCGGTGATTCGCCTGAGTTCTTTATTATTTCAATTATAAGACAGGAGTTCAGGAAATAATAAATTATGTTCATTGTAGTTAATAGTCTAAATAAATCCGAAATTATTTTAGAAATATAAACTGATTTATACAGTTTTGAAGTTGTTTATTTTAACAGGCAATCGTATAACTCAAACTTTGAGACCAAGAATAATATTAACAACGTCTCTATTCAGAATGGAGTGTTAGTAAAGTGTTATAGAACTAACTTACCTCTATTTGTTATCTTCGCGAATAAAAAGTAGGTAGAAATAAACAATATTTCAAAGTATGTTTGGAATGAAATATTTATTAGAAAATTATAATACATAAATATTGTATTTTTGTAACTGCCAAGGATGCTTACTCTTATAATATATGTTACTTTTACGTTTACGCAAATTAGGTCCATTCCCATCTTAGACATAAAACGACATTATACGTTTTTGAATTAAAAAAAAATGCTGAGGAGAGGAGATGGCGTGGTGGGTAGTCTGTTGTACCGTCTTTTCAATGCATGTTGGAGTAGCGGCCGAGTCCCGGAAGATTGGGTCAAGGCCGTTATCGTCCCTCTGTATAAAGGAAAGGGGTGACTGTCAACCAAAAGGTTTTCTGAGCTTTTGTGGACCTGGAAAAGGCCTATGATAGGGTAGATAGAAAGGAGTTGTGGACGGTGCCGTCTGTGTATGGAGTGAGCAGCAACCTGGTGCAGTCTTTGAGGTCCCTTTATGAGGGCTCCAGAGCCTGTGTCAGGATCAATGGGGCATACTCGGCCTGGTTTAATATCTCTAAAGGTGTTAGACAGGGCTGTGATGCCTCACCATGGCTGTTCAAATTATTCATGGACAGTTGTATGCGAGATTTGAAAGAGTATGATAAGGGTTTGCGTATGCTAATCAAATACCTCTTATATGCGGATGTCAAGTTTTACTTGCCCCATCGGTACTTGAGTTGCAGGAGATGGTGACAGTAATGAATGAGGGATTGAAGCAAAAGGGGATGAGAGTAAATGTTGCCAAGACCAAGGTCATGGTGATAGAGAAGGGCGAGGAGATGACTGAGTGCGTGATAAATATAAATGGTGAATTAGTAGAACAATTGATCGAATTTGTGTACCTGGGAAGTATGTTTACAAGAGATGGTAAGTGTGAGAAGGATATCGAGAGGAGGGTGAATGCGGGGAATCAAATGAATGGGCCCCTGTACTCCTTTGTGAGCAAACAGGGCGTTTTACAAAAAGCCCGACTGGCTGTTTACAATGGAGTGCTAGGGTAGGGTAGGGGTACCCTGATGTATGGTAGTGAATGTTGGGTGTGGCAGGATAAGCATGAAAGTCGTGTAAATGCAGTGGAAAGCGCTCTTTGCATAGTATGTGTGGTGTGAAATTGATTGATAGAGTAAGGAATGAGAAAGTCGGAGAGAAATGTGGAATAAAAGTAGATTTAGTGACTAAGATTGAAAAGGGCATGCTTCGATGGTTCGGTCATTTAGAAAGGATGGATGAAAGAAGATTGACGAAAGAGATATACAGATCGAAAGTGAGTGGACGGGTCGGAAGGGGCTGCCCTAGGCGTAGTTTTTCGAGTCAAATCGGTGAAATACTGGAAAAGGGCCAAATCTTAAGTACCCGAAACCGACGTGTGCGCATGACTCGATGTATGAATGTGGAAGAAGCGAAAGAAATTTGTCAAGATCGTAGCAAGTGGAAAGAAGTGGTCTCTGCCTACCCCTCAGGGAAACGGGCGAAATTTAATGTGTGTATGTATGAAAACGTGGCTTTTTCACATAACTATATTTTTTATTTTTGAGGCCAATGTTGGATCATATATCATTGCTGGTGACTGTACAGTCACGAGCTTTAATTTGGGACCCATTTCATTATCATTATAGATTAATATAGATGTCAAGTCATTTGTACGGCCATAGCATGGGATTGTGCGTACTCGTATTTTGGCCGTGTAATACAAATCGGGTTAAGCCGGTTATACCCGTATATCCAGACAAGGAAAGTCGCAGGAAAGTATTCCATCTTTGGTTAGAACCACTTATGTTATATTTTCCAGCTATTTAACTGTTGGTTATTACCCCTAAGACCAAGCCTGCAAACCTGACAATAGAGTGATTACACCCAAAGCCAACCAATTACAGGTCTAAAAACAGTAACCTAGCGACAATAATTGTCGCTAGGTTACAATTATTGTTATTTATAACGTAACGATACCAACGGAAAAAACATTATCATGATTGGTCATACAGTCCATCGACAACTTAAGTTTACGTTTCTAGGGGCAGCTCGATTACGTCAACCGGGCGGAGCGAGGGCGAACGATGTTTTCCGATTTTTTTCCGAGTAATTATTATCGCTTAGGTAATGTAATGAGGTTTTGGCCCTGTTTTCTATCTGGCAATATTTATTTTATTGTTCGTTATACGAAAATACAAAAAATAACAGTGTAAAATTATTGTCTTTATTACTTATAACATATTAAAGCTAGCAAACTAACCTATTAATTAGGAGATTCCAGCTACAATATTTATTTATAAATAGCCACAATAATTTTATTAATAAAATATTTATCAAAATAAACTTTTTTATTTATCATTTTTATTAGTACACAAAACAACTCGTTATCTCATAGCTAATTTAAAATGAAAGTAAACTACACCTAAATACAGCTCTTCAATTTTAACAATAAATATTCAAAACCACGTATCCTTGGTTGTCAATAATGGCCTGGAGCCGGTCACGAATGGATCCATTCAATTTCTGACACATGTCAGTACCCCTAAAACCTTCCCAGACTGTGTGGCAGTCATCTATAAGTCCATATCTATTTCTTTCGTTTCGATTGGACTATTTATGGACAATTAAACCCCATAAATTTTCGATTGGGTTTAAATCGCCATATTTCGCAGGCCACGGAATAACATTTGAATTCGTTTTGTTATTGTTAAACCCAATTTCTGACGACTCTTGCTGTATGAATGCTTGCGTTATCTTGAACAAAATTTATTCTAGCAACTTCTTGTGGATAATATAATCGCAATTTCGGAAGCACACTCTAGTCGAATAAATCAACATAATCCTGAGCAGTGGCTCTGGGTGGTAAATTAACAAAGTCCTCCAATAATCAAGCCAGACATGTTAGCTGTAATGCGACCAGACGCATTGTTAGCTTTGACGTGGTCTTCCACGTATCACGTGTTGTCAATCCGCCACATATGTAGTCTGCCCGTTTGGGAAGATTGAAAAGCCTTTTCATCGATGAAAGCCGTAGTCGTCCAATCAAAATTTAGATATTGATGTGCAAAAATAAGTCGACCTTGACGCCAACGACGCTTGCTTCCGCTGGATTTATTATGTTTTTGGGATCTTGAATCACATTCCTTAACTACACATTTCCCCATTTTGTATCCCGGTGAAAAACGGTCGGCGTCCCAATGAGCACTGAGTTGACGTTTGCTGACATATGGCTGTGGCCTTATGTGAAGTGGCAACGCTTTGGTGCGGTAATTGCTAATCTAGTGTAACATATATATCAATGATTTCTTGTCACATTTAGGTATTTGTCGTGATATCTCGTGAATGCTTACTCCTTGTTCGTGCAAATCAATAATTTAAAGCCTTACTTCCTCACGATTGACCGCAAACATGTCTGTTATTTGCAAAATTATGTTTTGTGATAATGTCACTTTAAACAGATCAAAATAATTTCTTTGACTGACACTGACACATGTTCGTAATTAGAAAACCGCCGTGATAGCTTTTTGCAAAGAGGTTATCATTTCAAGGGTCGATTCGATAAGACATTTAAATGTATATAAGTACTTTATTATTTGCGTTAAGATCGTGTCGGAAACTGCGGCGACTACCAAGAATGATTATATGTTCTTCAAAATGTACATTAATTAAGCTTTTAACACGTTCGGCGCCGGTGACACATATCTGTGACCAAAAAATTCTTACTCCTATGCCAGTGACACATATGTGTGATTTTATTATTACGCCTTTTTCTCAATAAATTTCCAATTAATTTTTTTTAGATTGAATGTATTGTTATGTTATTTAAATATGAAATCGAATTATGCGTTGGTACCAAAATCTGAGAGTTTTTGAAATTTATTAAAAGTTACCCTTATACAATGCCGATGACACAAATCTGTGTCATTTTTTCCACACAGTTCAGCGGTTCTCAAAGTTTTCATTAGAACTTACTATACATTTCACTGCTTTATTGGAAATTAGTTAACAGTTAATTCGTTGTTATACCCTGTGAAGATAAGACGCCAAATAGCATATTTTATATATTTAGTATTTTTAAGGGTACAATCTTTCAAATTAAATCAGACTGTTTTTTGTTAGTAATTTTATGGCGAGGTGCCGGTTTTTTTTAATTTGGTCTATTTTTTCACCATCCATAAACTTGCCAGGGTATAAAACAAATATCGGTATCAAGTATTTTATGATAATGTTCAACAATTAGTAAATAAGAGTAAAGGACTTTCAGTAATGAAAAATGTGAACCAATCAACATTTTTATTATTTGAACCACTTCTTAATTATAAGTACATACGGGTGGTTCTATTCGCAAGGGAATTTTCCGCGGCTCACCTTATTTTATATAGTTTTTGTAGGCAAATTATATTGATTTAAGATCGAAACTGTACATCTAAATGGTTTCTAGTATGACACTAAAAATTTCCAGCTTGTCAGCTTAACAGTATCCTGGTACGTATTTAT
Source organism: Acleris laterana (assembly GCA_963966035.1). NCBI lineage: Eukaryota > Metazoa > Arthropoda > Insecta > Lepidoptera > Tortricidae > Acleris > Acleris laterana. The sequence continues at coordinate 23,070,029 of OZ014438.1, forward strand.
TTCATATCCATTGTTTTCTATATACTTTTTTTGCATTAATGGGTCGTAAATTCGTTACATTAGAGTACAGAATTGCATATTTTCGATATCAAATGTTGCATTGACGTACTTATTGACTGAAAACCTAAAATAATCTCAGTATCCTGTCCTCAGTCTCCTGGAAAAATAATAGCCAGGAGACTGAGGATGAATCAGGAGAGGAGTCATCAAGGATCCGCACGAATAGTAATCCAGCTATCATGATATTCATGAGTGATATATTAATTATTGGTACAATTTATGTGATATTTGATTAGTTACATATTTTTTATCATACTTATCATAAATTAATAAGCTACGAATATCTCGAATCAAAATCTCCAATTTCAAACATTACAATTTCATTATTATTTATTTATTGTTTAAAAACAATCATATTTTCTACATTTTGCATCTTAAATTATGTAAGATTTTAAATAAAATGTAAAATATGTGTAGATAATATTTGAAAACGTAAAAAATGTTTACCTAAGACAAAACAAGAACGTCCTGTAACCAAACAAAAGAAAGAAAATATTGAAATATCTGCTCGGAACCTTAAAGTTAAACTGGAAAACGATTCGGTTAAACTTTTCAAACATGAATTGAATATTGTTCACCAGTAACAATCACTAAAAATGATAAAGCAGTCCCTTACTGAAAAGGATGTGTAGTCCATATGGACTTTTCGGAAAAATACTGCACAAAATATAGTGAAGAAATTCGGTCCTTCCATTTTGGGGGCTCAGTACTAATTAGTGTCATTTTATGATTGATTATTTGTGAGTCAAGATCTTACAATACCTACAAGTGTTCCATTGAAGACACTATTTTTATGCTATTAAACAATTTTTAGTAATAAAACATAATTTTATTTAAATAATTACAACGGGTTTCATGTTGTTTTTGTATCAGAACTCAGTATCCTGTTCATAGCTCAGTCTCCTGGGCCCATTTCTTTTTAAAAGGTCATATTTGGTTTTTTTTTTTGGCCCATGTCACCTATATAATAATTTATTCAGTTCATTAGCACTAAAGTTTGAGAAACACTGAGTAAAAAAGTAATAACTTCAATTTTCTTCCATTTTATGAGTTTTCAAATATTTGGCAGTATTTTTTCGAGCACTACTAGCACCATTCCACTACATGTCAGAGAGACGACTGACGCCGCAAAATAAAAAAAAACGCATTTTACTAATTTATCTATGAACTATGCCAGTTGACACGTATTTGTGACCATGTTATTCGTACTCCTATGCCAGTGACACAAATACGTGACTACGATAATTTCGCCCGGCATAGCTTAAGGACTCGGTGAAACGCTGCCGGCGTCGAACGTGTTAATTTGTATACATATTGATATTTAAAAAGAACAGTCAGTTTTATTTGACTCAACCTTAGTAACTAGGTATACTTTGATAATATGAACTAGCATTTATATTATGCCAATAGTGGACTGTTTAAGACTTATTTCACAGCCGGCATCAATGAAATTACGCACGACTTTTCTGTAAATTTCACTTTTTGTAAACGCTTAAAAGTTAGTCTTTGTTTATAATTTTTTTTTTTGTTCAATATTATAAAACTTCATATCTCTGTGTACGTGTTTAGAGACCAAAATTATATTTCTCAACATGACTTCATTCTAACTTACGAAGCAAGAGATTTGGTGTTTATGCAAAATCATGTGAAATCGTAAAGTCGATTTAATGAGACATCAAGATTGACCGGTGTACAAGCGGATCTTTAGTTGCTTGGAATACATTTATATCAGAATTTAAAGATAAAAGTCTGTTCAATATGTCACGCAAATTTGAACTCTCTACTAGAACTCTTACAAAAGTTGTGGCCATTATCTGTGTTATCGTTGTGTGTAATTTGAAGTATGATTTTCCAGCCCAAAATGGGAATACTTCAAGCTCGTACATCAAATAGGTAATTGCAATAGTTAAGAACACATTTTATGTAAATCAAAGTTTTGATTAATATACAGGTTTATGACAAACTCCTTTTTTTTTAATCGTAATAAATATCAGATCAGTAACAGAACTTATGATATGACCCGTCTAGGTAGGTAGGTAGGTAAAGTAGCCTCCGTATGCTATCTAATTATTAAATGATTAATTAAAGAAAAATAAAAGAACAAGTTTTGTAGAATTATTCCACGATGTGGCCACTAATAATCATAATTTTATATTATTTAAATGACATAGTTTTATATTATTGCGGATGCCATATCAATGCATGGCGATTCCATGGCAGAGAGTAACGCAAGTTACCAATTTCAAAATAGAAGGATTCATTTATCTCTAGATACGTGATTAAATTTATATCTAGAAAAATATGAGCATTCAAAGTTTCAAAAAACACTCGTTGAAATAGTAACTTTCGTTACATTATCGTGTAATTACCCTAATGTGTTCTATGCCTTACAATCGGTCATGACATGACTGTAACGTAACACATTTTGTAACACATCGTTATATAAGGTGCTAACAAATTAGTCACGGATATTTTTACAGCTGATAGTACTCGGTTCTCGGAGTACATTTAAGTATGAAACCTCATAGATTTTCTTATGTTTTTTTGGAGAAATCTAGGAAACAAATTTTCTACGTTAAAACACCCTGTTAATAAGATAATTAAATGAGACCTCTTTAGACATTCTAGAACCTCTTTAAACTATCATTCAGACGCTAGTATTTAATAACCTAGTTTTCCCGCCGAATCATAATGAAATTTACGAAAAACCACTTTTGACAAACAGTGTTAAACATCTTGACAGGTACATAATAGGGGTGATTATTTTGAAGATTAATTATAATTTATATTTTTTGTTAGGTAAATTAAAACAATAAAATGATAAACAAAGGTTCCTTAATTACAGTTAAAAGTTCATTGTTTTAATGCAATGTATTATCTCTTAAAATATCCGTGACTAATTTGTTAGCACCTTATATTCATGGCAAAAAACGCTTGGGACATAATAAAATTTAAATTATTCTTTGATTCGAATTGCTTACGAAGTAGTTTTACTCTTTTGTATAATAGTAAACCTGCATAAAGACGTATGATAGTGCGACGCAATATACATACTTACCTTGCAATCGAACACATAAAACACACTTTTTTTCTAGCGACAAATCTATCGTCGATGTGAAACACTATTTCACTTGAAACCAAACGAGTATAAAATTGTATTTCATTGTATTTCGAAGTTACAATTTATGCACTCATGGATTCGTGTAGACCAATTTTACGGCCCATAGCAATAAATTCAAGATTCGTCACCTGAAACGATATAATAATAATATACCTACATAGGTATTTTGACTATACTCCATTGAAGCGTTCCAGGGTACACAAATTAGTTTTTTTTAAATATGTGTACGGTATGGTAATTATTGGCCAGTATACACGAAAATGTTTTACTATGTTATAATTATAAGTTATAATTATAACTTATAAGATACCTATTTAATCTAAAGGAAACTGGTATGAATTTGTTCGTTATTGTTCTAATGGGAAAGAACTAAGTATAGATAATAATCAATCTTAGGTAATGTTGCAGAAAATCGATTTTATATATTTTGTTTTAAATCAAACTTAGCTTGAAATTGTGTGGTTAAAAAAAAGATGGCTACGCAAGGTAATTTTTTTGTCATTATAGTAATAAAACTCGTCTCTCACGTTTCAGATGATTTGTGTCCCAGTTTAGTACAAAAATCTCCTTTCAAGACAACATCTTGCTTTATCGATGCAGCGAGTTTAGCAGATGAAGAAGACGACGGTATTCATGTACAACAGGCACAGCTAAAAGAGTCCATAAATATCTTTAAGTCAGATGTGTTACCTACTCCTAGTCAGCCAGTACCTTGTTCCACTGCTAAAGTTGATTTGAGTCCAAATGATTGGTCCGAGAGCAACGATAACGATGATTCTTTGGAACAACCTGACAGCAAAGATCCAGATTCTGTCCAAAAAGATTTATCACCTACTATTTTTGAGATGACGCCCATAACTGAAGATTCATTGTGTTTAAATACAAATGAAGTTGCCGCTTTAATCGTAAAAGACAGTAACAAAAAGGCAGAAATTGAGGACAGTACTAATCCCAATCCGGATATACACACAACATTGTCAAGTACAGTATTTGTAACAAGTACACCTCATAATTCAATTATGTCACTTAATGCCTGCCCTATAAAGAATGCCGAAAATTATAAGATAGACTCGTCGCTGTCCGGGCCTGAAAGTTTGGGAAATGTTAGTATAAAAAAACAACAAAAATTTAACGAATCGTCTCCTATAGTTTCTGGGGGTGCATCTATAGAGGATTATTTACCACAATCCGGAAGTCATTCAGATAGTCCTGTAACAAGACGAAGGATAGAAAACACCCCGATAGTGTCCGGTGCTTACATACCTCCCGCCGAAGAAGTTCATAGTAGAAAATCTCCAAAACCTTCGTCTGCTTCTACTTGGGTAGTAGATATGTCCTTAAGCCCAAAAGTGGATAGGGAAAAGAAGCCTGTTGATAGAGTGTGTAAATCATTGAAAAACGAATCTATGGGTAGTAGCATTTCAGATGATATCAACAAAAGCCCAAGTTCTATAAATAATGACAGTAATGAGAGATCGAGTCAAAAATTCTATATAGATTTATCAAGTTTGCCCGATTCCCTACCACCTAAAATAGACAGTGAAATAGAAAATTCCAGCGAAAAAAAGAATATGTTTTCAATGTACATTGATCTGGGTGAAAAGTTAACTCTCAAAGAGATGCCATCGCGTCTTTCATTGAATACGAAAAAAAATGCCTCCGTTGAGGTGAAATCAAAATCAGTTGCAAACAAAGCTATTAAGGGTTCAGCAGACAATTCCATAGCGCCCTCCTCAAACAAATGTGAATCTGGAAGCCCAGGAACATTCGAAAAATATGAGTCGCTCTGTAACGATTTGAACATAAGTATTTCAGAAATTATTAGTTGCCCGGGTACCAAACCCGAACATGATACAGTGGGGAACAACAGCACCAATGATTCAGGTGCCATAAAAGATGATCGACCATCACTAATAACTGGCGTGGAAAATTCTTCCCTCCGGCAAGATGCTACTATTCATGAAGACCCAGCAAGCGATCAGTGTGGTGATCTTTTCGTAAAATTATCTGATTTAGACAAACCAGTACTTAAATCCGATGCACCAACGATTACCACTGTGTATGAAGACACAGTTTCGGATGTAAGGATGACAAGGTCAATTCCTGATAATAATTGGGATAACCAAAGTAGTAGCCTGACGCGACCAATAGATGTTATTAGCTCGTTCCACTCGGAGAATGCATTAAGTTTGAATCGGTTGTTTCCTCACTTGAAGAACGAATTTAGTAAAAGTATGCCGGGGTCTCTGTCGAGCAAATGTCGCTCGCGAGCCTCCAGCCGCCGAGATATAGACGAGCAGCCGTCGGACGTGTCTGAGCTCAGCAGCGTCCAGAGCAGCATGTGCCGCTCTATAGTAGGTAAGCTACAACCCCTGTGCTAAATTTTGACGTTTAATTTGAATTACTTGTTTAAAATTGTTTGCACTTTACTATTTTTTAGAGAATAGTACAACTGAAGACACTACCAGCCAAACATCTAGTCTTATAGTATTCTGTCAATCGAGACTAGGTCAAGATCTTCTTAGAATGTTTTTGGAAGAAATTACACCGGACGTTATTGTAGAAGTTTCTGGACGGCGGATCAAAGCTCACAAATGCATTCTGTCATCCAGGTAACAAAAGTCCTTGTTTTATGATGAGTAAATTTTTTAAATAACCCCCGACGAAAAAGGGGTGTGTTATAAGTTTGACGTGTAAGTGTGTGTGTGTGTTTGTTTCTATCTATCTGTGCAACCGCTTAAACGGATCAGCCGATTTGGATGCGGTTTTTTTATTTGAAAGCAGGTTTTTTGTCGGTGGTTCTTAGAAATGTTTTATTAAAATCGGTTCAGCCGTTTTTGAGATATAGAGGTTTTAGGGGGTTAAAAGCCCCCGATTTAACGGCGACACATACTTTAAGAACTAATATCTCTTAAACGGCTTAACCCATTTTCATGAAATTGCTAAGAACCACCGCTAGAAAACCTGCTTTCAAATAAAAAACTGCATCCAAATCGATTCATCTGTTTGGGAGCTACGATGCCACAAACAGACACTCAGATACATAGACATAGAGATACACGTTATAAACTAACACCCCTCTTTTTATTTATGATTTATTAACCTCCTATTATTCATTTCATGGCTTTAAAGAGACTTTGCTAGCTATAGTCGAATATTGTTAATTTAGAAAAGTTTAAAAAGCGTGAAATATTTTTTTTTATGAAAAATTTAATAACCCACGACTCAAAACAGTCTGTAAAGAAAAACCTCTAAAAGGTCAAAAAATAATAAGTATTGGCCCTATAAGTTTAATTATAAGTAGGTTAGGTGGTAATATTTTGATTCAAGCCTTAACACGTCGGGGGACCGCTAAGTTAACTAAATAATATAAAATACCCCAGTTACTTTTAGTGGTACCGACGTGGCGACGCTTGAATCAAAATATTAATACCTACTTATAATTAAACTTATAGGGCCAATACTTATTATTTTTTACTTTTAGAGGTTTTTCTTTACAGACTGTTTTGAGTCGGGGGTGTTTTAAATTTTTATGGTAACGTTAAACGATGTTTCAGATGTCAATACTTCGCCAGGATACTGAGTGGAGGCTGGGTGGAGAGCGCTGGAAATGTCATAGTTTTACCACCGTAAGTTTCGAATCATTCTTATTCATTATTTCGATACCCGCACCACACATTAGAATTCGTCATGTCGTTCCCTACCCTAGCCAAGCTTAGCCTACATACGTACATACATAAAGGATAAATACATATATTTTGTCGTATATCGTTGATAATGTGCCTACTCTCGTAGGCTGTAGCGCAATGATCTGGTGGTATGTCATCAGGTTCTCATTCAACGTGGTGCATTTTGCGCTGTGTCATATATACTCGGGCATGTCGACCATCCCCGACTCAATCAGTATTGTGGAGCTGGCAACGCTAGCGGACATGCTCGGCCTGGAGGGGCTCAAGGAGGCCATCATGTTCACGCTCAAGGCCAAATACTGCCACCACTTCCACAAGGTACGTTAATCACTGCAATTCTACTAGGCACAACTATTTTGTTCAAAAGTGGCATAGCACTCGCTTCTCTGCTGGTGTTACCGGTGTTCATGGTTGCCCGTAAACCATATAATGTAATGTACTGCTTGCAGTGCATAAGTCTCAATCGGATTATATTCTATCGGGGATTCTCTTTAACGATGGTATTTTTTTTATAAAATTATGTAGTATAGTAGATGTTAAAAATTTCTCAGAAAAAGTAAATGTTTGGGTGCTCTACATCTACTGTACATTATTGCCTAGGCCAGGAATGTTGGGGATTGCCTGACGAGGTGGTTAACGGGTCGAGATTTGGCGAGACCTGTTAACGAGGGGTGTTTAATTTCTCGGTATGGCTAAATAAAAATTAAGACATGACTGATATATTTTTATTTTTCGACGTTGTCATTATTTTAAACACATTTGGAAGATCGCTTAATTAAATTTATTGCTACCCTAGTAAAAATATTCGACAGTAAATAGGAAAAATATTTTTACTACGGTAGCAATAAATTTAATTAAAAAATAATTAACAAATCCAATATTAATATATTTGTTTTTTTTATGAGGGTGCTGCTACCTTCAGAGTTTAGTGAATAGGAAATCGATCAAATAGTATAGTCAAATCGGGACAAGTTTAAAACTAAGTTGAGTATACTGTGTGCCAGATAGCATGGCAATACAGTACATTGACATCTACCAAGAAAACGCAGATGTTCCCCAAAACATCCCAATACGAGTTTTTTTTACTTTCGCCATTGTATTGTGGTAACGGTAATACATTCATATAGTCATACTACTTAGCGCTGCCAGGGTTGTAATCCTTGATGATTACAATAATTTTATTAACTTTATTTTTTCATTAATGCTGGTTTTGAATTTAAATTTTCAGCTTTAATATTATGTTTTATATTTCAATATCTTTTCTTGTTAAATTAAACTAGGGCAGTAATAAACAAAAATACCAAAATGTTTCGGTGTTTTAGTTACATTTTTGGTAACACATGTTTCGTTCCAATAATATTCTTGTAGTAGTCCAGGCAACGAATGATTGTGGATGGAAAACTTGCAAGCAGAAAGTTTGACTTCGGTACGTGTTTAGACTAGTCAGGAGATAAACATACTATAAGTCCCCACCCCTCGGAGGTGAGCCCGAGGCCGAATACTTTTAAATACAATATGTATTTAGAAAAAAAAAACAAATTATGTAGTTTAGTCTTTTCTACTTTATTATTTTTTTTGTTAGAAAGTGCATTGTTTTTGTTGAAATAGTACATTGTTGCCTAGGCGCGGAAAGTATAGGTTTTCCTGACGAGGTGGCTAAAATACGAGTCAGGAGATCCTTGTTTCCGCCGGGGCATACATAATACTTTTCTCAAACATGTGAGGAAATAACACAAATACATTTTTAAAAAGCAATTAATTTAATTTAATTTACATTAAAACTTATGTTGGTCATGTTTGGGCAATTTGTAAATAAAAACTATAGTTTTTCTAGGAGCCAGTTCAGGTTTTAATATAGGCGGTATGGTACCTATTTCGTCGCTTTCGTCGCTTGAGCTCATTTTTTCTAATAAGTATTTCGCACAACAATAGTTTTACATTTGGTTTCACATATGCAGAATGAACGAATGTTACCAACTGTCAATTGTTTTTAAATACTAACCATAGACATGGGAATGCAAATGCAAAAAGAAACACACGCACTGTGCTAAAAAAGCGAACAGTTACCTTGGCTGTTTGGAATTTTTGTCTTGGTCCTTTTGATTTTGTATGCAATTGACAGTATTTTTAAGAAAAATATGGACATGGATGGAAAGTGTTTTCATATGGATTTTTTACTCCTGGGAGTAAAATGAGGCACTTTCCATCCTTGTGTTTCAATCGGAAAACCGTTAATTCCGAGCATGTTTGAGAAATAGTACATTATTGCCTAGGCGCGGAAAGTAAGGGATTTCCTGACGAGGTGGTTAGTAGGCCGAGCAATAGCGAGGCCTGCTAAAATACGAGTCAGGAAATCCTCGTTTCCGCCGAGGCAAATATAATGCTTTTCTCAAATAATGCGAGGAAATGATACAAATACATAATTATAAGTATTTTTAAAAACCTATGACAAATTCGGAGAGAATGTTTGTTTGAAAACCAGGGATTGAAAACCGGTTTATTTTCCGTACCGGTTAGAGCCGCACTTTGAGAGCCTAACCCATAATAAAGGTTACGCTCGCAAGAACCGCTCTAACCGGTATCTCTATGTCGGAGCGTAAACAGGGAACGAAATCAATTTACCGGTTAGAGAGCGGTTCCTCCGTGTGGGGGGTGAATGACCGCTCGTTTAAGGAGACAGGATTGGTTTGCTATGGTATTAGATTGATAGCGCAGCCACCAGCAGCGCCTCGACGCGCGACAGCGGTCATTCATCCCGTATCGAAACACAGAGTAACCGGTTAGGGAGCGCTTCGAAATAACGTTCCCAAATCATTTCGTTCGAACGTAACCTAAATTATTAACCGGTTTAACCTAAATAAATACCGGTTTATTTGTAACCGGTTACAATCCCTGTTGAAAACTACGCGTATTAGTTAAGATAGTTTCACGCACAACGCACCGCCGCCGGCCCACACTGAACCCACAAGTTGGGTGTGCGGGATTTTTTTAACGTTCCTTTCGATTTTGAATGCAATAGTGAGCACTTTTAATAAACAATATGGACATGGACGGAAAGTGTTTTCATATGGTTTTTTTTCTCCTAGGAGTAAAATGAGGCACTTTCCATCCTTGTGTTTCAATCAGAAAACCGTTCTTTCCGAGCATGTTTGAGAAATAGTACATTACTACTTAGGCCGGGAAGTAGGGGGTTGCCGGCCGAGTGATATAGACGGCCGAGCGAAGCGAGGCCGGATACTTACGAGGCTGGCAACCCCTTTTCACGGCGAGGTACGTATAGTGCTTTTCTCAAACATATGCAATTAAATAAAAAATACATCACTCAAAAAAGTAAATTGATAAATGTCCACCCTAGGGAAGAAAAGTAATTGGGTGTTAAAATAAAGTACCAGGAGCGCAGCGGTAATTAGGAGGTATATCAGGCATAGCGCAACTTAGATCTCAGGTGGTGCGGGCAACCGGCGGGCGGGCGGCGGGCGCACACGACACAGCGCGGATGTCTCCCAAACGTTTATGCACTCCTAGTATTTGACGTTATAACATTTTCTCAAAATTTTTAAAAATTTAATTTAGATATTCAGCCTGTTCATAAAACCAGCAGTCATGGCCATATTAAAATAAAAAAAAAATTACTTCCCGGCCTAGGCCTTCAATTTTGTATGAAATTCCTTTACAGTTCTCTCGAGTTGTTCCGTCGGGAACGTGGCACTTTGAAGCCTAAAATAACTAACATAACGCCGACATTACATAGCATGTTTGAGAAAAATATATTCCTTGTCCTTAATTTATCCGAGGGGTGGGGACTTTTAGTATGTTTATCTCCAATCAAATTTCCGAAGTCAAACTTGCTGCTTTCTACTTTTCCGTCCACAATCATTTATTGCCTGGACTACTTTCTATTCATAAGTTCTTACCACAAAGTACTGAAATGGATGGAAATCGGTAAAGGTCCTTCTCAATTGGGTTGGATATGAGGTCAATGCAGTATCTCTGTATCATAATAAGGCACTAGCTCCAGAATCGATTTTCAATAAATTTCTTAGCATTTATACAAAAAAAACCACTAATTTCTGTTAATTTTAGTTTTTTATGTGATCTGATTAATATCTAATTCAAAAACATCTCTAAATTGCAACGTAAAATGTAACCAAAGATCTGAACGTATTCGTTTTATGTGAGTAAGTAACGAGAGGTTCTGTTGGCAAGCAGCCATGCGCAGTGTGCACGGCGGGCGTGCTGGAGTGCTTCCCGCTGTCGTCCGTGTACAGTTTGGACGACTTGTACCGCAAGTGCCTGCGCTGGATCACCAAGCACTTCTCAAAGGTGTGGCCCACCAAGGCGTTCGCCACGCTGCCCAAGGAGCTGCTCGACAAGTGCTACCAGCAGCACATTGTCAACCTCACCACCGACAACCTCGTTGACACTGTCTACGGGTGCGGTATTACCGGTACGTGAAACCGTCATGGCGAACAAACGGTAAATTTTATATTGTGTCACAATAAGGTAATGATGGTTTTAGATCAGTCTAATATTTAGTGCACATAATACAGTGTTCCTATGACTACATTCCGACTCAATGATCAGATTAATACTTTGGCACCTCAGTATGTGATTTCCGAGCGCATATTATAGAATACCTTTAATAATTTTCAATTTATTTGAATCGAATGTCACAGATATTTGTTAAAAGTAACTGACGGGCCTATTTTACAGGGTAAAACCATATTACATGTAAAAAAAACTAGACTTTCCGGTGAATCATAATCCTTAATTTTAGACTGTCTTTTGGCTGTCCCTTTACTACGATGACTTTGGTTGGCCTGATTTTGAAACTTTACAACTAAAAACAAGTTTCGGTTACACGAGCAACATCTTTACGGCAACGCGTAGCCGGCAAGTATGTTCGTGGATAAGGTTATATTTTCGTCAACATTCATTGCTTCAATATAGTGTCGCAATCACTCCGTATTGTTGCTGGAATGGCCGAGTGTTGCCGACCATGGCGGCAACATTAACACTGATATCCCCCGATAAAGAGCAATACGCAGCAACCTATTTTCCTTTCTCGTTCTCATACAAGTGTTTTTAAGATACTCGTGTCTGTGTCCCGTTTCGTCACAGGGATCGGGTGATCTACGGCTTTTCCTAGTGTTAATTTATTTTGTATGCTCGTGTATTCGCAAAATCTTGGCCAATCAATTGTCAGCAGTTGATTATCGGCATCAATTGAACACCATATTGCACTTCAACCAGTGGCCAAATAGACGGAACATGTAGTAACGAGCAATATTTCTAACTTATTGCTGCCACACATTGTTATAAAAATGTTGTTCGTCTAAACGGACCTTTATGATTTTGTATAACCAAGTAAAAAAAATTGGGTGTCGTCACAACATTCCCCGTATATCCTTTTGCGGGGAGCCAAGTTAATGAAATTAGCAGGAAAATTAAGTCGTCGTCGTCACTTTCATTCTCTCCGCGTGACTATACCTAATTGTGCTCGCTCGATCATTACTTCTTATTTTATATCAAGCTTATACTCGTATACTTACGTGTGATCATGATCTTTCCGAGGAACAACTTGAACCCCTTGAGTGTATTTAAAATTGGTTGTTAGTTGATTGACATTTGGTTTATCTATATATTTCTGTGACTGACTATCAAACAACGCACAACCTAAATCGCGGAACCTAAGGACTTGAAAATTGGTGAGAATATTCTTAGAGTACCCTAGAAGTGCACAAAGAAAAGATTTTTCCTAAATTTATGTATGAAAGTCTGGCATCAAAGCAGGTCAGGCCATCTTATAAAATTCATAATATACATTACACCCTCTATAGATAAATTAGCTCGCAGTTCTGGTTTCGCAGTTGCATCGCTGCAGGACAGCCGTTGGGCAGAGTGTGTGGCGCGCATGTGCCGGCGGCTGGTTGTCGCGATCGCGCAGTTCGCGGCGCCGCGGCTGACAGGCGTGCTGGGAGCCCTTAGCGCCGCGCCTCCGCGCGCGCCGCCCGCTGCTACGCAAGCGCTGCACGATTGCCTCGCCGCCGCCATTGAGTGGGCACCGCCAGACGAGGCCGCGCGCGCTTACGCACTACTCTCCGCGCTCGTAGTCGACGCCGCCGCTGCCGTTAGTGCCGCCGCCGCGCACCGTGCCCGTCCCGACCTCATCGCCGATGGTGCACGCCCGCCGCCACCGCCACCCGCCAGCTTATTAGCTGCGCATGCCGCCAGCTGGCGCCTGCAATGCGAGGGGGCACTGGTCCGTGCAGCGCCGCGCGCCGTGCACACGCAAGCTTTTAAAGAGCTGCCACCCGAACTGCGCAAGCGACTGCGCGAGCTCGGCTGCATCATGTACGGCCCGCAGGTGGTGCCTGCTGCATCACCGCTGCACGACCGCAAGACGCGCAGCGCCTACCACCCCAAGCCCTGCAAGGTGCAGGGCGCGCTCGCTACGCGCAGTCTCGACATAGACCAGGTGCGAGCGTCGTTCGTGCCCTACGCGCCCAAGCCCAGCGCGCACGCCGGCACCGTGGCCAAGCTTCGCGCTGACCTCGATCAGCGTGACCGGAGGCCCGCTCGGATGATGCCCCCCAAAATCAGAACAACAAAAGCGCAGGAGGAGCGCGCCAAGTTTAACATGGCTAAAACCAATCATCAGTCGCAAGACCGTCTGCGTAATAAAGCGGGGGGTACAGTTCAAACTTTTGAAAAAACCAAGCCGAGATACTTGGACCCGCGTCTTTGCAAAGAGAGCGAAAAGAAGTCGCCAACGGCTAAAAAACTAATGAATAAAATGGTATCGTCCAGTGAATCTTCGCGAAATTCTAGTCCTATTCTCGCTAAGAATGTGCGAGCAAGTCGCGTGCGGTCGCGCCAGAGCGGCGCCGTCGCTGGCGCGGGCCCGGGGTCACAGCACGCTACGCGCGCGGCAGCGCTGTCGCAGGACAGTCTGGCGTCGGGGTCCCGCCCGCGCACCGCCGAGCCTTCCACCGACTCTCTCAGCGAGTCGCAGAATAGCAACAAGTACGCCACCTACACCAAGAGAAAGTCTGCCACTAAAGGTTCTGTAGAATGTGAGTTCACTTGCTCTTAATATGCTTTACTAGCTTTAATCGCGAAATCCGTCCACATGGAAAAATAAAACATAGCCTGTTGTTACTGTTGTATCTTACTCAAGGATAACGTTGCATTCTAATGGTGAAAGAATTTTTGAAATCGGTCCAATCGTTTTGAGTTTCTTTGTTACCACCAGACAAATCTTTCCCCTTTATAATATTAGTGTAGATTAATTAAGAAAATACCGTTAAAACGGTATATCCATATACAAAAGTAAAGCTTTATCCACCGTTGTGCTCAATAACTTACAAGTAATTTTCACACGATATGATTTTCTCGGTCATTCTCAGAAATGTTTAATTTGATGTCGCCAAAACAACACGGAAAATTCTTCGTACAGGCAAACAGATTTAGTGTTACAGGTACCTAATAGAAAAGCCATTGGGAACATTATCATACAAAGACTGAATAAAAAACTGGACATTACATACATACATACATTAAATCACGCCTGTTTCCAAGAGGGGTAGGCAGAGACCACTTCTTTCCACTTGCTACGATCTTGACAAATTTCTTTCGCTTCTTCCACATTCATACATCGATTCATGCACGCACGTCGGTTTCGGGTACTTAAGATTCGGCCCTTTTCCAGTATTTCACCGATTTGACTCGAAAAAGTACGCCTGGGGCGGCCCTTCCGACCCGTCCACTCACTTTGATCTGTATATCTCTTTCGTCAATCTTCTTTCATCCAAACAAAGTAATTAAGCAGTTTTTCACACGCGGACGGTAGGTAACGCTAATTTAAAGCTACTGATTGGGATCAAACCAGTTCGATACCTATTGACATATTAATTCTATCGATAAAGGCTACTAAGATTAATTTCAAATATTGAGTCAACGTCAGCGTAGAACTAGTTATCGTTGGTTCATCAACATTCAATTTATACTTATTTATTTATATGATTACATAATTATAATTTAATTAGCATTAATTTAATAAGAAATTACATTTAAAAGTATCGATAAACAAAAGGTAAATTTGAATACATCTCCCAATCTAAGCTATGGTATATCTACTGGGCCGAGATTCTAGGCCAATGACCTTCTATACACATGGACCAATCACGTCATACAACAAAAATGACCAAACATGGCACTGCATCTTATTTCACCTTATTATGGTTCGACTTGCTCTGTCTATACATTGCCGATGAGACACCAGTCCCTTAACATCTCGTCGGTCATTAATCAGTAATTACTCAGTCGAAGCTTCATCTGCTAATTTAAGAAGTTCGCTGGAACAAGGTAGCAGTGGAGCAGAAACGGGCTGTTAATTTTAGGGTTCCGCACCTCAACACGGAACCCATAAGGAGGTTTTATATGGGAGAGCTTGTAAAAACTCACTCGTTGTTTGTCCGTCTGTCACAGTCGATTATTTTTTTATTTTTGAGATAATGTTTTTTTATAGTTTCCGAATGTACCTATATTTTGAACTATTTAAGGTATTATAAATATGTTGATAGCTAATGTAGGGTAACTTTTTATTATCGTAGTAAACGATATTTATTAATCCTTCTGAAACCACAAACATATCAACTGTGCATACTCCAAAAAAATAAGCTTTGCACATGCAAGAAAAACCAAAATTTTTTAAACGTAATATTTTTATTTAGTTACCGTTAAATGGTCCTACTTTGCTCCTTCATTGGTAACTATGTTTCATATTGACAATCTCTCTTGTTACTTATAAGTATGTATGTAATGTATGTAAACTCTTTATTGCACAAAAATATAAATATCACAACATTGTTATTAAAATAATGTACAAAGGCGAACTTATTCTTAAATGGGATAAGTCAAGGTTAACGACTAATTGGCTTAAAAGAATCGATGTAAACATCCAGGCACGAAGTGAATGAAAGCAATTGAATGATTTACAATACTGATTACCTCAACTAACACTATTATGGTGCATAAAATTGATTGTTATAATTTCGTTTTGCATACCAACCCTTGGCAGAATCATCATTTCGTAGAATTACTTTTCGCATAAATTTCTTCGCATATTTTCTTAGGCAGAATAGTATATTGGCACAAATTTGATTAGAATAATAGTCCTATGATAGAATATTTTTTTTCGGCGAAATTTGTATTATGGGCAGGTAAACTTGTGGGTACCTATAATAATAAAAATACCACCAATTGCAATTCGGTACTGGTCCTGTTATAACTAGTCCAGCCTTAAGTTCTGTTACTAAGGTTGAGTTAAATACGAGGGCTGCCTTTTAAGTTGTGTCGTTTGGAAAAACTAAAGACAATTTAAGTGTTAAATGGTATTTATTGTTTTTCAAAGTAATCACCGTGATATGTAATACACTTTTTCATTCGATCGAACCAGTTTTCGAAACACTTATTCCAGTCCGAAGTCGGGGTCTCCAAAATGGCCGTTTTGTATGCCTCAACGGCTTCTTCAGGCGTCTGGTACCGTTGACCACGAAGTCGTTGCTTGATTTTTGGAAAAGTAAAAAAATCGTTAGGGCTTAAGTCTGGACTGTGCGGCGGGTGTTCCAGAATTTCGACGTTTTGCTCTTTTAAAAACGCAATTGTTTGCCGGGCGGTGTGCGAGCTCGCATTATCGTGATGCAGTCTTATACGACGTCTTGGGTTATTTTTTCGAAACTCGCCGATGACTTCTGGTAAACAGACAGTGGTATACCAGTCAGCATTAACCGTTTTACGATCCTCGAGCACGATGTTGGCCACGTGGCCACTTTTCGCCACAAACGTGGCGACTATTTTTTTCGAAATGCTCCGTGAGCGTACGAGGGCTGCCTTTTAAGTTCTGTCGTTTGCAAGCCTTCCGTGATTGCATAAAAAAGAACTAGTGTCATCTTAAAATATTTGAAATTAGAATTCGAAAACAAAAGAATGACTCGAAATCGGCCCAACCGTTTTAGTACAGCGCTCGTTCAAAGTTGACAAGTCAGTTGTGAAAATGGAAATTTCGAAGGAAAATTTACGTGCGATATTTTTTTACAACTTCAAAAGGGGCTTAACGCGACTTCAGTGCTTCGAAGAGTTGACTACGGTTTTCAATGATAAAGCACCATGCCTCCGGACTGTGGAACGCTGGTATTTAGAATTTCAACGTTGTTGCTCTAGTCTTGGTGATAGACATCGTGAAGGTCGACCAAAAACAGCCGTAACCCAGGAGAACATTGATGCTGTACGGCAACTGATCGTCGAAGATCGCCATGCGACATACCGTGAGATAGAAGCTTCCTTAAGTATTTCAGGGACCAGTGTTCACAGTATTTTGCATGATCACTTAGGCGTAAAAAAGTTGATCTCTCGCTGGATACCACATTTACTCAGTGAAGACCAAAAAACGGCTCGCGTTCGATGGTGTCGCAAAACTCTGCGGCAATTCAACCGAGGAAACTCGAAACATGTTTACGACATTATCAGTGGTGACGAATCTTGGATATATGCCTACGAACCCGATTCTAAACAGCAGTCGACTGTTTGGGTGTTCCAAGATGAGCCAAAACCGACCAAAGTAATACGCTCACGGAGCATTTCGAAAAAAATAGTCGCCATGTTTGTGGCGAAAAGTGGCCACGTGGCCAACATCGTGCTCG